>WNWK01000041.1:0-135000 GCA_009830355.1 Cherax destructor
GGGAAACAGCTTCGCCAGATCTGAGACCTGTAACGGAATCAGTGCCAACACTCTGGAGGGGGGTGAGGATATTGGAGTTTGGAGGGTCATCTGACCTACAATGTCAGCGCCCCAAGACAGTGATTGATGAATGACAGCAGTGAAAGCGTTTTCTTCGGACAGCACCCTACCTTGGTGGAAGGCGGGGAGCCCCAAATTTAAAACATATATATATATATATATATATATATATTTTTTTTTTTTTTTGAGGCATTGGTGTCCCAAGTCATCTCAGATTGCTCTACCTGCTATCCTGTCTTCATGCATTGCACCCCAAGGGCTTGTAGCAGCAATTCTCCCTGAACATCTTAGGGACACAATTGGAATCCATGACCAAAAGTTCGTTGATGGTGCCAGGATCTGGGATAATTTAAAAGGCGAAACCAGGCCTGCTCCCCCCAACAACTACAAACAGTCGCATGGGATGGCCCAATAGTAGAGAATATAGCCTCAGCAATGCTTCAGAGTGTGTCAGGGAAGGATAGGGGCCTTGCGAGGGGCTCCTCATGCAGGGGATTTTCTTTTGGCTGTTCCCAACTCCAGCCTTGGCACACGCCTCGACCCATAGACCATCCGTTGGTTGCCCTTTGGGAACTTGCCCCCCTTTCGCCGAACACAGGTGATTTGTGGCAGTGAAGCAGAACCGATTCGGGTACCATGGTCTTTTGTTAAATCCGAGGGAAAGATTGCAAGACATGAAGAGGTTTTAACATTATCAAGAGGACCCCTCCCGGCCGGTGCCCAGTAGTAAGGGAGCCATCCCAACTATCAGATCTGATGGCCCCAAAAAAAGGTCCGTGGTATCACCCTTCGGCCTGGACAGACGGCAAAAGGTTGGTGGGGGGACTAACATGTGCATCTACCTTGGCTGATACCTATCACCGATACACCAGGGAGGAAGGGGGGGCGGCTGCCCCTTCAGGGAATCCGGGGTCGAGAAAATATGGAGAACTTGCCTATCATTATATGTTTGTTCCCATGGCCAGAGACCCTTGGCTCATGGGGAAAGAGTGCACCCTAAGTTCCTCAAGGAGCTGGGAAAAGGCCCAACACGGTAACTAGGGATCCCAGGGGGGGCTCTTTTCTGTTCCAGCGACTCAGCGCTGCTGTTCAGAGGGGTAATGCATGCTGTATTCTGGAGCGCCCCAGCTCGGAGGGCTGGATGAGATTTTCGCATTATAATCAGTGACAAACATGTAACAATATGTACTAGACATGTATCTCTTGTTACTGTATTTTATCTTTTATCAACAATGTATCTCTTAAATTTTTTGTACCATTTATATATAATATATATATATATATATATATATATATATATATATATATATATATATATATATATATATATATATATATATATATATGTGGTCTTGCCAGCCGTTCAAAGGGGCGATTCCCAGTCTCTTTCCCTTCATTTCAGCTGGCTACAGCAAACCCTCGATTTTTTTGTTTGTGGAACATGAAATTCCCTATCTGAGGGTGTTCAGCAGGGTGATCCCCTCGCTCCACTTCTCTTCTGTTTGGCAGTAAGAGAACTAACTTCCAGCCTATGCAGCAGCTCAACATCTTGGTACCTGGATGATGGCACTCTGGGGAATGGGGAGTCCTTGTTAGAGGACCTACAACGGGTGAAACACAGGGAGAAGCCTTAGGACTCATCCTTAATCCCTCAAAGTGTGAAATTATCACAACAAATCAGGAAATAATCAATGCGGTGCAAACAACCCCTCCCAGAAGTCACTACTATCACTCCATCCAACAGTACCCTCCTGGGAGCCCCGCTGGGTCCCCACGCCATCGACACGTCCCAAGGACAAAAAGACCTGAAAAGAATGGAGGAAAATAAGGTCTTGATGCCCTTTATGCCCTGTTCTCCCCCACAAGGTGTCTTACTATGCCAAGACTCACTTACTTCTTGAGGTGCGCACCCTCTTTTGAAAACCCAACACTTGGCGGTATGAGCACACCTGAGAAACTTCAAGAAGGCACTGAATCTGTCACTAGAGGATCAGCAATGGGAGCAGGCAACCCTCCCGGGGCGACTGGGAGGATAGGGGTGCGCAAACGGCAGGTAGCGTTACCTGCATTTTTCATCTTTTGGCCTCCTGTGGATTAGTCAAGAGGATTGTCCCTGAACGTTTGAGGAGGGTGGTGGGAGCTCAAGACCCCAGTTCATTGAAGCAGCCCGTGCAGTGGGGCATCCTGGCAGACTCCTCCAGTAGACCAGCTCCCAAAGAGCACAAACAGTCCCACTGGGACAAACCCGATCATGGAAAAAATTCCAACACAATGCTCACCAACGCTTCCCGGAAAGGACAAAGCCGTCTCCTAGCGGTGAAGGCACCACCTCAGGAGATTTCCTTCTTGCTGTTCCCAATTCCTCTCTGGGCACTCGACTCGACCCACAGGCTATTCGGATTGGTGTTGCCCGCCCAGCCGCCCCCATACTCACCGAACATAGATGTATTTGGGGCAGGGGCGGCTGATCAATTCCGGGCTTCAGGTCTAGTGTGTCACACATCAGAAGGGAAGTTTGCTAGACATGAGGAGGTCAATGACATCATAAAAGAAGCCTCCCCCAGCCCGTTGCCCAGCTCAACGGGAACCCCAAATGCAGAGGTCTGATGGAAGTCAAAAGGTCCCCGAGGAGCCACCTGCCCCTGGAAGGGGTGGTAAGCAGATTGCTTGGGACTACACCTGTGCTGCCCCCCTTGGCAGACACCTACCTGCCCCCTTAGCCGAAGGGGGGGGGCTGCCCCCCCACAGGAGATCCAGAAGACCCGCAAAATGAAGACCCCCCCTTTCTATAACTTCATCCCAATAGGGTCGGAGACCCATGGAGCATTTTGGGGAAGTGTGCTCTAAAAAAATTTTTCAAAAGGGCTGGGGGGGGAAAAATCATCATAGAAACCAAGGACCACAGGGCGACCCCCTTCCCTTTTTGAGACTCAGTGTTGCTCCCCAGGGGGAAACCTGCAGTATTTTTGGGGGCGCGGCCCACTTGCCGGGGGGGGTTGGGGGAAGTATTTGACATGTAGCTCTGAGTTGTTATCTATGTTGTTTTACTCCCCCCCTTTTATTTTTTTTTGAAATAAAGTATATATATATATATATATATATATATATATATATATATATATATATATATATATATATTAAAACTAGCGGGGTTGAACCCATGGGGGTTGGAAATTAAATAAAATGTGGTTTTGATCTACCACTTGTTCGTGGAAAAAAATATATAAAAATTTCCATTTGGAACCCCCCCACCTTGTCAATCACGTCAAGAAATTAAGAAAGTGCAAAGGTTTAACAAGGCTATTCCCCAGCCCCAAGGGGGGAATGTCCTACGAAGAAAGGTTGGGAAATCTGACGACACTGGAGACCGGGGGTTTGGGGGGAGACGTGATAACGACATACAAAATACTGCGACGAATAGAAAAGGGGGGAATAAACAGGATGTTCCAGAAAGGGGCCCCACAGAAACAAGGGGTCCTTGAAAGTTGAAGACTAAAGATGAGTGAAAAAATTTTGGGGAATTATTTCTTCAGTCATGGAGGGTAAAAAAGGGGGGAATAGTCTGGCAAGTGATGTAGTGGGGGGGAACCATAAAGGGTCTTACAAGGGTATGATGAAGTTCATGGATGGGGGAGACAGAGGACCTAGTAGCGACCGGGGGGAAGAGGGGGGGCCCGGGGAGCTGAGTCTCGACCCCTGCAACCATAAATAGGTATACACACACACACAAGCAAAACCCTTTAAAAAATGCCCCAGATGAAGTAAATACTTTCACCATAAAAGCACCAATAACCATACCGGGGGAAAAGGTTTTTTCACTCACGTGAGTACAAATGGTGGTTCACTTTCCCATTTCCCCCGACAGGGGGGCCCCTTTCCCTTTTCTGTCGTTACTACACAAACAAGATAAAGTGTGAACAAATCCCGTTTGGGGGGGGTCTGTTTCCGTTGTGGCATTTGGCTGGTATATCAAAAAGGGGGGGGTACCGCTTAGTCTTTACATAACCCCAAAAGTCGGGGGGAAAAGGGGATCCCCAGGGGTTTGTAAATGGAGATGAGGTGACCAGTGTGGCAAAGATATGAGAACTAGCGATATGTCATTCGTGTTTCAACTAACGTAACACAGGTGGTACAAGCTAAAAAAAATCGTACATAAATTTTCCTAACTAACTTATAAGTACTTTAGCAGTGGTAGTGTCGAAAGGGGTTTTTGTTGATAAGTGATATGTGCTTTATTGGGGAAATTTTCCCGCCTGGTACCACACATCTTGTCTGCCCCTCCTGCTGGTGTTTTGTTTGTCAGGAAATAAGGCAGTGTCTCCTGACCATTTTTGTTTCCGGGACCCCATTGGCCTCCCCCCCGCTGGGGTTTCACCACCTTTAAAAGAACTAAAAATCCCTACACACTAGTGCCTACAAAGGTTCTTCAAACTAGTAGTCATTTGTTTAAAATTTAACCCAATTTGTGAATACAAATTCATAAATATGTCAATATATATATATATATATATATATATATATATATATATATATATATATATATATATATATATATATATATATATATATATATATATATATATATATATATATATATATATATATATATATATATATATATATATATATATATATATAAAAACGTATATATAGAACAAGTTAATTAACACCCCTGCACAAAATCCAAAACTCATTAATTTAAAACGTATGGGGAAAAAAATAAAAAAGGGAGACATCATCACGACAAAAAATTCTTAGGGAAATAAAAAAGTAGCTAAAAACTACGTATCATGAAGAAGGATATTTACGTGCAACGATAATCCAAAAGAACCCCAAACCTTTTTTGGGGGGGGGCTTTGGTGCCTATTAATTTTTCCTCTCAAATGTTGAAATTTTAAATTCCCCCCCAAACGTAGTTGCGCCTAGGGAATGAAAGGTAATCAAATTTGGTCCAAGGAATGGAAAAATAGCCCATTTCCTCTGGGGCCCCAAAGTTGTCCATAAAATCATGGTAACCCCCCCCTCCTGGAAGGCAGGGGGGACTAAAGAAAATGAAAAAAAATGACCATAAGAGTCAAAATCTTATTCCGTGTCAGTTATTTAACACCTTACCTTTGTCTTCATTTCCTGGGGTTTAATTTTTTCCCTTGCTTGCCCGGTGCTTTGATCCAAGATCCGCCCTTTTTTCCCCTCGAAACTTGGCTTTTTTTCTCACAAGATCCTTCAAAAGGGGGGGGGCCCATGATGCTGATAGGGGGGCTTTGTCCAAAAAAAATGAAGCAACGCTTCCATGGGTCAATTCTGATTTAATCCTGTTCTCCAGGCGCTGAATGGTTCCCCCCGCCAGGAAAATCCCCCCCTGAATCCCTTGTTTTTCCCTTTCTGACACCCAACACCGTCTCCCCCCAAAAAAACCAGCCCCCTCCACTCATTTCGATCGTGTCTATACTAACGTGCTCACAGAAGCCTGCTGGAACCACTTTAGCAATTCAATGATTCTTTTCATATTCAGGGAAAAAATTTAATTCCCCTTTGGGGATCTTTAGAATTTAATTTTCACTAAACCCCCCTGGTGATTCAGCACAAGTAGTGGTAAAACTCGATCCCCCTCTGTTAGCGAGAATGCAAGAGTTAACCTGGTCACTCATCATTCAAAACCTTGAATATGGGAGGTAATCGGTTTGACCAATTAGGATAGCTATAACTCTTCAATTTCTTGGATCAGAGCCTTCCCGCATCATCCCCCCTTCCCCCTTCCCCACCCACCAAGATTATAAAATTAATTTCTCACGTTACACATCTTCCTTTTTTAACGCGTCACAAAATCTCGACAGTAATTCTCGTTCATTACCCCGGGAAAACCCGGCTTTTTGGGGCCGGGAAGACGAGGTTCCTAAATCTTCTTTGAAACGAGATCCCTTGAATAATCTTTCTTGGGAAAACGTGGCCCTTTTAAAAATCTTCTCTTTGGAAACAGATCCAAAAATTTTTTTGGAAACGGATCCCTTGAAGTTTTTTAGGGAAACGGATCCCTTGAATAATTTCTTGGGAAACGTGGCCCTTAAGAATCTTTCTTAGGAAACGAATCCCTTGAAGAATCTTCTTGAAACAAAAACCCTTGAAGAATCTTCTTTAGGAAAAAAGGCCCTTTTAATAATCTTTTTGGGGGGAAAGTCCCCCTTAAGAATTTCCCCTTGGAAAGAGATCCCTTGAAGAATCTTCTCTTAGGAAACGGTCCTTAAGAATCTTCTTAGGAAACGAGATCCCTTAATAATCTTCTTTGGGAAACGGGCCCCTTTTTAAGAATCTTCTCTTGGGAAACGAGACCCTTTTAATAATCTTTTTGGGGGAAATGGCCCGAAAATCTTCTCTTGGGGAAAGAGATCTCTTGAATAATCTTCTTTGGAAACAAGGCCCCGAAGAATTTTTTTTGGGGGGAAAGAGATTTTTTAATAATCTCTTGGAGAATTTTTTTAAGAATCACCTCTTAGGAAAACCCCACGAAGAATCATCTCTTGGGAACGAATTTGAAAAACCTTCTCATCAAAGCATTGAAACAAGAACATGGTAAACATTGGAGAGCCCGACGGGGGGAAAAGAGCCCCTTTTTAAACAGGAGAGACTATTTCACGACGCTTCATCCCCTATAAAACCTTAATCATTCAAAGGGGGTTTATCACCCAAGGGGGGCTTTTTCACCCACAGGGGGGTTTATCACCCACAGTGGGGTTTTTCCCCCCGTGGGGTTTTTACCCACAGGGGGGCTTTTACCCACAGTGGGGCTTTTTCACCCACAGTTGGGTTTATCACCCACAGGGGGGGTTTTTCCCCACAGGGGGGGTTTATCACCCCTGTTGGGTTTTTCCCACAGTGGGGCACACCCCCAGTGGAGTTTATCCCCCCGGGGGTTTATCACCCACAGTGGGACCTTTTTCACCCCAGTGCTTTTTCAATCTGTGATTGAAGACATAAAACAGTTTATTCCTGCTTAAAGTATCATTTAATTATATAAAAAATATTATTATTATTTTTTTTATTAAATTATATTTTTTTATATTATTAAATATATATTATATTATATTTTTTTGGTTACAAAAAAAAAGCACCCCTCAAGCCCAGCTTGATGCGGGGAAGGGCTCTTGATATGAAGAACTGGGCTACCCCCCCCTTCCATGGATCCCCCCGATAAACACTAATTTCGAGTCCTGTGAACACAGCACTCGGGGGAATTACTTTTAATTCAAGCAAAGTCAGTTATCCCGAAGCCAATTATCCATCCTTGCAAAAGAATCCACCCAAGCTCGGACAATTATCCAGTAATGACCTGCAGAAGGAGTGCACAACAGCTGTGTTTTTTTGTCCAATTAACCCACCAAAAAAAAAAAAAAGAATTATCAAGCAGGGTTTCAAGGATTTTATCCCTGCAAATTTGGGTCTCAACCCTAATGTGGACCACGCACGCAGACTCTTTAATAAACAATTTTGGAATTAACTGCTGTAAAAGAGAGCAGTGCTTGCAGGAAATGAAGATAATTGCTGTTTACGGAAAAAAGGCACGTGGGCAAACACTTCAGGCAGATTTTAAGATCATGTTTCGGGGAAAAGGGAAAAGGGGGAAACGTGTTGTAAAAGAAGTATTCAAATTTTTTTTAACTTTGGTTTGTTCCTTCGTGTTCTTATAGCTTGCAGAGTGAAACAATAATCAAAATATATATATATATATATATATATATATATATATATATATATATATATATATATATATATATATATATATATAATGAGAGAGAATTTGATCAATTTTTTAAAAGCTGTTATCTTCACTATAATGGTATCTATTCACTACCCAAATGTAATTAAATTACCTTCACTCTTTAAGTTATAATAATTATTTTTTTACTCTCCAAGCTATGAACAATCTTCTTCATTCACCTTTTTAACACAAAACGCACACACACACACACACACACACACACACACACACACACACACACACACACACACACACACATACACACACACACACCTATTGGTAAAGGGAGAACTACATTATATAGTGGGGAATGGTGCAAATGTTTCCCATGTGGTGAGACCCTCTTCAGGTTGAATTTCGTGGGAGTTTAATTAATTTTCACCCACGCTAGTGTCAAGGTGTTCCTGGGAGCGATGAAAGATGATTGCCAGTGAAAATACCTGACGTCTTGCGTGGTGAACTGATGAAGTGTGTTCTACCGGAGGGCGAGCAGTAGAGTGTACTTATGTGGTTGCGGGGGCATGTCACAGCTCCTGGGCCTCGCCTCTTCGCTGGTCCTTCATTCCTCTACTTCCCCGTTCCATGAGCTTTATCGTATCTCTTCTTTAAAACTATTTATGGATTTTCCTCCACTACATCACTCTCCCGATTGTTCCATTCCTGACAACTATGTGACTGAAGAAATCTTCCTAACATCCCTATGACTCATCTGAGTTTTCAACTTCCAATTGTGACCCCCTTTTTGCTGTGTCCCATCTCTGGAACATTCTGTCGCTATCCACCTTGTCAATTTCCCCTCAGTATTTTATGTCGTTATCACGTCCTCCCTCTTTCTCATGTCCTGCAGTGTCGTCAGGGGGATTTCCAACTGTTTTTAGTAGGACATACCCTTACTCCGGGGCTAGCCTAGTTGCAAACCTTTTCACTTTTTTAATTTCTTGACGTCCTTGACCAGGGGTGGGTTCCATACTGGTTACCCATATGGGCCCGGACACGGTGTACAAAGGATTGGATTCCCTTTCTCGGCGTGAAAAACTTTCTTAGGTTTTCCAAGCGCCCCTGCAGCAGTTATTTGGTTGATGTGCGCCTCAGGAAATGTGCTCGGTATTATATTCATCCCAAAATCCTTTTCCTTGAGTACGTTTTGCAGTCTTTGGCCCCCTAGCTGTACTCTCTCTGCGGTCTTCTTTGACCTTCCCTAATCTTCCCGACTTTGCACTTGGTGGGTTAAACTCCAGGAGCCAGTTTGTGTGTGTGTGTGTGTGTGAGTGTGTGTGTGTGTGTGTATGTGTAAGACGTGCATTTGTCTATTGCGTATGTGATATCGAGTCTGATTACCTTGTGTGCGTATTAGTGTGCATGCGTGTTTGTGCGTGACTACCGCCTGTGCGTATGTTCGCTGGGCAAGCTGGGGTATATTTTAAGTTTTAGAAAAAAAAAATAGGACACCATTTTGTTTTGCGTCTCACCACTCTCAAGATGATGACTGGAGCCGCAATTGAGGCCCGACACTTCTGGCTCCTCCTTTCTCTTTATCATTCCGAATTGATAATGGCCCACGACGGAGCGAAATGTCTGGTTTACATTTCCAATTTGTGGGCTTGTTGAGTTTAGTTTCAGTCACGAAATTGTAAAATTTGATTCTTCAGAAGAAATAACACTTCTTTCTCCACTCGATGATGATGATGGTGATGATGATGATGATGATGATGGTGATGATGGTCATGACGACAATCATCATAATCATCATCACAAAAATGACAAAACCTTCTCGGAAATTTTTAGCTCAAATCATCCCAAGATTAGATTTTGCCACCGAAGTGGCTAGATGAAACGTCTTGCTCTGTTCTCTACTCTGTTAAGCTGTCATAGATGAGAGGTCGGGGCAGGCAAACCAAGAAAGTGGAGCATACTCAAGGTGTGAGCGTACTTGTGCCTCATACAGAATCTTGCAACCCCTACTGTCAAGCAGATGCGAGATACGTCGAAGTGCTGTAAGCTTCCTGGTTGCCTTGTTTGCAAGATTTACAACGTGGTTCTTCATGGTCAGTTTGGAGTCAAATTTCACCCCAAGGATATCAACGTCTTCCCCAGGTACCAACACTCTCCCATTCATACTTACTACTGCTTCGGCACTACCATCATGGTGCCTAGAGACCATCATCATTTGTGTTTTCTCAGGTGCAAATGATACCTGCCATCGGTTTCCCCAAGCTGATATAGTTCTTAGCTGGTGATTGATGTAGCTTAGAGCAGCTGACATTTCTTCTCTTAGATAAGTAAATGTCAGAGTACAGTCGTCTACATATGCATTTGATTCTGGGATGAGATGATGAAGGTCATTGAAGTAGACATTCCATAACAATGGCCCCAGCACACTTCCTTGTGGAACACTTACCCCAATAAGATGTCTTGCTGATTCTGTTCTAATGAGATCTACCATGAAGGTAATCACTGAGGAGACATAGCGTAGAGCCTGAAATTCCCAGTGCTTGCAGTTTTGCCAAGAGACTCTGGTGCCACACTCGGTCGAAAGCAGCAGTAATGTCCAGTGCTACCACACAGTTGACTTTGAATTCATCCAGTGACTGGTGCCATTAGTGGAGAGGTTTAACAACAGATCAGCAGCAGAGTAACCATTCCTGAAGCCATATTGACGATCACAAAGTAGTGAGTGGTAGTTAAAAAACTCTGTCATTTGTCTTGAGATTGTCTCAAGGATATTGCCAGTAATTGACAGGAGTGACACTGGTCTGTAGTTGCTGATTTCTGTTCTGCTCTTCTTTTTGTGAACAGGACTACATTTGCCCTCTTTCCACAGAGAAGGCCATTTACACTGTACTAGGCAGTGCTGAAAGATCGAGTTAGAGATGCTGCTAGCTGGTCTGGCATCTTCTCAGCAATCTTGGCCTCAACTTGTCTAGGCCCACAGCTTTTCTTGGTCAAGCAATTTAAGAAGATGCACCTCCTCCTGCCTTAGTGTCACCACTGACAGTTTTGACACCTAGGAGGGTCCCTTGCTGGATCAGAAACTTGCATTTTGGTAGCAAAGTATTCGGAAAAGAGGTCCGCTTAGGATAATAATTTCATGCTTTACCTCTACTTATTTGGTTACTCATTGTAGCTATCTAACCTAGCTTATAATTTTTATTCAGACTATTTAATTCCGCCAGGATCCTATTCCAGCACTCACAAGCCTATTCTTCAAGCCAAGAAAGAGTGTTAGGAGAATTGTCAAAGGGAATTTGAAAGGATTTACATGAGTATTTTTGTGTTTTAATTAAACTTCAAAGGGTTGTCAATATTCTCGAACCTTTTCAGTTTTTGTGTTAAAAGTTCCTATCCAGGTTATGCTGATGACATGATGTGTGTGGTTACAGCATGTGTGTAGGTCAGTGTGTGAGAGGTCAGTGTGGAGTGGTCAGTGTGTGAGTGGTCAGTGTGGGAGTGGTCAGTGTGTGAGAGGTCAGTGTGAGGTCAGTGTGTAGAGGTCAGTGTGTGAGAGGTCAGTGTGTGAGGTCAGTATGTGAGAGGTCAGTGTGTGAGGTCAATGGTGAGACGTCAGTGTGTGAGAGGTCAGTGTGTGAGAGGTCAGTTTGTGATTGGTCAGTGTAGAGTGGTCAGTGTGGGAGTGGTCAGTGTGGAGTGGTCAGTGTGGGAGTGGTCAGTGTGGGAGTGGCATGTGTTAGTGGTCATATGTGAGAGGCCAGTGTGGAGAGGTCAGTGTGTGAGTGGTCAGTGTGGGAGTGGTCAGGTGTGAGAGGTCAGTGTGTGAGGTCAGTGTGTGAGAGGTCAGTGTGTGAGAGGTCAGTGTGTGAGGTCAGTATGTGAGAGGTCAGTGTGTAGGTCAATGTGTGAGACGTCAGTGTGTGAGCGGTCAGTGTGTGAGAGGTCAGTTTGTGATTGGTCAGTGTATGAGTGGTCAGTGTGGGAGTGGTCAGTGTGTGAGGGGGTCAGTGTGGGAGTGGTCAGTGTGAGTGGTCAGTGTGGGAGGGTCAATGTGTTAGTGGTCATTATGTGAGAGGTCAGTGTGGAGAGGTCAGTGTGTGAGGGTCAGTGTGTGAGTGGTCAGTGTGGGAGTGGTCAGTGTGGGAGTGGTCAATGTGTTAGTGGTCTTATGTGAGAGGCCAGTGTGTGGAGGTCAGTGTGGAGGTGGTCAGTGTGGTGGTCAGTGTGTGAGTGGTCAGTGTGTGAGAGGTCAGTGTGGGAGTGGTCAGTGTGTGAGTGGTCAGTGTGTGAGTGGTCACAGTATGTATGACTGGTTACAAAACGTGTTAATGGTCACACTATGTATAGGTAGTGATCATAACATATGTGAGTGGTTGCACTGTCTCAGAAAAACTTTGTCCTGTAACTTGTGTGTTAACTTCAGGTCTGAACAACGTTGTGACACACACAATATATATATTACTATCAAGAATATAACATGTATCAGGGAGTGATGATTCCCTGGGGAGCAACTGGTGACAGAATGGTGCCACTATAATACGTCCTTGATGGATCACAATTGCTGACTATGTCGTTACTGTCAGCCTAACATTTCCGAAGAGGAACGCGATGCCCCCCTGCCTCTTCAAGACTCCCTACTCTTCAGAATAACACCCACTAAAGTTCAAGGTCTACACGAAACCAACCAACAAAGATGACCTCTGCACTTCTACTCACACCACAACACACACACTGAAAGAGGAGGTTGTAAATTAGTATTTGTTTGCGGGTCTTGACCCTTCACTTCACATTATTTAGAAGAAGCCAACAGTTGTATTCACAACAGTTTTATCCAAGCTTCCCTTTTTGGCCCATTTCATCACTGACTGTAGGAGGAAAGCAGAAGAATCACCAACAAAAGTGGTTCACCATACCAGCCTGTTAACCTAACTTCTGAGAACATACTATCATCGTATATCCAAGAGCGTTACGGGAACACCACATCTGTCTTCCAGCATCATGAAGGATCTCGCGGTTACTTAAAGAGAAACACCAGGATACCAGCTCCGGGATAAACACTATTCCATGTGGGTCATGCGACAAAATTTATGTTGCAGAAACCTTCAGAAGTATCACACAATGCCTCTATGAATATCTCTACGTCTGCCAGAAGGATGATTTGGACATTTATTGTGCTATCTATTACAACACTTGTGGACATCTCACGGACTTCAAGAATGCCTAACAAATGAGGTTTAGAGTCATCACTCATCGCTTCCAGCAGCACCGTAACTCAAAACACAAATTCATCCTCTCTAAAATATTTGTATAAGGCGTTTTACCCAAGCAGAACCCATCACTAGCCCTCCTTTTGCCCTCCTCCCAACGTACCTGGCAATCAGAATTAGACATGTGAAATAACATCTGGGTATTTTTCTTTGTAGACGTTTCCCCATCCAGTGGCTTTATCAACATAATTCGAGGACATCAAGAGAAGACTGCAGAACTATATATAAAGACGAGGTAATCAGTCCCCCAGCCTTGGAGTTAGGGTGAGCACCGTAGTCTTGAAGAATCTGAAGCACAGGTTGTTGTTGTTGTTGTAGGTTCGCCGGTACATCCGGCCCGGGTCTTCCAAATGGTGACCCGGCATTGCCCCTGGTAGAGGGTGTCGATTGTCTTTTTGGGGCCCCGGGTGGGGGTGACTTTTCTTCTCTCTTGCTGTGGCTCCCCACGGTGGGGAGTGTCTTCTGGCGTCGCATCTTCATCAGCAGGCGTCCTCTTGGGTCTTCATCAGCAGATCTTGGGATTTCGGACTCTTGAGTCCGGCAGACGTGTCTTGAAGCACAGGTGGGAAGATTGGCGCTTTATCTGGTAAAGCTCACCTGACCTCCACCACTTTGCAGACTCACTGTCTCTTGTTTGTGCTGGACTGAAGAAGCCGCTAATGGGCGAAACGTATCCTCAATAAAAGTCTTTCTCACATGCTCTAACGGCACATTTAAGTATACACACACACAATCCATATAAACATTCTAGTGTGTATTTAAATGTCTGAAATAATAATCCTCCAACTCCATACACACATATACTTTTATCTTTCTCGTGTATGTTCTTGCCACAGCCATGAATATTGCATACACTTTCTAACATTTTTCCATCATTTTCCCGGCTACTTTCAAAGCAAATATTTGATTACACATATCTCGCTGAAATTCCTCCTCCTTATTTTACAACGAATTCAAGAAACTAACTTTTCTTATCTTTAGTCTGCATTTTACAGTATATACATTCATACATACATACATACATACTATATATATATATATATATATATATATATATATATATATATATATATATATATATATATATATATATATATATATATATATATGTCAATATTTGCATTGAACAAGCGATGCAGAACCACGGAGGAGTTGAATGATAGCTCTAGGCTTTTCGTGTTGCAATCAACACATCAGGAGCTTGCAATGTTGCAGAAAAGGAGGAATTACAAGCAAATACGTTCAGACACGCTTCATCTGAACGTACTTGATTTAAATTCTTCCTATTCAATACGAAAGACCTAGTGCTATCATTCAACTGCCCAGTGGTTGTTTTGAATATATATATACTATATATATATATATATATATATATATATATATATATATATATATATATATATATATATATATATATATATATATATAGTCTGCACAGGTTAGCAAAAAAATCGAAGAAGGCAACACAGTGGGAGCAATCAGAATAATTACAAGTGACGACACTGTAGCTCCCAAAGATGAGGCCACAGCTCAAGCACTAAGAGACAAGCATCCAACAAGGGACACCATAGCCATCAACCCTGAAGGAGACCCCATCACTGAACAATTAATTTTGCCAGAATCAGAAGTCTATAAGGTGATAGTGTCATTTCCAACAGGATCTGCAGGAGGTTACACTGGAATTCGACCACAACACCTCAAAGAGATGGTAAATCCAGTACTCGGAGCATCTGCATCAATTCTCCTCACCGAATTAACAATTTTTGTCAACAACTGCCTGGCTGGGCGAATCCCAGAAGAAATTAAACCTTTCTTTTTTGGAGCCTCATTATGCGCTTTGAAGAAGAAGGATGGGGGAATTAGACCCATTGCTGTTGGCAACACCCTTCGCCGTCTAGTTGCCAAAGCAGCAGTAAGAAACATTCGCCTAGAAGCTGCCAGTTTACTCCAGCCACACCAATTGGGCTTTGGGGTCTCTCAAGGCAGTGAAGCCGCAGCTCATGCGGCAAGGGCCTACATCAGGGACCTATCAGAAGACAAGGCCGTAGTCAAACTTGACTTTAGAAATGCCTTTAATATGGTGAAGAGAGATGTGGTCTTGCCAGCCGTTCGAGAGCGGTTTCCCAGTCTCTTTCCCTTCATTTCAGCTGGCTACAGCAAACCCTCGACTCTTTTGTTTGGGGAACATGAAATTCCCTCATCTGAGGGTGTTCAGCAGGGTCATCCACTCGCTCCACTTCTCTTCTGTTTGGCAGTAAGAGAACTAACTTCCAGCCTATGCAGCGAGCTCAACATCTGGTACCTGGATGATGGCACTCTGGCAGGTACTGGGGAGTCCTTGTTAGAGGACCTACAACGGGTGAAGACACAGGGAGAAGCCTTAGGACTCATCCTTAATCCCTCAAAGTGTGAAATTATCACAACAAATCAGGAAATAATCAATGCGGTGCAAACAATCCTCCCAGAAGTCACTACTATCCTCCATCCAACAGTACCCTCCTGGGAGCACCTGGGTCACCACGCCATCGACACTGTCCTCAAGGACAAAGTGAATGACCTGAAAGAATGGAGGAGAGAATAAGTGATATTGATGCCCATGATGCCCTGTATCTCCTCACAAGGTGTCTTACTATGCAAGACTTACTTACTTCTTGAGGTGCGCACCCTCTTTTGAAAACCCAACACTTGACGAGTATGACGCACACCTGAGATCAACCTTCAAGAAGGCACTGAATCTGTCACTAGAGGATCAGCAATGTTAGCAGGCAACCCTCCCAGTGCGACTCGGAGGTATAGGGTGCGCAAGCAAGGCAGGTAGCGTTACCTGCATTTCTGTCATCGTGTTTGGCCTCCTGTGGATTAGTCAAGAGGATTGTCCCTGAACGTTTGAGAGGTGTAATGGGAGCTCAAGACCCCAAGTTCATTGAAGCAGCAGTGCAGTGGGACATCCTGGCAGACTCCTCCAGTAGACCAGCTCCTCCCAAAGAGCACAAACAGTCCCACTGGGACAAACCGATCATGGAAAAAATTTCCAACACAATGCTCACCAACGCTTCAGGAAAGGACAAAGCTCGTCTCCTAGCGGTGAAGGCACCACACTCAGGAGATTTCTTCTTGCTGTTCCCAATTCCTCTCTGGGCACTCGACTCGACCCACAGGCTATTCGGATTGGTGTTGCTCTTCGCCTAGCCGCCCCATACTCACCGAACATAGGTGTATTTGCGGCAGGGCGACGGCTGATCAATTCGGACTTCATGGTCTAGTGTGTCACACATCAGAAGGGAAGTATGCTAGACATGAGGAGGTCAATGACATCATAAAGAGAAGCCTCGCCACAGCCCGTTGCCCAGCTCAACGGGTCTGATGGAAGTCAAAAGCGTCCTGATGGAGCCACCATGCTACCCTGGAAGGATGGTAAGCAGATTGCTTGGGACTACACCTGTGCTGCCACATTGGCAGACACCTACCTGCCACACTCCTTAGCCGAAGGGGGTGGAGCTGCCAGCCACAGGGAGATCCAGAAGACCCGCAAATATGAAGACCTTCCCTCTTGCTATAACTTCATCCCAATAGGGTCGGAGACCCATGGAGCATGGGGCAAGTGTGCTCTAAAGTTTCTCAAGGAGCTGGGTGGAAAACTCATCATAGAAACCAAGGACCACAGGGCGACCAGCTTCCTTTCAGAGACTCAGTGTTGCGATCCAGAGGGAAATACCTGCAGTATTCTGGGCACCGGCCCACTGCCGGGAGTTGGACGAAGTATTTGACATGTAGCTCTGAGTTGTTATCTATGTTGTTTTACTCCCATTGTATTTTGTCTTGAAATAAAGTTTGTAAAAAAGATGGGGTGGTAGGGGAAGTGGAATATTCAAATGGCTTCAGAAAGAAATCTAAATATTCTTCCTTGAAGTCTTTTTATCCACTTCTCCGAGGCAATGGGTCCCACAATTGACACCAGAGGTGGACCCCATCTATATATATATATATATATATATATATATATATATATATATATATATATATATATATATATAACAACTACCAGAAACCTTGCCCATACAGGGTTAGCGCTTTACGTAAAGGAGTCTCAGAGTGGTTTTCGTAAAAAGGCTGCCGCAGTAGTTAACAGGATAGATATATGCTGCACCGTAAATTATCTCTTACCGTCTACATAATGAAGGTGGGTTAATAAAATAGCCACTACCGTCCACACAATAGATATGGGTGCATAATAAACTAGCTGCTATCGTCCACAAGATGGGCATGACTACACAGTAAACTAGCTGCTAGCATCCACAGGATGAGCATGACTACACAGTAAACTAGCTGCTAGCATCCACAAGATGGGCATGACTACACAGTAAACTAGCTGCTAGCATCCACAAGATGGGCATGACTACACAGTAAACTAGCTGCTAGCATCCACAGGATGAGCATGACTACACAGTAAACTAGCTGCTAGCATCCACAAGATGGGTATGACTACACAGTAAACTAGCTGCTAGCATCCACAAGATGGGCATGACTACACAGTAAACTAGCTGCTAGCATCCACAGAATGGGCATGACTACACAGTAAACAAGCTGCTAGCATCCACAGGATGGGTATGGGTACACAATAAACTGACAGTCCCGTCCGCAAGTCAGATATGGGTTTACAATAAACTAGTTAAAACCGTCCACATGATGGGTATGGGTGCACAGTAAACTGAACACTGCCGTTTACAGGATGTATAGTGCAGAAAAAAGAAGCCGCTTTGACGGCAGAATCTAATCCCACTAAATTATATATGTCGGCAGCAGAAGTCAGACATTAATTTGTTTTTTTAAATCTCTCAAATTTCTTAATATCATTTCTGAATAATTAATTATCTTCCGCCCTTCGTATATCTCATACTGTTTTTCCTTCTCCAATAATTATCGTCTCTTCCTATTCCCCCGAGTCTTGTTTTTTTGGGGTCTTTTTTCGCACCTTCTTGGGGCATTTTTCTCTCCATGACTCATCTTTATTTTTTTTGCTTGGGCCTCCCAGTAATCATTTTGCCCTTTCCGTCTTCTCCCAATTTAGAGTGCGTGAAGTCAGGGTGGGTTTACTACGCACTCAAGTCAGCCAGACTTGTGCAATTTCTGGGGACTATCTCTTATTCTCCTAAACTCACTCGCTTTCTGTTCTCCCCCTTGCTCACTCCCTCCTCTCTCTCTCTCTCTCTCTCTCTCTCTCTTACAAGGTTACGAAAAGAATAAATAAAGATTTCTTAATATTTTTTAAAAGGGATAACAAGACGCCACAGTTGAAAATTGAAAAGAAAAAAAAAGTTGGAACAAAAAAAATGTTAAAACGTATTATGTCTCAGGGCGCTGCAACAACGGAGGAGGTTGGAACCACTGGTACGCAGAGCAAACTTTAAACTTCACTATACGCAGAGCAAACTTTTATTTGTTGAGTACCTATCGCTCTGAAGAGAGAGAATTAATCAGAGCTCTGTTTAGTGTGAAACGTAGTGGATATACAAAGCTTTGCTCCGTATTTTTTCTACAAGGCTCATCAGCTAATCTTGAATCGTAAGACTTCAAAAAAAATGATTAGCTATTAATTTTTTTTAATTTAATTCGTAAATTGATGAAGATGAGAGCTCACTGAGATCATACTGTGCTCTGGGAATGGGAGACAATGAGGATCGATCAGAGAAAAGAGGAGAATAGCACCTAATCCTTGGCTTCAGAATCCTTCACTGGCATCAAGGAATCCGCCTTGAAGGGTCTTTAAAGTATAAGTAAACATCACTGACTCGCAGACCATTGAAAACATTCATGAAACTCAATGATCTTGACAGATCATTATTGACTTTCATTTATAATTCACTTAAGATACAGATCAAACCTGTATACCCTTTCTTAATTATCTCCTTTCACATGTTCCGCTTCTTGTCATTTCTCCCCTCTCTTCCTTCCCTCCCTCTCTCTTTCCATCTATTTCTTTGATCCCTCCTTTTTAATTTCAAACTCTCTCCCTCTCATTGTACATTTATCCTTCCCAGTGCCCTCTCATGCCCCCTCTCATGCCCCCTCTCATGCCCCCTCTCTTCTTGTGGTCAGACGTAGGACTACACGTAGTATAATAGTATTCATAGTAGTGGTGGTGGTAGTGGTGGTGGTGGTAGTGGTGGTGGTGGTAGTGGTGGTGGTGGTAGTGGTGGTGGTGGTGGTAGTAACCGACTCACGAAATCGTAATGACACGATAGCAAACAAACCATACCACGGGTGGGGTTCGAACCCGCGGTAATAAGAATAGTAGTAATAATAGTAATGGTAATAGTAGCAGTAGTAATAGTAGAATTAGTAATAGTAGCGGTAGTAGCAGCAGCATGAACAGCAACAGTAGTAGTAGTAATAGTATAAGAGGTAGACGTAGTAGGAGTTGTGATACTGATAGCAGTAGTATTCTCTCTCTCTCTCTCTCTCTCTCTCTCTCTCTCTCTCTCTCTCTCTCTCTCTCTCTCTCTCTCTCTCTCTCTCTCCTCTCACTCACTTACCCCCCTCCCTCGCTATCCAC
The DNA here is from genome assembly GCA_009830355.1 of Cherax destructor. NCBI lineage: Eukaryota > Metazoa > Arthropoda > Malacostraca > Decapoda > Parastacidae > Cherax > Cherax destructor. Next base: position 19,583 of record WNWK01000041.1, read on the forward strand.
CTTCACCAATACAAAAGACAATGCCTAGGCACACAAAATTGCTGGCGTTTAATTAAGAGTGGGCTGAAGGCAGCAGCAACTAACAGTTTTCATTAGTAGGAGAGTGTGTCCCATCAACACCGTAGGTGGAGAGCACTCACTCCATCACCCTCACTCACGCACTCGTACTCTCTCACCCTCACCCTCCCTCTCCCTCTCTTTCTCTCTCTCTCTCTTTCTCTCTCTCTCGTTCACTTTTATCACTCCTCTCTTTTCCCTCAGTCCTTCCGTCCCTCATTTTTTGTTTTCAATTTTTTCTATCGAACCCACCCTCTCTCTCTCTCTCTCTCTCTCTCTCTCTCTCTCTCTCTCTCTCTCTCTCTCTCTCTCTTCTCTCTCTCTCTCTCTCTCTCTCTCTCTCTCTCCTCTCTCTCTCTCTCTCTCCTCTCTCTCTCTCTCTCTCTCTCTCTCTCTCTCTCTCTCTCTCTCTCTCCTCTCTCTCTCTTCTCTCTCTCTCTCTTCCATTTACTCTTAATTCTCTCCTGTCATTCTACTCTATCTTCTCATTTTTCTTAATGTTTTATATCTCACAAAATTCCCTTCACTGCTCATAGCAATAATATTATCGTCATTATTTATGTTAAAATATCTTACATAAACCTTGACCTTTCCATATACACTTTATTGCTTCTTTCTTTTTAAAAACTCTAATAAAAAAACGTAGAATTTGATTTTTTTTTAAACACAATAAACACTTTTTTTATTAGTTTTAAACACAAAAGTAAATACTTTATTTCGTAATCGGTGCGTTTTGGTGTCTGTAATCCATTATAGGAGTCATTACATCCAGTGGCCAGGCCCCTGACCTGACCTCCAGGTGGTCTGATCAGCGAGGCTGTTGGTGCTAGCAGCACTCAGCCTTTTGGAGTATCTCTCTCTCTCTCTCTCTCTCTCTCTCTCTTCTCTCTCTCTCTCTCTCTCTCTCTTTATGTTCTCTCCATCTCTCCTCCTTCATTTCTCTCCACACCCTCCTTCATGTTCTCTCCACCCCCTCCTTCATGTTCTCTCCACCCCCCTCCTTCATGTTCTCTACACCCCCCTCCTTCCTGTTCTCTCCAACCCCCTCCTTCATGTTCCTCACACCTCCTCCTTTCTTCATGTTCTCCCCCTCTTCTGTTCTCCACCCCCTCCTTCATGTTCTCTCCACCCCTCCTCATGTTCTCCAACCCCTCCTTCATGTTCTCTCCAACCCCCTCCTTCATGTTCTCTCCAACCCCTCCTTCATGTTCTCTCCAACCCCTCCTTCATGTTCTCTCCACCCTCCTTCATGTTCTCTCCCCCTCCTTCCTGTTCTCTCCACCCCCTCCTTCATGTTCTCTACACCCCCTCCTTCATGTTCTCTCCAACCCCTCCTTCATGTTCTCTCCACCCCCTCCTTCATGTTCTCTCCACCCCTCCATGTTCTCTCCAACCCCTCCTTCATGTTCTCTCCACCCCCTCCTTCATGTTCTCTCCACCCTCCTTCATGTTCTCTCCACCCCCTCCTTCATGTTCTCTACACCCCTCCTTCATGTTCTCTCCAACCCCTCCTTCGTGTTCTCTCCACCCCTCCTTCATGTTCTCTCCACCCCTCTTTCATGTTCTCTCCACCCCCTCCTTCATGTTCTCTCCACCCCCTCCTTCATGTTCTCTCCACCCCCTCCTTCATGTTCTCTCCACCCTCCTTCATGTTCTCTCCCCCTCCTTCATGTTCTCTCCACCCCCTCCTTCATGTTCTCTCCACCCCTCCTTCATGTTCTCTCCACCCCCTCCTTCATGTTCTCTCCACCTCCTTCATGTTCTCTCCCCCTCCTCCTGGGCAGGAGACAGAGACAAAACGCATCTATCAACAAGTATACTAATGGAAATACCGCGTTCCTCCTCACCAGAGAGACACAAGTACTGCCCCCTCCCTCCATTCCTCCTCCTCCTCCTCCTCCTCTCCTCTTCGTCGTCCTGCTCCTCCTCCTCCTCCACCACCTGCCCACCTCCCCTCCTTCTCCTACTGTGTCTTTCTCCCCTTTAACTTCTGCTTCTTGCTCTTCTCCTCCTTGTCCTATTATGTTTTTCTTCCCGGAAACTTCTTCGTTTTGCTCTGCTTCTCCTATTCATTTTCCTCCTCTTCTTCCTCTTTTCCCTGTTGCGTCTTTCCATCAACCTCTGCATCTTCCTCTCCACTTCCTCCTCCTCCTTATCCTCCTCTACCTAAACCTCTAAGATAATTTAACATTTAGTTTAGGTCACGTTAGCATAAATTAACCTATATTTACGTAGTGGTAACCGACTGACGCAAGCGGTAACCCTCTCTGCCAGACGTAAGATACCATTTTTGTCTGGCAGAGAGGGACGCAGCGAAGGTTTTACGATGCAAACTAAGATTATAATTTCATTCACAGCCTCCTGGCCACAGTAAACCCCGGTTCTACCGATGTGGGGAACCCCTGTGTGAGGAACCCAGGTGTGAGGAGCCCCGGTGTGAGGAACCCCGGTGTGACAAACCCCGGTGTGAGGAACCCAGGTGTGAGGAGCCCCGGTGTGGGAAACCCAGGTGTGAGGAACCCAGGTGTGAGGAACCCAGGTGTGGAGAAACCCCGTGTTGCTAAAATCTATGTAGACAATGCAGGAGGAAGCCAAGAGAAAGGCCGCAGAAAGGAGGCAGCAGGAAGCAGGAAGGAAGCAGCAGGAAGAAAGCAGCAGGAAGGAAGCAGCAGGAAGAAAGCAGCAGGAAGGAAGCAGCAGGAAGAAACAGCAGGAAGAAAGCAGCAGGAAGGAAGCAGCAGGAAGAAACAGCAAGAAGGAAGCAGCAGGAAGGAAGCAGCAGGAAGAAACAGCAGGAAGGAAACAGCAGGAAGGAAGCAGCAGGAAGGAAGCAGCAGGAAGAAACAGCAGGAAGGAAGCAGCAGGAAGCAAGCAGCAGGAAGGAAGCAGCAGGAAGAAACAGCAGGAAGGAAGCAGCAGGAAGGATGCTGCAGGAAGGATGCAGCAGGAAGGAAGCAGCAGGAAGGAAGCAGCAGGAAGAAAGCAGCAGGAAGGAAGCAGCAGGAAGAAACAGCAGGAAGGAAGCAGCAGGAAGGATGCTGCAGGAAGGATGCAGCAGGAAGGAAGCAGCAGGAAGGAAGCAGCAGGAAGGAGGCAGACAGGAGGAACTTAGCAAGAGCGAGAGAAGAGGAAGGAGGCAGCAAGAGAGAGGGAAGAGGACGAATAAAGCATTAAAAAAAGCTGCGGGAAGCAGGCAACGGGCGGGATGGAGGTGGAAGAAGGCAGCAGGAAGGAGGTAGTGGAAGAAAGCAGCAGGAAGGAGAGAGGCAGGCGAGAGAAGGCAGCATGTTACTAATATTCCTGGTTGGTACTAGATGCGTGGTGACTTAGTCTCACACGTCAGCTAAGAAACACAAAAATGCTTGTTACAATGCTATCCGTTTGTGGGGGTGGGGATATTTGCTGTTTAGAAGGACATCTAAACTGTCGCATCTGTGCGCCTCTGGCAAAACAGTGATAGTGTAAATGATGGTGAAAGTGTTCCTTTTTCGAGTCACATTGCCTCTGTGGGAGACGGCCAGCGTGTTAAAATTGTGTGTGTGTGTGTGTGTGTGTGTGTGTGTAATATGAAAATTAATTATTTAATACTACTATTTAACAAGACAGTGAACTATTATCATTACGTCTTAGCACATATTCTTTTCAGCCCAAGAGACCCCATTTTGGTTCCTCACATCTCCGGCCAGGAACCCTAAGTTTTGTTAAGGCCGGTGGATGAGGAGGCGGAGGCATAATTCTCCACTACCTGCCAGACATGTGATTACTCCAGGCACTCTTTGTGGCTCCCACAACGCCCTTCAATCCTACGTCAATTTGGGCGTTGAGAGGAAAATAGATTTCGGTCCGCCTAGGACTGACGCACTCGCTGATAATTTTCCCCAAATCGCTCACCCCTCGTCAGCCTCACTAGTGGATGAATATAAAAAGCCCAAACGGGGAATTTATTCAGTGAATCGTCCTGCTTCGCCAGACACCATAATTAGGGCGTTTTGGAAGTCGAAGATGTAAGATGGGAAACAAAATTTTTCTATTGTCCCATAATAAAAGGCTTGTTCTGTGTGTCTTGATGTTTGTCAACAATACGGAGTTTCTTCCATTTTTGGTCAAGAAATCTCAGGTTATGAAAATTTTCTAAATTGCACTAAACAAAAAAAAAAAGCCCTAAGAGCAAGAAACCCTCTGAAACCTTAAAAAGGACAACAAAAAACCCTATAAAATCCTAACAAGAACAACAAAAAAACCCGAAACCCTAGAGTATGAAATCCTTTGAAATCCTAACAAGAAGGATAAAAACTCTGAAACATTAATAAAGAACATAAACCTCAAGCGCCATAACAAGAACAAGAAATCATCTGAAACCCTGATAATAACAAGGGAAAAAACCCTCTGAAACCCTAACAAGAAAAACGAAGGCCCCCTGAAACCTTATGAAAAACAAGAAAAAAACTGTGAAACCCTAATAAGAACAAGAAACTCTCTGAACCCTTAACAAGAAAATCAAAACCCTCGGAAACCCTAACAAGAGCAACAAAAACACTCCGAAACACTAATAAGAACATGAAACCCTCTGAAACCCTAACAAGAACATGAAACCCTCTGAAACCCTAACAAGAACACGAAATCCTGTGAAACTCAACAAAAACATGAAACCCTAACAAGAACACGAAACAATCTGGAACCCTAAAAAGAACATGGAAACCCTCTGAAACCCTAACAAGAGTGTGAAACCCTCTGAAATCCTAACAAGAGCATGAAACCTTCTGAAATCCTAACAAGAGCATGAAACCCTAACAAGAACATGAAACCCTCCGAAACCCTAACAAGAACAACAAAAACCCTCTGAAACCCTAACAAGAACATGAAGCCTCTGAAACCCTACCAATAACATAAAACCCTCTGAAACCCTACGGAAAAACCCAGCTTCATTAAACCAGAACCAAGAGAATACAAAAACAACCCCGTGTTTTATTCTCTATTGATTCCTTTTCTTAAAGCAAAGACAAAGGCGGTTTGCCTTTGTCTTAAGAAAAGGAATCACTGGAATATAAAATACGGATTTACTCTCAAGTAATCTCCGAGGACCTGCGGGGGAGGGAGGGGGTCAAGAAGACAGAGTAGAGAGGGGGTAAGGGAGGTTGAAAGAAAAGTAGAAACAGGGAATGTAGTACTGAAGGAAGAAGCTGTAGTAATGAATGTAAGAGTATGTTGAGATTTGTATGTGTTGAGGATTGTATGTGTTGAGGTTTTGTATGTGTTGAGATTTGTATGTGTTGAGGTTTGTATTTTGAGGCTGGTATGTTGAGGCTGGTATGTTGAGGCTGGCATGTTGAGGCTGGTATGTTGAGGCTGGTATGTTGAGGCTGGTATGTTGAGACTGGTATGTAGAGGCTGGTATGTTGAGGCTGGTATGTTGAGGCTGGTATGTTGAGGCTGGTGTGTTGAGGCTGGTATGTTGAGACTGGTATGTTAAGGCTGGTATGTTGAGGCTGGTATGTTGAGGCTGGTATGTTGAGGCTAGTATGTTGAGGCTGGTGTGTTGAGGCTGGTGTGTTGAGGCTGGTGTGTTGAGATTTGTATGTTGAGGTTTGTATGTGTTGGGGTTTCTTTGTGTTAAGGTTTGTATGTTTAGGATTGTATATTGAGGTTTATATTTGGAAGTTTGTAGTAACTTGTTTAAATCTAATGTATAATTGATTACCACAGTAAAAACATAATGTAAAAATGTAAGTAATTTCATCTGAAGGGATTTCAGAGAGAATGGTTCCATGTTTACGTAGAAGCTGTGTGTGCCAGGAGTACACAGCAACGTAGGCCTACAGGAATGTGTAATAACACAGTCCAGGAACCTGCCCATGGTCGACCTGTGCAAAAAACAACAAAAAAAAAAAACTTACCAGTTAGAAAAAATATTTTCCTTTATCTTAAGATGTAAATATAATTTTTTTCTTCTTAAAACTGTAGTCAATTGGTACACCAGTTGATAATTTTATAAGTTTCAAGGGGAATTATAAAGCATTATATAAAAATGGAAAAAACCGCAAGATGTTTTCTCCCTGGCGAGAATAATTAAACTCCAGACTACGTTATTACATTCTCCTGGCACAGGCAAACAACTCCTACAGAACCACAAAAAAAAAAAATCAAATAGCCAAATAACATCATAAACCATTATAAGGAAAGGGGCAGCAATTTTTTCTTTACTTTTCTATTTTACTAAAATTATTTTTCCGCAAAAAAAGGAAAAATCTAACACACCAATTTTAAGCATATTTATCAGAAAGAGGCTTCACTGACGTCATACACCGTAATTTAGAAAAAAAAGTTTTCCTCATGGCTATATGGCCCTGAACTTACACTGATAACAACAAAGAAATGAGTGATATATTGAAGCTTGTGTTCAGTAAACTTTTAATCAAAATAAATATTGACAATCCTTATCTCAACAATTCCCCACTCGGCTTCGAGGTGAGTACTTATACTGTGCCCAGGTATACTTCAATTAGACCAGACTTCTGGAACTTCATTTTCATCAAGAACTGCCGAAAAAAACACTATCCCGTGATTATATACTATGGATTCGGAGTCAGGACATAGTGTAAGAACGCCCAATATGCGTTGGCGAAGTAATAATCAATAAAGTAAGGCTAGAGGCTGCCTCAGTGACAAGCTCTCATTCTCAGACACAGTTCCCGTCTTTATTCCTTCTCATTGCAATATCCATGAAACACAAACCATAGCAATGTAACATTATTTGCAGACGATACAAGAATTTGTATGAGAGTGACATCCATCGAGGAGGCAGCAAATCTTTAGTCTTTAGTCTTCAAAATGCCCCACGATATTTCGGAGACTATTTCTCTGAAAAAAAAACCTGCAATTAAAACTAGAAATCTCAACATTTCTTGGTTTTCTTTCCATAGTTACGTTCCATTTAAAATTCTGTGCAATCATTTAATAAAAAAATTATTTTTCAAATTTGCACTTATCCTGCCCAATCAAAATCTACAGTTACCTTTAAATACTGTAAGACAGATCAGCACTAGATTGAAGCCGATTGTTTAAATAAAGCTGATTGTCTAGTAAGATTGTCAAATTACAGTTTACACAACCCAAAGTCTATGTAAGCTTTCTCTGAGTGCCCACCACCAGAACCTAACGAGTCAAAGTTCATTTACTCTGGTAGTTAATTATTAAGTCGCTTCTAAATAAACCTACTAAGTAGTATATTGTACGTAAAAGGTGTTTCAAAGAGTACACAAATAACCAGAACATAGGAAAGACAACCTTATGACGACGTTTCGATCCTACTTGGGCCATTTACAAGTCATGTTTAAAACATATATGCTGAGGTTTATCTTCTAGAGGTCCTGGATGCTCTAGAAGATAAACAGAATGCAGATGTTATATACACAGACTTTGCAAAAGCCTTTGACAAGTGTGACCATGGTGTAATAGCACACAAAATGCGTGATAAAGGCATAACAGGAAAAGTTGGTAGATGGATCTATAATTTCCTAACACGTAGAACACAAAGAGTAGTAGTCAACAGAGTAAAGTCTGAGGCAGCTACTGTGAAAAGCTCTGTTCCACAAGGCACAGTACTTGCTCCCATCCTATTCCTCATCCTCATATCAGACATTGACAGGGATATAAGCCACAGTGCTGTGTCTTCCTTTGCAGATGACACCCGAATCTGTATGACAGTGTCCACCGTTGAAGACACTGCAAGACTCCAAGCAGACATAAACCAAATCTTTAAATGGGCTGCAGAAAACAATATGAAGTTCAATGATGAGAAATTTCAATTACTCAGATACGGAAAACGTGAAGAAATTAAAATCTCATCGGAGTACAAAACTAATTCCAACCACACAATAGAGCGAAAAACTAATGTCAAAGACCTGGGAGTGATCACGTCAGAGGATCTCACCTTCAAGGACCATAACAATGTAGCAATTGCATCTGCTCGAAAATGACAGGATGGATAATGAGAACCTTCAAAACCAGGGATGCCAAGCCCATGTTGACACTTTACAGATCGCTTGTTCTATCTAGGCTGGAATATTGCTGCACACTAACTGCACCTTTCAAGGCGGGTGAAATTGCTGACCTTGAAAATGTGCAGAGAACCTTCACCGCACGCATAAGTGCGATAAACCACCTCAACTACTGGGAACGCTTGAAGTTCCTAAACCTGTACTCTCTAGAACGCAGGCGGGAGACATACATTATTATATACACATGGAAAATTCTCGAGGGCTTAGTACCAAACTTGCACACAAAAATCCCTCCCTACGAAAGCAAAAGACTCGGCAGGCGATGTAACATCCCCCCAATGAAGAGCAGGGGTGCCACTAGCACGTTGAGGGACAACACAATAAGTGTGAGGGGCCCAAGATTGTTCAACTGCCTTCCAGCGTACATCAGGGAGATTATCAACAAGCCCCTGGCTGTCTTCAAGCAGGCACTGGACAGGCACCTCAAGTCGGTACCTGATCAGCCGGGCTGTGGTTCGTACGTTGGACTGCGTGCCGCCAGCAGTAACAGCCTGGTTGATCAGGCTCTGGTCCAACAGGAGGCCTGGTCACAGACCGGGCCGCGGGGGCGTTGACCCCTGGAATTCTCTCCAGGTAGACTCCAGGTAGGTTACCTAAACGTGAATTGTGGGAAGAAATGTTCCATTGGTTTGCAGGTAAAATTCACATAGGTACGCCTGAACACTTCCATAACACTCTCAATCTTCTAAGATACACCAATGTTGAATTTCTAAGCCAATTAGAATAATGGAGTAATATATAACATTGCCCAGTTGACACCTGTGCTTGCTAATAGTTGTATTAACGATTTTGCTTTTAGAGAACAACAAAGTTAAAGTTTTAAAGCAGATCGGGTAAGGCGTTCTTAAGTCACACACGAAAATCTGAAGGAACAAAGGTACTGATTTGGGATACCTAATTAATAGTCAGCAATAAAAAAAATTGTTTACTCTCGTAGAGAACAAAGATATGAGTCTCCATGCAAACATCAAATGTTAAAGGCATATAACCGAGGCGATGAAAATAGCCTAAATTCGTGAAAAGATTGGGGTCTGGCTTAAGCCAGATAACGCTGAGATATATACATGGTTGAAATCCCACAGTGTTGCTCAGGAGTCGAGGAAGTCTCTGAGAAAAAGAATCAAGGAAGAAGTGCGAGGAGAGAAGGGGGGGGGAGGGAATGTTGTGGAGAAGAGGAGGGGAGATGATGGATGGAGGGGAAGGTGAGGGAGAGATGGTGAGGGGGTGGTGGTGCGGAGGGGATTGGTGTAGAGGAAAAGCGTTTTCATGTGAGCAATATCTCTTGCAATGTGTTTCGTTTACACTCAACCTTTCACCACTCCCTTCCCCCTATCTCTCTCTCTCTCTCTCTCTCTCTCTCTCTCTCTCTCTCTCTCTTCTCTCTCTCTCTCTCTCTTCTCTCTCTCTGCTCTCTCTCTCTCTCTCTCTCTCTCTCTCTCTCTCTCTCTCTCTCTCTCTCTCTCTCTCTCTCTCTCTCTCTCTCTCTCTCTCTCTCTCTCTCTCTCTCTCTACCTTCGTATTCATCACACTGCCATTCTACGATATTTCAAATGTTTAACACATTTTTTATGTGTGTGTGTTCTCACCTGTTTACAGTCTTCTAAGAGTGATTGATGGGGTCGAATCTCACTTCTTGGTTCCTCTTCTTGACTAACAATAACCACTTCATGCGCACTTTGCCTCTTGGGTCATATCGTACCTATACCTGAAACTAACAATTGGTTCCACTTCCTAAACTCCTTCTTGAGACTAAATATTCCTAACAATTGTCAATTTCAACTCATATTTAAAAAAAAAAAAAAAAAAAAACTAGCACATTCTCTTAACTTTAAGAGATACATTTTTTATATAAAAACGGCATAGAGTACATGAGGTGCTATATTTAATTCTTTAGCGGTCTTGCAACTTAGGTTGAAATAAAGTACTGAGAATTTGTAATGCAATTTATTCAGACCAAGAAAGGAATACTATCAGCAACACTATCTGTGTGTATTTTATATTTATATATATATATATATATATATATATATATATATATATATATATATATATATATATATATATATATGCATATTGGCAGAGGACATAGTTCAAACACTATGAGATATATTGTTCATTTAGCTAATAGACGTGTGTGTGTGTGTGTGTGTGTGTGTGTGTGTGTGTGTGTTGAATATTAAAGTGTCTGGCTCTGGCGATGGTGAAGAAAATTATTGCATGTAATTCTTCATGTGAGCTCTTATATTTATGTGTGTGTATTTATTAGCACTAAGTTTGAAGTCATCTAACTTTAATTCCTTAGTTGCTGCCAGTATTGTTAATTAAAGAGCAATATTTTTATGTGGTCACAGAAGTCGAGTCATAGTGTGTGTGTGTTAGTTAGTTAGTTACCATTTTGTCCTAGGCGCATGTCGATTAGACACTAGGCCTGTTGTATGTGTGTGTGTGTGTGTGTGTGTGTGTGTGTGTAAGGAAACACTTCGAAATGTTTCCGCCCCGCCGGGAATTGAACCCGGGTCCTCCGTGTGTGAAGCGAGAGCTTTGTGTGTGTACTCATCTAATTGTGGTTGCAAAGATCGAGTCATAGCTCCTGGCTCCGTTTCTTTACTGGTCGCTACTAGGTAAAAGATTGATTCCAACAACATTTGGTGTTCCCAGGAGGTCACCCATCCATGTACTAAACCCAACGTTACTTCGCTAATCGGACGAGAAGCGGTGTGTTCAACGTGGATGGCCATGGTATGGTGTGTGTACTCATCTATTTTTACTCACCTGTTTGTGGCTGCAGGGGTCGAGTCATAGCTCCTGGCCCCAGCCTCTTCACTGATCGTTACTAGGTCCCCTGTCTCCCTGCTCCTTGAGCTTTATCAAACCTCGTCTTAAAACTATGTATGGTTCCTGACTCTACGTCACTTGCCAGACTGTTCCACTTCCTGACAACTCTGTGACTGAATAAATACTTCCTAACATCCCTCTGACTCATCTGAGTCATCAACTTCCAATTGTGACCCCTTGTTTCTGTTACCCATCTCTGGAACATCCTGTCTTTGTTCACCTTGTCAATTCCTCGCAGTATTTTATATGTCGTTATCAGGTCTCCCCTAACCCTTCTGTCCTCCAGTGTCGTCAGGCCGATTTAAAATAGCCTTTCATCGTAGGATATTTTCCTTAGCTCTGGGACTAGTCTTGTTAGAAACCTTTGCACTTTCTCTAATTTCTTGACGTGCTTGACCAGGTGTGGGTTCCAAACTGGTGCTGCATACTCTAATATAGGCCTGACGTACACGGTGTACAGAGTCTTGAACGATTCCTTACTGAGGTATCGGAACACTATTCTTAGGTTTGCCAGATGTGCTCGACATTATGCTCACCCCAAAATCCTTTTCCTTGAGTGAGGTTTGCAGTCTTTGGCCACACCTGTGTATGTGTGTGTATGTGTGTGTGTGTGTGTGTGTACTCACCAAATTGTGTGTGTGTGTGTGTGTGTGTGTGTGTGTGTGTGTGTGTGTGTGTGTGTGTGTGTGTGTGTGTGTAATAATAGATCGTTCATAATCAGTTTAACATAAAAGTTCTTTCTGTAGATGCAACATCAACATCAATTGCAGCACCTGCAAATTTCCAGCTTCATTGTAGCAAAGTAAGAAACATTTAAACTGGCTTGAGGGGCGCCGAAAACCTTTACATAAACTCAAGAATAAGAAGCATAATTAAGAGGAAAGATGCGGGAAATAATTTTGGTGGAAATGTCCTCAATTTCAGGTGTTTAGGAGAGAAGGAGACAGAAACACACTTGAATTAACGTGATATACCAGGATCATTAACCCCTAAATTGCTCTCAGTATTTCTTGGTAACTATAACACATGAGGTGAAATTAAACCAATTAATTTTGTACAAAAGGAACATAAAATGATGTTTCTATTTTTATTATTAGTGGTTAAATTTAGAACTACTTACAATAAACATGGTGGTCATTTCAAATTAAAATGTTACCATTACGTTAATGCAAAAATTTGTAAAGACTGAAGGCTGACTCGGTGTCTCTGATACTAACATATTTTCAAAAGCGAAAATTATGCTAATACAATTGTTATATGATGTTCCTTGTTCCTGATCAGCCAGGCTGTGGTGCATCGGTCGGACTGCGTGTGCTTAGCAATAGCAACCATTTTGAACAGGCCATCAACTAGGTCTGGTTTGGGGCTGGGCCGGGAGTAAGGGGGTCGGTGACCCCCAGAATTGATTACAGGTTGTCTGTATCTCTCATGGGATGCTTCTTGTGCGTGCCTGTGTTTGTATAAGTGATTTACTAAGGTTATTTGAATTACAACGAGGCAGACGACGCAGTCCATGTAAATATATTTTCAGAATATCTCGTGTGTGTATCTCTCTCTCTCATCTCTCTCTCTCTCTCTCTCTCTCTCTCTCTCTCTCTCTCTCTCTCTCTCTCTCTCTCTCTCTCTCTCTCTCACACACACCAGCCACTGCCCTTCCACCAATGTAGAACGGCCCAAATAATGGAAAGCCATGTAATATCACTGTCAGTTAAAGTGATCCATCAATTCACAACTTCTTAATCAATCCATCAAGAACACAAGTTTCTTTAACAGGTTTCCCCTAAATCTATAGATATTGCCTTGCTCACACTCTGACAGCTCGTCAAATCCTCAAAAGAATTCCCTCCAATCTAACATACCTTCCTCCTTTAAAATCTTTACCCTCCTTCCAATTTGTTCTACCTGTTCTAAAGACCAACCCACGTAAATAATCTCTTCGGTACTCGCCGATTTATACTTTTTTTTATACTACTATACTTTTTTTCATTTCTTTGTTCCATATTCCATATTCTCTACATACTGTACACACACACACACACAACACACACACACACACACACAAACACAACTAGGTGAGTACAACTAGGTGAGTACACACACACACACACACACATATAAACATTATATATATATGTGTGTCTGTGTGTACTCACCTAATTGTGGTTGTAGGGTTCGATTCATAGCTCCTGGCCCCGTCTCATCACTGGTCGCTACTAGGTCACTCCCTCCCTGCTCCGTGAGCTTTATCATACCTCTTCTTAACGCTATGTATGGATCCTGCCTCCACTTTTCCTCCCCTTTCCAAACTATTCCACTTCCTGACAAATCTGTGACTGAAGTGTGTACTCACCTATTTGTACTCACCTATTTGTGGTTGCAGGGGTCGAGTCATAGCTCCTGGCCCCGCCTCTTCACTGATTGCTACTAGGTCCTCTCTCTCCCTGCTCCATGAGCTTTATCAAACCTAGTCTTAAAACTATGTATGGTTCCTGCCTCCACTATGTCGCTTTCCAAGCTATTCCACTTCCTGACAACTCTATGACTGAAGAAATACTTCCTAACATCCCTTTGACTCATAGGAGTCTTCAACTTCCAATTGTGACCCCTTGTTTCTGTGTCCCCTCTCTGGAACATCTTGTCTCTGTCCACCTTATCTATTCCTCGCAGTATTTTATATGTCGTTATCATGTCTCCCCTAACCCTCCTGTCCTCTAGTGTCGTCAGGCCGATTTCCCTTAACCTTTCTTCGTAGGACAATCCCTTTAGCTCTGGGACTAGTCTTGTTGCAAACATTTGCACTTTCTCTAATTTCTTGACGTGCTTGACCAGGTGTGGGTTCCAAACTGGTGCTGCATACTCCAGTATGGGCCTGACGTATATGGTATACAGAGTCTTGAATGATTCCTTGGTGAGGTATTGGAACGCTATTCTTAGGTTTGCCAGCCGCCCGTATGCTGCGTGTGTGTTTGTGTTGTGTGTTGTGTGTGTGTGTGTGTGTGTGTGTGTGTGTGTGTGTGTGTGTGTGTATGGGAATATTTTTAAACAGGCGGAGAGGAAAAATATTCAAATATTTCTGTGTTTGGCAAAGATCCCAGTGATTTAAACAGCTGTTGGCGTATATGAAGGTCGACCACATCAGCCAAATATTTGTTTATGCATATTGCCTCAACTTTTACTAGATCAAAGTGGAACGTACGGGCAAATTCATGGAGGCTGAAACTGCAGTCAAGGCAATAAGGAAAATATTGGTTTTACTAGTGAATTTAGAACCCCAGCCAATTGCTGGCAGTGCCACGAGGAGGCTGGGAGAGAGAGACAGAGAGACAGAGACAGACGGATGGAGGGATGCTAGAAAAAGGCTGTCAAATGAGTTGAGGGATGTGACAGTTCTTTACTTGTAAATAATGGTCGAAACCTTTAATCTAACCCAGTAAAAATTCGTGAGAGAGAGAGAGAGAGAGAGAGAGAGAGAGAGAGAGAGAGAAGAGAGAGAGAGAGAGACTGGTCGATATGAATGCTCCGTATCTTTCAAACATAGCAACAAAAGTCTAAAAATATGTCGTGATTCTTCCGACTTTAATTTTTTAATTGTGTCCTATTGTGTTGCCATATTAAATACACAAACTCAGTTAATTTCATTTTGATTATTAGTAACATGTATGTTAATTATAAATTTCCTTAAAGTCCATGGGCATATACACCGACGGTGTATATGCCCCCAGTGAAAAGTAAGAGCATCATTAGTGTCTGGGGCCCAAGACTGTTCAGCAGCCTCCCACCTGGCATAAGGGGAATTACCAATAGACTTCTGGCTGCCTTCAAGAGGGAGCTGGACAGATACCTAAAGTCAGTACGTTGGACTACGTGCGGCCAGCAGTAACAGCCTGGATGATTTGGCCCTGATCCACCGAGAGGCCTGGTCAAGGGGAGCGTTGACCCCTTTGAATACCCTGCATATGTACGCGGATAATTTACTCTACTCCTGAGGTATTAATATATGGCCTTAATAACCCTAGTCTTGCCTATAGACTTTAAATCCTGTAAATCAGAGCCCTTACACTCCTGCCCCTTCCATGAGACTGCGTATAAAAAAAGACACTGAACGGGTTGGGTTTGAACCATGGCAAGTGAATCATGCAACTCACAGGTCAGTGCGTTAACCACTGGATCAGCTGACTAATAAAATTCATCCAATAAGGTATATTTCTATACATCATACGGAAGCTAACATGGGACACAACATTAGAGCTTCTAAAACTGCTGTCCATGGACCTCGAGAGGTACACAGTAAGATTTAAGAGAGGACTACGTCAAGCTCAGAAAATTCAGAAAATTCGCAAGAAAATCCGAACATTTAAAAATACGTAAATAATAAAGCATTGAAAGTGAGCAACACGAAAGCGTCTAACTTAGATTCAGGGGAAAACTAATACACTTTTTATTCCTGTTATTGAGGGCAAGCAACGCCGCTGTCTTAAGACACAGCGAACACTCGGGTCACGAACACTCGGGTCACGAACACTCGGGTCACGCAGGTGTCGTGGAGGCGATCACCCTTCCGACTGAATACTTCGCAAGATCGCATTCATCCATCTCATTTTATCGTTGTGTTGCTGGATGAGTGGTTATTGCAATTATTGAAATATTGGAATTTTGCACCGTAATAAGGGCAAAGAAAATGCATTTACTTGCACCTGCCTAGCATGCGCCAGTAGGACTCCTGCAGTGCCCCTCCTTTCTTATGTTATTATTTGATGTCATGTTACTGATCACAGACAATTAAGATAAGTAAATGAATACGACGCATTTCCAACACTTGGTGCAGGCGAAACTTTTCGCCTGCACCACAGGCTTCTTCAGTCAGATACAGGTGAAAACGTCATTGTGAATAGTAGTAGTAGTGACGTGATCAGTCCGTCACTACACCGTCAGTCTGTGCAAGGACAAATTTGCCTATTTTTGGGGGTAAAATTATGTGAAATTTTTGTTACCTTTAAGTAAATTTTATTTCACATCCTCTGCAAGGCTTCAATTTAAAGATCCTGTCGTTCCAGGAATGTTCAAAACTAATTCATTGATAATAAAAACGACTCTACGGCTAAATATTGTCATAATGAAAAGGCACTGACTGCTTTCTGATCTTCAGTGTATCAGTCGTATCCAAAAAATATATCAGTCGTATGAAAAAATGTAGATCTTTTCCCTGATTCGAATTTGATCGTCTCCGATCCCTTAGGCGCTGCACGACTCCAACGGATTTAGCGCTCAGCAAAATAAAATTTTATATCAGCTAACCCCTTCTCTCTCTCTCTTTCTTAGTAGTAGTAGTAGTAGTAGTAGTAGTAGTAGTAGTAGTAGTAGTAGTAGTAGTAGTAGTAGTAGTAGTAGTAGTAGTAATAGTAACTCCAGCTCAACTGGAATAAAATCTTGAAAGCTACCGTAGGTTAAGTTGGGTTAGGTTAAGATTAGTCAGGAAACAGGTCAAGTATTTCTTGACGCGGGTCTTAATCATATTATGACCCTCCATTGGAGCTTTTGGTCATCTGACCGAGGCCTTCCACTGGCTTACAGGTCCACCCCTTTTAAAAATTATAATTACAAAAAAAAAAAAAACTGCCGTAATTACTGAACCCATTATGTAACATTTGATGATATCAGGCTGACAGATATCGCTGCTTCATGTATAAAAACCTCTCCATGCATGTCGTAAGAGGCGACTAAAATACAGGAAGCAAGGGGCTAGTAACCCCTTCTGTATAAATTACTAAATGCAAAAAAGAAGAAAAACTTGCATTCCTTCTTTTTCGGGTCACCCTGCCTAAGTGGGAGACGACCGTCGTGTTAAAAAAATAGTCAAAAATATGTACAAGCCCTCAAAGTAACTATCATATTGATAGTTGCACACCGCGGGTGCTTCCAAAATTTAACTATCATATAGAATTACATCAGCGCGCACTGCGGTTGTATTCAGTCTTTCAAAAAAATATTTTTATAAAGCCCTACTGTGGGTCAAGCTATATTCCTAAGAAAAATTACAACAGGTGCCAAAAAAATATTTTGAATATCTAAATTCGCCTTTATCACTAAGCCAGAGAGCAAATTCACATGTACTGCGGAGATTGACAAGCCAGAAGAGTTTACCCTATTGAACTAACAAGTTATAATTGAATTTCAATGTTGGAACGTACAAAGTAATCCATATAACCAGCAAAAATGAGAATGTAAACAACTGCATTAGCTCCAATGTCCACTGAATGACCGAAAAAGTATGCTATGTAAAGGAAAAGGGGTATTGAGGCAGTTGAAAGAGGGTAAATACTATTGATTAAAATCAACTTTGAATAAAATGTTATGTGTAAATATACTTGGTGAACTATAATATATATATATATATATATATATATATATATATATATATATATATATATATATATATATATATATATATATATATATATATATATATATATATATATATATATTAACTGTTATATTGAAAAATATGCGTGTGCAGATATCAAAGAGGGAATGGAGGAATGAGGAAAGAGAGAGAAGGGAGTGAAGAGTGCAAGAGTTAGAGTGCGAGAGGGATAGGGAGAAGGAGGAGAGAGAGAGAGAGAGAGAGAGAGAGAGAGAGAGAGAGAGAGAGAGAGAGAGAGAGAGAGAGAGAGAGAGAGAGAGAGAGAGAGAGAGAGAATGAGGAGTGAATTTTAGGACTCGCTTGCCATGGGTCCGAGACTTTCTCTATTAGCGACACAATAAAACACCACTATGCAAGCAAACCGTCGCCAGTAAAGGATCCCCTTACACTCTGGAACGCTTAATACTAGATAAAGAAAGAGGGGAAAGAGAGAAAGCAGACGAGTGACTAAGAGAGTAAGCGAGGTTAGCTACACCTTCCAGGAGAGAATGCCTGGAATCCCCTAGTTATAATGAGAGGAATAGCGTGCTCCTGCTGGGTTAAAAACATTATGGATGTTGATTGTGAGGAGTGTGGAGGTGCTAGCAGCAACCTGCTTTCAGTTCTTGATTGAACTTTACTGTGTACAGAGTATGCATGGGAAATGTAATCTGACGCCCCCAGTGGCAAGCCTATGCTATACCATTCCAATGCTTTCAGTTCTCCTCACTACCTGCTTCAAAAGGTCTTGATCCTGGTGAAGGGCTCTTGACCTAGGGAATTTCGAATGGTTACCTTCTATTTTCTCGAATTAAGCCTGATTGCCTCGCATCCCCATGGAATTATGTGAATCCTACGTGTTGGTACAGCATAGTTTCACGTCTTCCACTTCTCTAAATTCATCAAAGCTGAGAGACTAATCACCTCAGACCACTTCTTTCACAGTCTCCAGAATTATTCTCTCTGTTGGACTAATAAAGATACTGAAGTTTTGCGAGAGGTCCTCATTCATTTGCCAATATCTATGCTTTAAAACGTGTAGAAAAGCACGTAATGAAATGCGCTGGTAAACCAACAATAAATACTGGATGATAATTCGCCAAAACTGATCATTATTGTGTCGAGGTCCATGCCCCTGGTAAGGTTATCCTTGGTCAGCCTTGTCTTTCTCTACACCATTATTTTTACCAGACAGCTTCATTAGTTCTTTGTCAACAACTCAACAATCAGCTGTGTCAAGACAACATCCTCAATCATTATCTTAAGTGTTTGTGTTGTGGGTCAGTAATTTTCAATACAAGTTATTTTGTAGATGGAATGGTATTGTAGATGGAATAGTATTGTAGGTGAAATGGTATTTGCAGGTGGACCAGTACTGTAGTTGAAATAGCATTGTATGTGGAATGGTATTGCTTGTGGAACGTTGCTTTAGGTGGCATAGAATGTGAACACCGACAAGTTGTAATACTATAAAGCCTTAATGCATTAAAGAAACCTTACATGTAACAACGTTTACACTTCAAACCAATTGAACCACTTTCCTATACAAGTTTTTTCAAACCGAAATAAAAAATTTTCATTTCTTTTAATTTATTACACTGTTTGAACTCGCGTTTCCTTCGCTCGCGTTTCCTTCGCTGGATAGGTGATAAAGGGTGAATGTGAACATTCATATGTGTTAGGAAAGAGCGTATGCTAGTGACAGAACGCTGGCCTCACAACAACAACGATCCTGGCTCCATTGAATGGCTTGGGAAGAGGCATGAGCGAGTCTTTATTCCCCTATGGATCATTAGACTATAGGTATCTGAGTGTTAGTCGACAGTTCTGAGTGGTGGTATACCTTAGTGCTGGAACTCAGATAGCAACTTTCTGCCTGTAAATTCTGTAGTTCATTATATTACCGGTGTACAGTAGCGACAAACTGATAAGACACATGTCTAACCACTTGGGTATCTTTATTGACGTAATGTTTTCTCTTGTGCAGCAAATTTTCTTTACTGAGGAAGCCTGCTCTGCAGGCGAAAAGTTTCGTCAGAAAAGATATCCAAGTTTGCCATGTGTCCTATTCATAGAAATATGCTTTGTATAAGAAAATTTTTGGTCAATCCATTTCAAACGTTTGCAGGTAAACAATCTGACGTGTCTGCTTAAACTAACGTTAATGTTACTTATCATAGTTAGGAGTGTAGCGTCAGGGAAGACCGGAGATAATCATATATGATCCCATGACTGAGAGGGTAACTCAAGTTTCTTAGATCGAGATCCCTGCACCCATCTTCAAGGCAACCCCTACACAACGACCTAATCTACTTTCCCATACACTCTACTCTTGAGCTCACACATCCCCTCACACACACACTCTTCAGCTCACACCTCCCCTCCACACTCTTCAGCTCACACCTCCCCTCCACACTCTTCAGCTCACACCTCCCCTCCTCCACCACCACGCGACCACACAATATATACACCGAGAGGTATATGTCTCTCAGCGGAAATATGCAAAGAGCTTCATTTAATCCCTATCTTATGGATAAAAGTATTCTTGTCTGGCGATGAGAAGCATATGTGCAGCCTTAATGACCCTAGTGTAGTCGATAGGCTTTAAAACCCATTAACCAACCAACCACACAACCTCTCTCTTTACCTACCCCCTCCTCCCCACTTGTTATATTCTGCCACGTATATTCCTGTCGTATTCCATCATGCATGTTCGTCATATTCCCCCAGAACCATCGTGGTCTTGGCTTGTAGCAGGACCAACGCTTTACCACTGAGCTGCAAAGCTTCCTTTTGTAAGCATCGCAGCTTAGCGGCGCGGCCTTGAGCCTGCCACATGCCAGGACCACGGTTCGAGTCCCCATTCATTCTTCTGTTTATTCACCGACACTGCTAACATCAACTATTTTTGTAAATAAAGATATGTTACCCCGAATGATGGAATATGACTGCGCAATATGGCTGGCTTTTGTTCCCACACTGTAACTACCAGATAGAACAGGACTGTCAGATGCTGTGGGTTTTTCCATTTTTTAAACAGATATGGAGATAAATGGTATAAAATACCGACACGATGGAAAAATAAACACAAGTGTAGTATAATGCGAAACTTTATTGACTAAATTTCGCCCACACAGTGGGCTTTATCAAGTCACAAACAGATCTACCCAGGTAGATCTGTTTGTGACTTGATAAAGCCCTCTGTGTGGGCGATACTTAGTTATTAAAGGGGTCGCATTATACTACAGTCTTGTTTTAAACAAACATCTGTCTATATCAGTGCACTACGAGTGTTATGCATGCAGATTTGAACGTTGCCTGGGCGTGCCAAGACTTAAATACTGGAGACAACAGAAGCAGTGGATAGGTGAATATGAGTAGATCAGTCCCTCAGCTTCAGTAATTGTTCATCTCCATAGATCAATAGCTGAGCTCATCATAGCATAACATAAGGCTCTCTTCCCACCCTCCGACCACACTACCACGGCAATTAAAAATATATATCCATGGATGGCATGCAATAAAGGGAGGGACAGCGGAGATTATTTTATACCGAAATCTAAATCAGTGTATAACTCTTGTATAACTGTATAACTACTGAATAAGCCCAGGGAAGGAAGTATTACAAATTGTGTTCCTTGTAACACTATTTGGGTGTAATACTTCCTAATTGTGTTCCTTGGAACACAATAAGGCGAGAACACAGAGACAGACAAAAACAGTAAGTAACGAGACTTGAGTAAGGTGTTGACTCACTCCAGGAACACCATGTGTATATGTATATTCTAAGGATACACAACCTGTGTATGAATATTCAACAACATACTCGGTGGTGGTGGTGGTGATGGCAGTGATAGTGGTGATGACAGTGACGGTGGTGATGACTGTATCGGTGGTGACAGTGATGGTGGTGATGATGGTGACGACGGTGATGACAGTGACGGTGTTGACAGTGACTGTGGTGATAACAGTGGCAGTGACGGTGGTGCTGAAAGTGGCAGCGGCTGTGAAAACAGTGGCAGTGACGGCGATGATGACAGTGGCGGCGCGCTGATGATGGCAGTGGCGGTGGTGACAGTGGCCAAGGCAGTAAGTGACAAGACCACTTCCTTTACATCAATATTCAAAATACACTTCCGTCAATACAGCCAGCCAGCCCGGGGCTTTCATGCATATACATATTTTTCATTTTTTTATATTAAAAAAAAAAACACTTGTTTTCACCTCGAACACACGTCGCCCAGGGGGGTCACGAGATGCTAGCAAAATACTGTAATATATCGACAAAATTGGATTTTTAGGAGATCTTTATTAGCGCGACGTTTCACTTACATATGGGTGAAACGTCGGCCACGCCTTACTTCAAGTAGGGATTTGTAGAATTTTGTACCTATCAAGGATGATGATTTGATGCTTTTGAAGAACTCTAGATCAAGGGAATTGGAGCTATACTCACCTTATAATCGCGACTACGGTACAGAACACCGGCTTCTAGGGTGAGGGACTGATTACCTCATCTTCCTCTGATTTTTGTATGTAGTTCTGAGGGACTGATTTCTCATTTTATACTATCTACGTATATCATCTCTGTATTGTATTGATACTGGTTGGCAAAAATGTCTTCAAATAAAGATACCCAGGTATTGCACATGCGTCTAATTCCTCATTTACACTCGCCTTCCTCGGAGCAAACGTAATTATCTCCCACTGTGTTTTCGGAGTCGAATATGCCCAACTTTAGCAATAGTAAATTGTATCTTTTGTCTTCCTGGAGGAAAGGTCTCACAAAATCGTAATGATACGATTGCAAACAAACTATACCACGGGCGGGGATAAAACCCGCGGTCAGAGAGAGTCATAAAACCCCAGACCGACGCGTTAACCACTGGGCCAGCTAGCTTCAATAAGATTCAATTAACTAGGTATATACCTAGTTCTATCCCCGCCTGTGGTATGGTTCTTTCCACAACAGGTATCTGGACTCTCAAAGTCTTATGCCGCAAAAAAATGATCATTGCAGTAAAGGAGGGCCGTGAGAATATTCAAGTGCCGTAAGATTTGTCGAGAGGCACTAGAGGTGCCGTGAGAATTGTCGAAAGGCACTAGAGGTGCCGTAAAAATTGTCGAAAGGTAATAGAGGTTCCGTGAGAATTGTCACGAGGAAATAATAAAGAATGGTGGCTAGAGAATTATCGGTGGGTAACAGAGGAGTGGAACTGGGACAATTGTCATGGACAAACACTGAAGGTACAGCAGTGGACACAATAATATTGCCATGTTGTGGAACCAGTCACGGAATAAATCAGGTTGAATTTTAAACTATGTGACACGTGTCGTTAGATACATCTGTTGTTGAACCTCAACTCTTCGACATCAGTCACTGAATGAATATTGTTGAACCTTCGAAATGTGACGCCAGTCACATAAAATCTAATGTGAAATTCAATTCCAATGACACCCCACTGGATGAATCCCTTGTTGAATTTCCATTTTGTGACACTAATCACTGGATGAATGAAATATAAGTACTTATTTTACTGGTCATTATTGCTGTCTTCGACTGGGTGTACAAACACATAATTCCCATGAGCACTGAGGACCATTTATATGTACTCAGATCACCAGAGACCAGCACGGAGAAGCCAGCAGTCCCTTCTGCTGTGTACCACCATACAAACACAGACCACAGCAAGGGTAGACCAGTGATCACTGCTGCGATGGTCTTTATAATGATGCTTGGACCACCCAGACCATCACGGGTAAGCCAGAGGCTCCCATGACACTAATAGGTGCCACGGACACTCTCAACTTAAGAGTCCCTAAGCATCATCTTGACGCGTCACAGCCTTAACCCCGGGTTCATTGAACCTGACATCTTATGACAATGGTTCCAGTCGGGTTTAGCTCTTGAGTTCTAAATTAAAAACAGTTAGTAATTAGTAACAGTAATAACACGATTATAAGTAATTAATATCTACCTTGTTAAGGCAGGTGTACGTTATTAAAAGTAAAATTCAGAAGACTAGGGAGGGTTGTAGGTGTAGTTAAGCATCTAGAGAGGAGGAAGTAAATGACTATAAAGGTATACATATGTGTGGGGTGGAGGGAAGGAGGAATATGGGGTAGTCCTAAGAAAGTTTGGAGGGAGGGGGTAAAAGAAGTTTTAAGTGCCTGGGGCTTTAACAACCAACAGGCTTGTGAGAGCGTGTTAGATCCGAGTGGAAAACCGGTTAGCCGAACTTGAGTCCTGGAGGTGGGAAGTACAGTGCCTGCACTCTGAGAAAGAGGTGAAGATGTTGCAGTTCGAAAGGCCAGTCGAACTGCCATATCAGCTTGCTTCTGGCAAGAGCGCAATTGAAGGAATAACGATGAATGCGCATTCTCTATTTTGCATCACTACCTAAGTGGGAGACGGCCAGTGAGTTATTTTTGCGAACGTTTTCCAACATTATAATGATGAGTCTCAGCCACTTTGTTTACAGTTCTACAATCCATCTACTCCCCAGCACACTACACCACCACGTGCAGAACAACGTTTCGCTCAATATGGAGCTTTGTCAAATCATTACTCGATAATGCTCTACACAGAGCGAAACGTCATGAGTTTCAAACACGAAATAATTTAGATGCGGCTGTAAACTTTTGACAAATTACATGCAAATTTTAATACATGTATTCATTCATTCACTTAAAAATTCCCAAACTTAAACAACATATTAAAATGTAGGTTATTAAACTGTTTTATGAAAAAAAAAATATCGAAAGTAAAAAAGTCCCTTTTCAAACATTGTATCTAAACGAAAAGTTTTTTTTTGTCGTAATTTTATTAGCTAACACCAACACGAGTTTGAGAGTTTAGTGTAGCCTAGTGTAGTTTAGTGTAGCCTAGTGTAGCCTCGTTTATTAAACTCTAAAAAGATGTAACTCTTCTTAATTCGAAGTGCTGCCACAAGAAAACTACATTTAAAAAATAAATTCATTCTGGTTTTTTTTTTCAGATTGATAGTTGGCTGGTTAGGTCTAAGTTATTGTTCAGTTACAGTGTAAGCCTTCGTTATATCGAGAAACTACTTAATTACAGTGCCAGCCTTCGTTATATCGAGAAACTACTTAATTACAGTGCCAGCCTTCGTTATATCGAGAAACTACTTAATTACAGTGCCAGCCTTCGTTATATCGAGAAACTACTTAATTACAGTGCCAGCCTTTGTTATATAGAGAAACTACCTACAGTGCCAGCCTTTGTTTTATTGAGAACTTTTCAATTACAGTGCCAGCCTTCGTTATATCGAGAAACTACTTAGTTACAGTGCCAGCCTTCGTTATATCGAGAAACTACTTAACTACATTGCTAGCGTTCGTTATATCGAGTTAAAAAAAGGACGCAAATTTCAAGTTCATGCTAAATCAGGATCCTTCATTATTAAGACGAGGCATGAGAAAACTGAAACTTCAGGGGAATCGCCCCAATAGGCCTATAAAAACTTAGACCTATTTCTTTCTGAGAGACATTTTGAAGAGTTCCAAACTAAAGAAATATATAAATGGAATGCTAAAAACTCTTATTATAAACAATTCCAGAAATTCTTTATTTCTAGTATGAAGTATAAACTCAAAAATTTTGATCCCCAGTTAGTTAATAAGAGACAATATGTGATTTATGACAATTTTATTGAGAATCTGTTTCCTTCATGAGGGATTTTATCAATTCTTCTACGAAGCGTCTTCCCAATACAGTGCCATGAACCGCATATTGTGTCTCATTTGGTATAAACTTTAGAAAATTATAGCGACAAATTGGTTTAAAAAACCCGAGAGCAAACACTAAGATGTGTGTATTAGTAAATGTTTCGGTCCTGGGACCTTGATCACTTCTAACACACACAGGTTATAAATAACAGTTTATATAGATGGAAAGTGGGGTATGAGTGACACATAGTGACCTGAAAAAAGCAAGCATGACTTATTTAAGATCAGGTCAAGTAAAGTTCCTGGAGAGCGAAATGTTACCACAATAAAGTGCCACATTCGTCGCATTTGCGTCCATTTATCTAACATTTTGTCACTAATTCTACCATTATTCCTAAATATCTTATTTACATACTTGTCAGCGCATGATAGCATTAATATACATCTCATCTTCAGGCCTAGGAGGCACTTAATCCAGCCCTATCCTCAAAAAAATATAAACTGGAGAAAAATAGTCGCCCAAGAGTAACCTTCTTAGGCTGGTACCTCATTAAATCTTCCCTCTTCATTGAGATTCCAACCGACGTCCATTAGATTGCCGGGGCGGTATAATAATCTCTCCACTTATCCAAGCTATTTTTATTGTGTTTTACCTTCTTTCTGGTGATGGTGAAGAAGGACTTCCCACGAAGAGAATTAATCACCCCCTCGCCTTCCTCGGATCAATCCTGATCATCCCTCTAACCCTCCATTACGGGTTTAGCGGTCTTCCAAGAAGGAAAAGAATTTTTTTCCCTAATTCTCCTAAAAATAAATTAATTATCACCACACTGTACAACTGGTTGATATGGCCTATTGCCGACAAAGACACAGACAAAAGCTGTATACACAGACAAAAGCTGTAGACACAGACAAAAGCTATAGACACAGACAAAAGCTGTAGACACAGACAAAAGCTGTAGACATAGACAAAAACTGCATACACAGACAAAAGCTGTAGAAGAAGCTTTTAATTAAAACATCTGCAAACCCTATGCGTCTTGCTATGTGTCTCATCCAGTTGTGTCATCTCATTTTACTTTGTCGACTCTAAGTCAGCTGAAGATCTCACTTAAAGAACCAAATGCTCCATTAAACGTACCGAGACCCATTTTTCCCCTATGTTTTCTGACAAATAAAACCCCCCACTATCGTAGTAGTGATAGTTGAGAGTAGTGGTGTTAATGAGTGTAGATGTGAAGGTTAAGTGTAGTGGTGACCCGTATATTAATTGGGCGGATATGCCTCTGCTAGGGAAGTATTCCGTAATTTAATTCAATAAAACTCACCTTTACTGACCAGGTGACACCGAGTCGAACTTACCTGCAGAAAGAGAAAAAAAGATAAATTATTAATGAAGATTATATCACAGGCGACGGATTCTGGACTAAAGAAAACTTAATAAAGATCAAAGAAACAGAAAATTATTTAAGATCTTGGAAGGTCTCTATGAGGACCACCATGACTTCCCATCATAAAGATAACTTTCCATGAGAGATGACAGCTTATCATAACGCACAGATGAAGCACCCAGTGGCCACTAGAGGTTCTCTTAACACTAACAATGTGGTGCAACGGTTCATGAACACTAATTGGTACTAAATGAAGCCGTAAGGTACAACAGGAAATATTAAGGACACTAGTAACCAATGACATGAAAGGGATACCTAATTATTCATCTTTGTTAGTTACGTCTCTCTCTCTCTCTCTCTCTCTCTCTCTCTCTCTCTCTCTCTCTCTCTCTCTCTCTCTCTCTCTCTCTCTCTCTCTCTCTCTCTCTCTCTCTCTCTGTCTCTCTCTCTTCCCTTTAGCCTCAACCATAAGCTTTCTTTGATTTTAAATTTTAGTTTTATCATTTTCTATTTTTTCCTAATATATGGTCCTCTGAAAGGTGCCTCGGTGTAGGTAATGAGCACTTCGTCCAAGGAACTGGGCCAGTCATTTCTTTTCCCGAATCGATGCTGATTACCTTCCATTCCACTAGGCTTTTTAAAACCCCTAGGGTTGACCGCTCCCCCGTGAATATGATGATAATTTCAATATATGACTGTATGTCTCTAGCGTACAACAAGTTGACAATAACACAAATACGAACTGAAAAAACCCACTTGGAAACAGCGTAGGAAAAAGACTGTATATTTCGATCTCATTCAGAGATGTTCAGAGTTCTGAAGATGGTCTCAGGTGGAGATCGAAAGATATGGTTTCTTTTATTTTTTTATGTTATGTGTCTGTCTCCACGTGAGGTTCCTGAATTTATCGAAGTGTCCACTACACTTGGTGTTTCATCATAAATAAATGCGTATATATCTCTCATTTTGGTTCCTAACTCACACTAACCCACTCAAGCACGCGGGCACGCACGCACACACACACAGTAGCGATCAGTAAAGAGGTGGGGCCAGGAGCTGGGTCTCGACCCATGCAACCACAATTAGGTGAGTACAATTAGATGAGTACACACACACACAAATACCCACAGACACACACATACACACACACACACACACACATACACACACACACACACACACACACACACACACACACACCATCTCTTCACTTAACACCTCCTCAATATTTTTCTTTACCTTCTTGTATTCCAACCCTCTCCCAACTCACTTCTCTTTCACCACACACTTTTTTCCCCCTTCTTCACACAGTTCCGTTCTGCTCTCACTCCCTATCCATTCATCTTTGTTAGCCAAGTTTTGTCAAGAGCCTATTGAGCTCTTTTAAACAGTAACTCTCACCTTTCAGTTGCTCTCACTTTCAAAGTTTCCGACAAAGAGCATTTGGGAGCATTGAGATCAACTGGTATCGTTTCCTCTGTAGTTTTTAGGAAGGTGACTTTAGTTCGGGAAGATTCCGTTTTTTGTGTGTTTATGTTTTGTTTTAAGAGTGAGAGAATGATTGCGACTTGTGAGAAAGAACGTTGTGTGGGTCAAGTGCATGAGAGTTAGAGAGAAAGAGAGAGAGATAGACTGTGTGTTTTCTTCCACGAGCTTAGGAGCGATGAGCTCCAGCTAATGGGCTAAGGTGAAGTTATCTACCTCTGTTAAGTACTCTATTAAAGCGCATATTGCTGCTTCACTTCCCTTGCTCGTATAGAGGTAAATCTTTCTTGCCTTTCTGTCAGTACTTGATATAGAAATGATGAGGTAGACACTGTTCTTGTAGTGATGATGAGGTAGACACTGTCCTTGTAGTGATGACAGTGAGCTAGAAACTGTTCTTGTAGTCAGGATGAACTAGACACCATTCTTGTTATGGTGCTGTAACCAACGTCGGCTCGTGTTGCAGGTTTGTCTTTCTGTAGGAACAAGAGACTTCAGGGACTTAATTAGAACTGACCAAGTGAACACAACATTAACCCACAACAAAATACGAATCAGCTGCAAGACCTAATCTCTTCAGTAGTGTCTGCATTGAAAAAAAAAAATACAAGTAGTAATATTAGTAGTGGTGGATATTAGTATTAATATTAGGAGTAGTGGATATTAGTAGTAATATTAGGAGTAGTGGATATTAGTAGTAATATTAGGAGTAGTGGATATTATTAGTAATATTAGGAGTAGTGGATATTAGTAGTAATATTAGGAGTAGTGGATATTAGTAGTAATATTAGGAGTAGTGGATATTAGTAGTAATATTAGTAGTGGATGACAAAACTGCCTTTATTCTGTTCAATTCTGTTTGAAATGGCGATTAAGTATGAATCAAGGCATTTTGTGCTTATTCTTTTTCACCTCTCATCATTACCTATTAAAAAAAAAAAGCTTGACATTTCGCAATTTTGTTCACTTTAAGGTTTTTCAAGCATTTTTAGAAAAAAAAGACTAAAAATGCCTAATTTTTATGGATTATAAGAAACTTTTAATATTAAAAGTCAAATTTCTGTTCCTATAAGACTCGCTTCTGTAGTTTTCAACATCATGGACCCTAACGTACCTCTCCTTAAAACTTTGCACGGTATTCATCACCTCATCGAAGTCATTCCTGGCCACTCTGAGGCTGAAGAATTTCTTCCTAACATCCCACCTCACTCCCTTAATCGCCGTTTATTCTTTTCAAACAGCGAGTCATAGCAAAGCCTCAGAAATTATGAATGCAAACGTTTAATGCTTTTTGTTACAGCACTATTATGTTACAGAACTGTTACGTTACAATAATTTATGTTACAGAAATGTTTGGTTACACCAATGCTATGTTACAGCACTGTTTTGTTATAGTAATGTTATGTTACAACAGTGATATGTTACAGCAATATCATGTTACAACTATGTTACGTTACAACAATGTTACGTTACAACAATGTTACGTTAGAACAATGTTACTTTCCAAAAACGCTACGTTACAACAATGTTATATAGGAATTCATTGATTTAAATTAAACAAAGAATATTTTGAGTATTACACTCACATGTTAGTAATATTTAAAATATATCTATAAATATTTTATTTACTTTCATTAGTTTTGCCAATTATTTTGGGTAATCATTATAATTTTTGGTATACATTTTTTTACATTATAATTTTTTTGTCTCTAAAACATAACTTATTTAAAAAATATATTCAAATTCGCTCGAAAATATTTATTTTGTATAATTCTTTACTGGGTAATTATATTAATTATACGATATTTAAATATGCAATAAATTCTAGGGAATAGGAGACATTATAATTACAAAAAAAAATATATGAATATATTCACAATGAGGAATATATTTCTCATTGTATATATGGTGGGAGTTTAATCCCTATATTAATGATTAAAGTATTCTTGATTGGTGGTGTACAGGCGACATGCAGCCTTATTGTCCCTCGTGTAGTCGATAGTCTTTCAATTCCATTAACTGGCGAACATGGAAGAGTATTAGGAGGCAAAAACTGGAGTACCGCTTAGCACGATCAACAGGGTGAGCAAGTGGAGGTAATGTACACAGGAAAAAAATATCGGTGCTGAAGAGATGACGGAAAATATTCCTTTCGCGCTCCCCAACGAGACTCGTTGGGACGGGGGGCCACCCGAAATGCTGACAAGTTAGACAGACACACACAAAGCACAACTATCTTTCATTAAACAACGTTTCGCTCAGTTTTTTTTTCAACCCTTGAGCGAAATGTTGACTGATGAGGTTAAATAATGTAAACCCTCAGTCACTGACACAAGTTTACTATTCCTCGCTCAGTACGAGACAACAAATGCAACCTGACTAAATTAAAAATGTCTCTCGGTGGGTAAATTTAATCAGTGGTGCGGTCTGTAAATTCTGCCAAGTACCAACTTTCCTAGTTTAAACTCACCTTGAAAAACCAGACAGAATAGGAAGGTACTGCTTACGTGTCCGACTTCTTGTCCATCCTAAAGCTGTCAGATATTCTAGTATCGTATTAAAGGTATGCAATACCAACACGTTGATAAACAAAACACATCCGCAACACTTGCGGATGGGACACCGTTTTATTCTTGTGCCTACGATTAGATAATTGCAAGTAGGTATTCCCTCTCATGCTCAC
The DNA here is from genome assembly GCA_009830355.1 of Cherax destructor. NCBI lineage: Eukaryota > Metazoa > Arthropoda > Malacostraca > Decapoda > Parastacidae > Cherax > Cherax destructor. The sequence goes on from WNWK01000041.1 coordinate 50,180, forward strand.
AAAAGCACACAACAGTTCCCGATTGGATTTATGACGCTTGCTGATTGTCAAGAAAATAACCTGCCATCGAAATCACTGTTTTTCTTCTTTAAAAAAATTATATTCAGATCACTTGGGATGACAGTGTTCTCCGTTGTCTAGGGAAGTCTCAAAATTACGGAAGTCATTAATATTTTTAATTGCTACATTACCCAGAAGTTTAAACTATTTAAAAAGTATCAATGCCTTAAAACTGTTGAATTAGGACTCGTCAGTCGGAACAAGAGAGACAGAAATAAACTTAAAGTAACAATGAGTCCCTCACTTATAGTAGATGGTAAGCCAAAAAAAAAAAAAAAAAGGCGTTTAAGGCACTCGAAAATACGCTTTGGAACTGAAGTTCGAGTGGAGGAATCACAAATGGAATGGAGACATTCATTTGTACAGTGTTTTGTCTGTATCAAGTTCAAATAAAAGTACAAATAATGAGAGTACAAATATAGGTCTCCACTTCTTTATGTCATCAGCCTGACATTGTCTGTACCTGAAGCTGAAGTCGTTATTTATATCAAATCTATATACAACACACTGTGGTTACCCTAATTTATGTGAAAAAGAAAAACTTTCGTTTTTCTTTTTAGGTCACCTGGGCTCGGTGGGATACGGCCGGTTCGTTGAAAAAATAATCATCCAGGACGTTCCGAAACGTAGTCAAAAATTTATCTTAAAAGTGTACCTTTTTTATGAATTAAATTCACGGGGAAGCACTGCATCTGATGGGGTCATACAGAGCCTGGAGAAATGGGAGGCAATCAGATTTGATCCTAGGACAGTTGCTGTAATTCCTTCGACCAAGAGTTGCCTCAACAACATCGAGGTATACATCAGAGGTATACTCACTCGATACTTAAAAAAGAAATATATTTACCCAAGTCAGTTCCTTTGAAATTAACTACCCAAAGCCTTTATTTGCTATTTTGTGTTTTTTTTTTCTTTTAAAATTTTCTCCCCAATACATTTTAGGTGTTGCTCAGGAATTACTTTAAGATAATATTCAGTAGTTTATTCCATGGAATTATGGGTATTGAAGAATTAGACACGTGACTCACCTGGGTATATGTATTTACAGTGAAAGATACCCAGGTGTTGCATACGTGTTTAATTCATCATCATATCTGTATTATAGAGCATTATTATAAGATAATGGGTATGTTGTAGAAGACGGCGTGTTTCACGCGCACGTAAACGTTCAAACACGCATATACGCGCGTACATGAAGGCGCTTTTTACGTACACGTGCATACGCATGAGCGGACGCACAGGCATATCCCCCACACACACACACACACACACGGACACGGACACGCACTGAAGCTCATTCAATTCTGAATGACATCTTCATTGATCCGTACAAGTTTACATATACAATATACCTCAGTATAGGTTTGGAATACTAACAAAGGTTCCAATTTAATGCTTCTCCCTGACACATGCAGAATATAATTCCTTTATCTATGCATTTCTCTTCAAATTTAAGAGAATACCCAATTTCCGTTTTGTAAATTTATTTGCGCTTGTGATAAAGGCCGGACAATTTAGATTTATTGGAGACGTAGTCATTAAACTAGTTAAGTGCAGACACTGCCTTGTTACTAGCGACGCGCTTTTGATTCGAGGAAATGGGCCTATCCAAAGGCACTGCGTGTGTCTTATAAATTTAGCATGCCCCCATAAATAATAATAATAATAATAATAATAATAATAATAATAATAATAATAATAATAATAATAATAATAATAATAATAATAATAATAATATTATTATTATTATTATTATTATTATTATTATTATTATTATTATTATTATTATTATTATTATTATTATTATTATTATTATTATTATTATTATTATTATACATAGTGATTGATTGCAATGGATATATCAAAGATTTCACACTGCCATCAACGTAACTTTATCTTACCGCCAACACAAGTTGAGATCTTGCTCTTGTCCCAGGAAGAGGGTATCTCCAATTACTTTATCAAGAGCCCTTCACCAGCAACAAGGACCGCTCTTGAAAAGGGTCAACACCTGCCACAACAAGTGTCCGTGTCGCCAGCCGTGTCCAGCCGCAAAAATAACAAGCTTGGACTTGACAGCCGGTAGACTAGAAACACGGCGCTGATATATATAAAACACTGGTGGCTGGGTGGGTGTTTGTTGCTGCTGCTGGGGTCACGTCAGAGGCTGCTGGGGTCACGTCATAGGCTGCTAGAGGGTCAAAATACTGTTGAAATTACAGATATTGTGAGTGGTGCTGTTGGAACAATTTCCACCCAGTGATGTCTGCCTTGGGGCCATAAGTTCGGGAGTCGGTATATCACACCTAAAATCAACTTTTCATGTCCCTCTAGGAATTCTTCCCAGACTGTGTGTGTGTGTGTGTGAGTGTGTGTGTGTGTGTGTGTGAGTGTGAGTGTGTGTGTGAGTGTGTGTGTGTGTATTTGTGTGTGTGTTCCATCAGTGTTTATACTAGTATTTGTACAAGTCAGGTGAGAAGATGCTGGGGTTTAGGCATTTTATATAGAGCACTTCCTAAATTTTATCTTTTCTTTGAAATGTCTTGAAAATTAACCTAAATATGATCCATACATTTTCTATTCAGTATTTATATTCAATAATTTTGTGAGATGTCCTTGCATGTTTAGCAAGATAGCCATTGAATGAGACACAATGAATGTATTTTCATCGTTCAGTCACCTTGAAGAACGACGGATGATTAGTGAAATAAATAGTAGGAATACCAAATCTATTTTTTACAAAAGATTTATCTTCATTGCCCATAGAGCCAGACAAAAATAAAAACAACTCATTAACAATATGTCATTGAATAATTTTTTAATTATTCTGCATGTTAAGTTTCCTAGTCCAAACAATAACAAGAAATATTAGATTTTGACTTTTAATAGGAGATTAAATCCGTTTAAATTGAACGTACGATCCATGAGCTTAACGTGAGCATAATCAATCGCAGCCAGACACACTCTGATACTATAATAATAATAATAATAATAATAATAATAATAATAATAATAATAATAATAATAATAATAATAATAATAATAATAATTTGAGATTTTGTTATTCTTGGGCGCCTGTTCTTTCAAGAAATTCCAAGTGGTCTCACGCCAAACCATAACTACAACAACGACAGTGAGGAAGAAATCCTAAAGTTTACATTCAAGAGTGACAGTATGTCGTCAGGATTATAAGCATGAACAGATTCCTGACATTTAACAGACACTGGCAACTTGTTGAACAATCTAAGAGCTACATGGAAAAAAAAACTCTTTGTTCGTATGATTTCTTCCCAAGACCTCGAGGGTAAATCAAAAGGGGTTCGCGATAATTCGTAGAAACATTAATGGGTCTGACGTAAAAGGTATAAGAATATCAGGACGATGCTTGGGTGTATTAAAATTAATAGCTTTAATTGTTAATAAACGGAGTTTAAATTCAATTCTTGCCTTTATTGGTAGCTGATGCAGCTTATATAAGTAGAGACTAGTGCGAAAAATACCAGTCTAGGTCCTCAATTCAGCACAGACTGAAGTCTCTGTAGCAATTAGTTAGACAAATCTTTAAACAAGCAATTGTAAAATGCAAAGTGGTCAACTGCGTCCTAAAGAGCATTTCCGAGGGACAAATGATTCAGTAAAGTAGGAGTTTGCCACTTAAATTCATTAATTATATAATGTTATTCTATATGCTAGGTTTGTAAGTAGTGAGGACAGTATTTACACTCAGATTACTGAATTCATTATGGATAGGCCAGTGGTGGCTGGTACTGTGGCCTACCATATTGATACCTATACTGCTGAGTCCAGAAAGGGTAGGCCAATTGTCGCTGGTACTGTGGCCATGATGACACTCATACTACAGAATCCAGCAAGGTTGGCCAGTGGTCACTGGTACTGTGGCCATGATGACACTCATACTACAGAATCCAGCAAGGGTAGGCCAGTGGTCACTGGTACTGTGGCCATGATGACACTCATACTACAGAATCCAGCAAGGGTAGGCCAGTGGTCACTGGTACTGTGGCCATGATGACACTCATACTACAGAATCCAGCAAGGGTAGGCCAGTGGTCACTGCTGCCTTAGTTCATCACATGACAATCAATCGGCTACCTCACCCCTCACACGTGTCATTAAGCACCTCGGTCTTGCAGCAGCCCTGCAATAGCGTCGGCACTAGTGAACGGCTCATCTTACGACATAGATACTCATTAGGGTTCCCCTCCCCCCTGATGAATAAACCAGCAACAACTGTGGCCACATCCCCATGCTCTGGTCAGCATGTACCAAAGGACCCGAGATCTGCACTGCAGCTCCCGACTTGACTCCTAAACTAATGCACCACACGAATTTTTCATGGGATCAGAAATTACTTAGGCGTAATTATTGCAAGTTACGTACAAAAGTTGCTAAATGTTGGCCACTGCTGCCGCAGAGCAACCATAAGCAACGCTGGCGACCACTTTCATATTTCATTTGTTTTTAATTTTTCACTTGGAATGGCAAGAAGTGTCCTCGTTGGAGATGTCATTTATTTTTCAAAAAGTTGCTTGGAAAGTTGAAATAAATAAAATAAACAAAATTCACTTATGTTTTTTTTAGTCTGCTTTTGGAACTCCATTAAATATTGACAGAAATTCATCACACTTTATAATATATATTACACACAATATATATATATATATATATATATATATATATATATATATATATATATATATATATATATATATATATATATATATATATATATGTATATATATATATATGTGCCGAATAGGTCAAATTGGTCAGTTAGCAAGAACTCTTTTAAAATTAAGTTGTTTCTAAAAAAAAAATTTATACATTTAATTATTAGAAGAAAGGCAATTTAATATAGCCTAATCCAAATAATATATGTGAGATAAGTTCACAATAATTTAATAATAAGCAAACACAATGAAATATACTTTTTTTCGTTAGGTTCATAATGATTTTTGCGAAATTATTGCATACGTAAATATCGCTTGCCTTATTCAGCAAGAAGAGCGTTGCTATTTTGTTTTCTATTGTTTATTTCGGCGCTCTGCTGCAAGGCGGGGTAGCAATGATAAAACTTCGAAGGCTTCTTACTTTATTTGCAATAACGTGAGGGTACACAGGCAGTGTGTTTGTGCCCATGGCCCGGGAAGGCCATGTCTGCGAGGGAGAGAGGAATAGGCCTTGTTTACTCTAGAATGCCTGGACGAGAAGTGAGAGGAGTGCAGGTCTGGGCATACCCACCCAGAGGCCTGCCCCCTGGTGGGAACTATGGGAACTAGGCATGTAGGCTTACAGCTTAATTTTTGCTCGGCTGGCAGACAGAATAGGCTGTCTTTGCAGACAGTACAGGCTGTCTACAATTTATGCCAAAATTGCAAGTTTTACCTATTCGGCACGACATATATATATATATATATATATATATATATATATATATATATATATATATATATATATATATATATATATATATATATATATATATATACGTGCCGATTAGGTAAAACTGGTCAATTAGCAAGAACTAATCTAAAATTAAGTCCTTTCTAAAATTTTCTCTTATACGTTTAAAGATATATTTTTTCATTTATGTTAATGTAAGAATTTATAATTTTGTACCAAGAGAAACTTTGAAAACCTACCTAACCTTATTACAACAAACGCAATTTAATTTAGCCTAACCCAACTAAATATATTTTAGATACGTTAACATTAATTTAATAACAAACAAACACAATGAAATATATTTTTTTCGTTAATACTAACCTGCCATTCTCTTTGCCTTGAACCTAGAACTGATAGTCCTCCTCAGTACTTACACTAACTCATTCTACAATAAATTTCATTTGTTTCTGCTGTGGGCTGGTAACCCAGGAAAAGACACTGCAACATCATGAAATCTCGGTACAGAGGACATCTACACAACCTTCTTGCTTTCAACTGGCCTATATATATATATATATATATATATATATATATATATATATATATATATATATATATATATATATATATATATATATATATATATATATATATATATATATATATATATATATATATATAAACACATTGGAAGTTTCCCAAAGGTAGAGTAACCAAGTGCATTTACATCACTGTTTAAATTATACTTTAAACTTGAGGATTGAGACACTTATGCAACATATGGGAATCTTTAATCTTTATTATAGAATCGTTTCGCCACACAGTGGCTTCATCAGTCAATACAAAGCAGAGGGTAAGAGAGGGAGTTTGAGGCAATCAGTCCCTCAGTGAATGGTTTCACTGTGATCCCGCCTCCTCCTGCTTCCCCAGGTTGAGGGACTGATTACCTCAAACTCCTCCTCTCCTTACCCCTCTCTGCTTTGTATTGGACTGATGAAGCCACTGTGTGGAAACGTTTTTTTTAAAAAAGATTCCCATATGTTGCATAAGAGTCTCAATCTTTAACTTGTCTGTTTTCAAAACCATTTATCACATACTTTAAGCTCCTTCAGAGTGCACGTGCTGTGCTTCTCACCTTCGGTACTCAAGTTTGGCTAACCGGTTTTCTCTGAATCCCTTCATAAATGTTACCTTGCTCACACAGCAACAACATGTCAAACACTGAAAACCACTTGTCTCCACTCGCTGACACTGTCACACACACTTGTCGGATACTCAAGTCGGATACTCCCTTGCCTCCATCCCTCCTGGGATGACACCTACCCCTCCTTCCTTCCATCTCAGTTTCATACCTTTGTCATCATATTCTGTTTTACCCTTTCTAAATGGCCGAACTTTCTAAACAACCTCTTCTTCGCCCTCTACATTATAAACTTTTCGTAACCCCAGACTGACCTCTAGGTTCTGGGATCCTAATTAATTGTATAATATTCACATGACACATTACTCTCAGACATTACGTCTCCACTGTCTCAACCTCTGCATCATATAAAACCCATGCCTCACACCTCTAAAAGGGCTGGTACCACTATTCTCTAGAGCATTCCACTTTATTAAATCCAAAGATCATGTTTATTCTTTCCACAGATACCTAAACGTACCACCTCCCTTTTATTTTATCAGTTCGTATGCCAATACGTTCATTCCAAAATATTTAAATACATCCATTTCCTCCATATTTTCTCTGCAAATCTGATATTAAGCTTTTATTTGCCAATTATTTTTGTTACTCTCATCCTCTTGCTCTCTTTATCTCTTAATATCCTTTTGCACAATATCCCAAACCTCTCCACCAATCTTAGAAAGTATATCTTACAAACTTCTGCTTGCATAAAGAATAAACTTGCGTTTTACAGTCCTGTATGTTTATTAACAATCCTCATGCCTTTTATAATTATTTTCCAATTTACGAGACCTGGTGTGAGACCGGGCAGCAGGAGCGATGATCCAAAAACTATCACTTGAAAGTGCTGACAAGAAAAAAAATGATGCACTCTTACTCGTGTATTCTCTAGTGTGTGAAGTGCTGGAATTCTGTCTTTCGTGAGGGATTTTACCCTCTGACCTCCACACAAGAAGTTCCATAATGCATAAATTTCTAGTTCTTCTTACTAACCTGCCATTCTCTTTGCCTTGAACCTAGAACTGCTAGTCCTCCTCAGTACTTACACTAACTCATTCTACAATAAATTTCATTTGTTTCTGCTGTGGGCTGGTAACCCAGGAAAAGACACTGCAACATCATGAAATCTTGGTACAGAGGACATCTACACAACCTTCTTGCTTTCAACTGGCCTATTCCTTGGGTATAGCCTACTTCTACTGGGAATTCCCGTCTACCAGTGACACTGCCTTCGTCTGCTGCGAGTCCTTCACCTGTCGTCGGTATATAAGCACCAAGCTCCATGACTGTGCTTCACTTCCTTCAAGACCACGGTGCTGCTCACCAACTCCAGGGCTGAGGGGGACCAATTAGCCCATATATTGTATATATTGTATATAATTCTTCACATTAAGACGTTTCGCCAATGGTTGGCAAAACGTCTACAAATAAAGATACCCAGATGTTACACATGTCTCTAATTCTTCAAAGACTTCGGTAAAAAGACAAAAAAAATCTTTGAGTTATCATATGACTAAATTCCGTGTCAGGAAAAGGACAATCCCCAGGTAATGGCAGGTAATGAGGCTTGACCTGAGGAAAATACGGTAGCCCCAACTCCTTGAAGCAAGATCCCTTTGCCAGCATCAAGGGTTCCCTCTGGGAGGGAAAGTGTCAAGTTTACAAAGACACGTGAACAAACATGAGAACATATTTATTAGAAAACATTTCGTTCCTAGGATCTTGATCACGTCTCATTAGAAGACGTTTCAGTCCTAATATTTACTAGCGTATATTTTTAAACCAATTGTCGGAATCATTTAAAAATGTTTCTACCGAGGTGTTAGAAAAAATTTCCCTACTACTCTTGACAAACAAATTACTTTCCTTTTCCCAGGCAAGTCTAAAAGAATAAATTTTAGGATCTGGTCAGGTGTCAAATACCGAACAATTAAGTTTTCGTAAAAGTCTGTAATATATACAGAAAGTTCGGCTACATTTGCAACTGTCAGCTGCGATAGCTCATGTTCCACTGGGCTTCAGGTCTTTATTTCACTGCCAAAACAAAATCTGTGACGCATGGAGCAGATATATTGTTTATGATTGATTGACTAATAAATAAAAATACCTTATTAATGTAGCTGTTAAATTTACAGTAAGTGAATAAATATTACGTAGAGCAAACATTAACTATTAGAAATTTTAGGTCTCCTTAACAAAAGATATCATTGATATTAATTCTGATGTAAACACACACACACACACACACACACACACACACACACACACACACACACACACACACACACACACACACACACAAACACACAACAAACACACACAAACACACACACAAACACACACACAAACACACACACAAATATATATATATATATATATATATATATATATATATATATATATATATATATATATATATATATATATATATATATATATATATATATACGTATCATTAACCCACAGGACCACCAAATCCTACGGATTTGGTGGTCCTGTGGGTTAAAGCGTCATGTGGTTCTCGCTCAGAATAGGCGGGCCAGTACAACATGGGTTCGAGTCCTTGGCTAATGCAGGGTTATTATTGATCAATACCACTCGTTCGTGGTTACAATAATATACGTATATATATAGGCCAGAGGCATCGCGGCCAGTTTCCCGCTAGGCACAGACTGGACAAGGCAAGGCTCCGGGGCTTCTACTTAAGACTCTCCTAATTATACGCCTCCAAGACATCCAACGTGCGTATTTCTTATTCCAATGTCTCCTCACGAACCCCCACGACTTACTAAGTTCTACACATGCTCAGTCATTCTTCAAGAGAGTTTCTTTGATGACGGTTTTGGGCTCTCGGTCCAAGAAATTAGACCTCACTCATCTTCCCTGAATCTTACATTATTGCTGCCCACTTTCCCTAGGTGCTGTATGATCCCTACGGGTTTAAAGATTTTCCTAAATATATAATAATAATAATAATAATAATAATAATAATAATAATAATAATAATAATAATAATAATAATAATAATAATAATAATAATAATAATAATAATAACAATAATAATAATAATAATAATAATTTCCCCCCGTAAATTTATAGTATACTAGGTGTAACACTAGCTACGGCTTTACACTGAGGCTTTATAATGTCGCAAAGGCCACATAATCCTCTGTATAACTCTGTCTAGAACCAGCCATTATTCTGAAGCTTACACTGTCTTAGTCTGCAGTCTGCATCACAGTTTACGTCGAGCGAAACCTTTCACTTTCTGCAGCTGAACTACCCAAAGATTAATAATGTTTACACTGTAGACCCGATGTGTTTCGGTCGCTGTTCGCGATCAGTGAAATATATATCCCCATATTCCATAACCCCAGCTTTCTCTACCTCAATTCACGCTGTTGGAATGGTACAGAGTGCGGCATTAGTTGATAATGTAGTTAAACAGTGTCAAGAATTTGAAAGGAATTAGAAGAGGCATTCACGAATCCTAATTAGGAAATGAATATCCAAATTTCTTTAACGAAAATGGTAAATTTGAACTTTCACACAACAAATCTTTCAGAGGGACCAAAGAAACCAGTATCTTGGAAAAATAAACACAAAAACAGTATCTAGCTTTATCAAGTCACAAACAGATCTATTTGTGACTTGATAAAGTCCACTGCGTGGGCGAAACGTAGTCAATAGAGGATTGCATTATACTGCATTTGTGTCTATTTTTCCATCTTGTGGGTATTTTATACTATTTATCTCCATATTTAAAAAAATGGAAAAACTCACAGTAAGTGAGTGACCTGGTTTAAAATCACACAACCCCCAAAGGGCAAAGCAGTCATTCTCGTAATGGATTCCCTTAGAGTAAGCCTGTTGTCCTAAGCTCCGTGGCTCTTGATAGCAATTCGATCCACAACCCCATGTAGATCCAGAGTGTAAGCTGGTCTCCTTGAGAGCAAACAAGTCCCTATCTCTTTAGAGACCAAAAGAGAGTGAACATGTTCTCCAGACAAGCTGGCTTCTACGACCATCCTGGGGGCTGGGAAGGTATCCTCTTGTAACGACCTGCTCCGATGTGCTTGTCCGAAGACAAACTTTGTGCTCAAAGCTGTCCAGCTAGCATTAGGGAGAGACGAGTGAGATCGCAGACTCGTTTTCTAGGTCGAGTCTTCCTTGGTAAGGACTGGGGAAGTGCTGGCCTTTTAAGGGTAGAGTGAAGCACTTTGATAACTGCATCTCTCAGCATGGTAACACAATTGTGGAATATACTGACAGTAAATAAATAAGAATTGATAGAGTGAGAAAGTCCCTGAAAGACAAAACGACTTCACAATAAAATATCATAACCTTCATTGTGTGTCTTATTTACACATCTGAGGATCCATCGCGCTTCTTGATGTGCTCTTCCGAGAAGTATGTAGTCCTTGATGCTTCTGAAGAACTCTTTTACCATTAAAGTTAAGTTACCGCTTCCCTTTCATGAAGAACGACATTACCATTCCCTGGGGCTGAAGGATCCCTTCGTCTCTTATTATTAACGGTATACAATACCGACAAGTTAAAGAATAAGACAAATATGCAATACTTTCATATCTTTATTGCCGAAATGTTGCCCGTCAGCCTTAATAGGCTGTAATAAGTCCCTGAATTCCAGCAGCCTTGGCAGGTGGTAGTCAGTCCCTCAAACTTTAGAGACTGACCACCACCTACCAAGACTGACGGACTCATCACGTTAGATGAGTCCGTCAGTCTTGTAATCAACTTAAGAACACTGATATGCAGGCGAAACGTTCCTCACTAAAGATACACAAGTGTTGTACACGTCTTATTTTTCACGATCCTCCGTATATACTGTCAGTCTTAATGAAACGCTTTGGTTATTGAAGTCATGGGAGGAGAAAAAAACAATAGGCTGAAAGAGTAAAAAAAAAAATGAAAAAATGAGATGTAATCAGGTTCGATCAGAGAAAAAAGAGGGAGACTCTAAATCGTTATTTCAAGAGCCCCTCTGCATCAAGGTGTTTCCTTGAAGGGGACGTGGGTTGAGGTAGAGAGGTTCAAGGCTTACACACCCACCTACACACACACCCACACCCACACACCCACACACACCCACCCACCCACACACACACACACACACACACACCACACACACCCACCCACACACACACCCACCCACACACCCACCCACCCACACACACACCCACCCACACACACACACACACACCACCCACCCACCCACACACACACACACACACACACACACACACCCACCCACACACCCACACACCCACACACACCCACCCACACACACTGCAGCACACCATCGATCATCTTAGTGTTGATTTACATCTTTGGTTCCAATAACCGAAGGGGAAAGTCGAGACTCCCTTCACTTCTTCCCTCTTTCTCCTCTCCCCTTGTTTCTTGTATCTCTTTTCTTTAACTCTCTCTCTACTCTCTCTCTCTCTCTCTCTCTCTCTCTCTCTCTCTCACTCTGGCTCAATCTCTCTCTCATCTCTCGTACGATCTGCTCTCTCTCTCTCTCTTCTCTCTCTCTCTCTCTCACCTGGGGATCTTTATTCTGAAGACGTTTAGCCCACCTATGGCTTTATTAATTCAACTGAAGTGATAAAGCCGCTGGCTGGCGAAAAGTCTTCAGAATAAATATAAAACAGGTGTTGTACATGTATTTTATTCATCTACTTGTCGGTACTGTATATCACTAATGCTTTGATTGATTGACTGATTCATTCATTTCTCTCTCTCTCTCTCTCTCTCTCTCTCTCTCTCTCTCTCTCTCTCTCTCTCTCTCTCCCTAAACTCCATAAACTCCATCATGCTCACGACATATATATTGAATTACCCTAACAATTGCACCATAAAACACACCCAACGCAATATTTTTTTTCCTGTGCCATATTTTCCCCACCGAAATATATATAGTATATTTGGGGTAAATTTCCTGAATAATTAACACGTTCCCCATTTTTTCACCTCCACTATTTTTCTGTGGTCGAATTTCTTTCCCTAGTCCCGAAAAAAAGAGGAATACTGATCAGATAAAAGCCTCATAGAATTTGAATTCCGTAGAGGCAGCCCGACATTTGCATTCCATTTTCGCATATTGGCTGTAAACAGCAGCTTCTTCTATGTCTTAAGGTCATCCAGGTGAGTATAACCAGGTGTGTCTATCCGAGGATCAGTGGACGGAGGATCGAGCCCCTTTTAGCTGAATAAGTTGGACAAAAAGACCAGTAGGTCTTTTGGAGTGTTCCTCCATTCTCATGTTCTAATGTTTTTAAAATTTGATTGATAGGAGGGAGGGTAGGATCTGAGAAAGACCTACCAAGCGTGGGCCAACTCCAATACTACCCACACCTCTTCCCCTTTCAATGCGGCCCTTAACAATCGACTAAGCAATACTGTACCTATTTTCTGCAAGGTAAACTGGTGTAAGAAAAATGGACACGGGAAAAACATCTAAAATGTCCTAATGGGAAATGTTTCGGTCCTGGTTCCTTATTCGCTTCTTTTCCACTTTCCACAGCTTGAGGATATCATATACATAAAATTTACCAAAAATGTCCAGTGTTATCATCTACACCGGGTGACAACGTTCGATTGAGCTTTCTTAGTGGTGAAGAACACACTCGAATCGTTGAAACCTCCCAAAGGAAAAAAAAATTCCCTCAGCTGAGAGCCTTAGGCATTACAACTGGACCGCGAGCCATCTTGACTACTAGTGAGTTCATCTTACTTCCTCCTCCTCTTGTTCTTGAAGTCAGGGAGATCACTGTAGGCCAAGATAAGAACAATTGAGCTGCCTCATCAATCTCAAGAGTAACTTCTCAATATCTACACAATGCACCTTAAAAGTCAACTGGGGCTCTGCAGACTCCAGGTACTGACAGCAAGACTGGTGAAAGACCTGCAGTGATTAGGGGGCGGGAGGACCGAGTCTCCACAATACCGTCCACTGAATGACCAATACTTAATATACAATGTATCCCATAGTCCTTCTCGACCAGTGTGTTGGAGTGCAAGGCCTTTAAATTTTAGGTGACCTGCACATTTGTGGTTCAGTATTCGGCTTACAATCACAAGGTTTCGTGCTCGATTCTCTGGATGGGTGAAATGTATGGGCAAGTCTGTCTAGTTCTGCTGTCCTTGTTCACGTAGGGGTTTTGCCAATTCATCTTGATCCTCCCAGGATTAAATACGGGTCCTTCAGTTGAGAACACATATTACCACCGAATTTAGAGATTCTTGTCTAAATGGATAGTCTGAGCAAGAACTCTTAGCCTATAATGATGAAACTTACTCATGAAGAGAAAATCAAAACACATTATAGATATTTATATAGGTCTGAAATTGACATAAATTTATAGTATACAGATTTCAGGTGTATATAATGAAGTATTCACGCATACAGATACATAAATGAATGACTACACGAGAGATAGATAGATAGATAGATAGATACATACATACATAGATAGATAGATAGATAGAGAGAGAGAGAGAGAGAGAGAGAGAGAGAGAGAGAGAGAGAGAGAGAGAGAGAGAGAGAGAGAAGTAAGAGAGGGAAGAAAAGAGAGAAGAAAAAGCAAGTCCAGACAACACCATACCTCACCAAGACCAACTGACTACCGGCCATCAGCGTTGACTCGCCTGAAAAGACAAGAAATCCCCATTAATCCACCTCTTCCCCCTCCCTTCACTCGCAATAAAACTAACCGAAAACGCTTGGTGTCGGCAGCACGACCCAAGTCCCAAACAATATAAGAGTATGCAAAGCACCGTCAGCCCAAGGAAGACAAACACTAACGGGCGAACGAAGCACAAAACGAGAAAACGGGACCCAGCGCCTGATGCACTCTGCATACACAACGCCTGGGGAGGACAGACCTCTTTTTTTTTTTTTTACACGGGGTATATTTTTTGCACGAACTGGAAAGAATGCAAGTGGTGGGAGAACCCAGGGTAAGATTTTGTTGTTCTGTTTCCCCTTAAAATGCAACCCAGAAAGCCAGTCTGATTAAAGTTGTCATGATTTAGCCAGTCTGATTAAAGTTGTGATGATTTAGCCAGTCTGATTAGAGTTATGATGATTTAGGCAGTCTAAGTTGTGATGATTTAGCCCGTTTAAGTTGTGATGATTTAGCTAGTTTAAGTTGTGATGATTTAGCCCGTTTAAGTTGTGATGATTTAGCCAGTTTAAGTTGCGATGATTTAGCCAGTTTAAGTTGTGATGATTTATCCAGTTTAAGTTGTGATGATTTAGCCAGTTTAAGTTGTGATAATTTAGCCAGTTTAAGTTGTGATGATTTAGCCAGTTTAAGTTGTGATGATTTAGTCAGTTTAAGTTGTGATGATTTAGCCAGTTTGATTAAAGTTGTGATGATTTATCCAGTTTAAGTTGTGATGATTTAGCCAGTTTAAGTTGCGATGATTTAGTCAGTTTAAGTTGTGATGATTTAGCCAGTTTGATTAAAGTTGTGATGATTTATCCAGTTTAAGTTGTAATGATTTAGCCAGTTTAAGTTGCGATGATTTAGCCAGTTTAAAATGTGATGATTTAGTCAGTCTGATTAAAGTTGTGATGATTTAGCCAGTCTGATTAAAGTTGTGATGATTTAGCCAGTCTGATTAAAGTTGTGATGATTTAGCCAGTCTGATTAATGTTGTGATGATATAGCCAGTTTAAGTTGTGATGATTTAGCCAGTTTAAGTTGTGATGATTTATCTAGTTTAAGTTGTGATGATTTAGCCAGTTTAAGTTGTGATGATTTAGCCAGTTTAAGTTGTGATGATTTATCTAGTTTAAGTTGTGATGATTTAGCCAGTTTAAGTTGTGATGATTTAGCCAGTTTAAGTTGTGATGATTTAGGCAGTTTAAGTTGTGATGATTTAGCCAGTTTAAGTTGTGATGATTTAGCCAGTTTAAGTTGTGATGATTTAGCTAGTTTAAGTTGTGATGATTTAGCCAGTTTAAGTTGTGATGATTTAGCTAGTTTAAGTTGTGATGATTTAGCCAGTTTAAGTTGTGATGATTTAGCTAGTTTAAGTTGTGATGATTTAGCCCGTTTAAGTTGTGATGATTTAGCTAGTTTAAGTTGTGATGATTTAGCTAGTTTAAGTTGTGATGATTTAGCCAGTTTAAGTTGTGATGATTTAGCTAGTTTAAGTTGTGATGATTTAGCCCGTTTAAGTTGTGATGATTTAGCTAGTTTAAGTTGTGATGATTTAGCTAGTTTAAGTTGTGATGATTTAGCCCGTTTAAGTTGTGATGATTCAGCTAGTTTAAGTTGTGATGATTTAGCTAGTTTAAGTTGTGATGATTTATCTAGTTTAAGTTGTGATGATTTAGCCAGTTTAAGTTGTGATGATTTATCCAGTTTAAGTTGTGATGATTTAGCTAGTTTAAGTTGTGATGATTTAGCCAGTTTAAGTTGTGATGATTTAGGCAGTTGAAGTTGTGATGATTTAGCTAGTTTAAGTTGTGATGATTTAGCTAGTTTAAGTTGTGATGATTTAGCCAGTTTAAGTTGTGATTATTTAGCCAGTTTAAGTTGTGATGATTTAGCCAGTTTAAGTTGTGATGATTTAGCCCGTTTAAGTTGTGATGATTTAGCTAGTTTAAGTTGTGATGATTTAGCTAGTTTAAGTTGTGATGATTTAGCCAGTTTAAGTTGTGATGATTTAGGTAGTTTAAGTTGTGATGATTTAGCCAGTTTAAGTTGTGATGATTTAGCTAGTTTAAGTTGTGATGATTTAGCCAGTTGAAGTTGTGATGATTTAGCTAGTTGAAGTTGTGATGATTTAGCTAGTTTAAGTTGTGATGATTTAGCCAGTTTAAGTTGTGATGATTTAGCCAGTTTAAATTGTGATGATTTAGCCAGTTTAAGTTGTGATGATTTAGCCAGTTTAAGTTGTGATGATTTAGCCAGTTTAAGTTGTGATGATTTAGCTAGTTTAAGTTGTGATGATTTAGCCAGTTTAAGTTGTGATGATTTAGCCAGTTTAAGTTGTGATGATTTAGCTAGTTTAAGTTGTGATGATTTAGCCAGTTTAAGTTGTGATGATTTAGCCAGTTTAAGTTGTGATGATTTAGCTAGTTTAAGTTGTGATGATTTAGCCAGTTGAAGTTGTGATGATTTAGCTAGTTTAAGTTGTGATGATTTAGCTAGTTTAAGTTGTGATGATTTAGCCAGTTTAAGTTGTGATGATTTAGCCAGTTTAAGTTGTGATGATTTAGCCAGTTGAAGTTGTGATGATTTAGCTAGTTTAAGTTGTGATGATTTAGCTAGTTTAAGTTGTGATGATTTAGCCAGTTTAAGTTGTGATGATTTAGCTAGTTTAAGTTGTGATGATTTAGCCAGTTTGATTAAAGTTATTGTGATTTAGGTTCCCACACAATATAACATCATGTCTGTTGTTGTAGCTAAGACTTCAGAATGTGAGAAGACGCCTCAAATCATTCAGAAGCGTCGAGATATGACTTAAAGGAGTGCAAAGCAATGCTTAACTAGATGCACTGGAGTATTTACGACAATGATGGAAAACAGGCGCAAGTGCTGGAAAAAACCCACGATGTTGCAACGTTTCGCTGTATTGCATCACTGACGTGGAAAAAAGCTTCACTTCGAGAGAAACGTTGTCACGATAGAAAAAATCTCTCTTTGAACCTGTTTTTCCCAACTCTTATCTAATCCTCCTGTCAATAATCAATAGTTTACTGGTCCTGTAGAACATTTCTACGTTTCGCTCGAAGGTGATTTTTTTTCACATGAAGTAGCTTACTTTTGAGCGATATTGTCTAATATTGACTTGCTCTTTACTGAGTTTTAGTGTTCTTCGTAAAATTATAATATTGACTTGTACCAAATACCAACGTTCACTCTGTGGCAATTTAGCTCTGACTTGTACCATATAATAGTGTTTACTGTATGAATAACACTAGTTTGCCACATATAACGATCAGAGTACGTCAGTATATCACTAGTATCCATAATAATATATGCAGCATCTGAAATCTATATACTTCACAACTTGAAAAAAAAAAACGTATTTTTGTGTAATGTTAACATTGGCAAGAAAGCAGAGGAATTTTTAATATATATATAATTTTTAGGGTGTAAAAGTGAAAATTCTAGTGGAATTGAAGTCAAGGGGCTTAACCTCTATTAGAAGGGATAGTGATGACTTAAAATTGGTCCTGGTCGGAGTGAATTGTATTATTATTTCCAATCGTGGGTTAGTTGTGAATTGCATTATTTCCAATCGTGGGTTAGTTGTGAATTGCATTATTTCCAATCGTGGGTTAGTTGTGAATTGTATTATTAATATTTCCAATCGTGGGTTAGTTGTGAATTGTCTCAGACACGGTTTTGTGAATTTCACTCAAGTATTATATACGTAATTTCTTAAATATATAATGTTCGACCTCCTTGGCAACTCAAAATCTCATTATTACATCTGGGTGAATCCTCACGTGCTTCTCCACGAAGTTTTCGACCTTATGAGAGGATAAAAAAGTGTAAAAAAATAGAAAGGGGAAATAGCTTTCCCCCGCCTTCATTAACCGTTTAATAAACCTGGGAATCCGGAGGAGCAGAAAATGTATAATTACTTGAGGTTGGGTATGTTTCAAGTGTCTGGAAGATTTGGATATTGTTCTCTGCATAATAAATATTTTAGAGTTTTCGTAAAATAACAGTTAATAACTAATTATTAAATATGATTATACTTTTTTTATTTAGATTGCTTAAGCAGTAGGAGAGAATCTGTCTTGGAAAGCATGAACAATAAAAGTTAATGGCTTAAATTTATGAAAAATTATTATACTTCTTTTTTTCATGTAGATTGCTTAAACAATGGGGGAGAATTAAGTAGTTTAGCAGAGTATGAAAACTTAAAGTCAAAAATTTCAGCATATGACATTTTTTTTTTTGAGACTGTCACACTGTAAATCGAAGATTACAAAAATCAGGGGAAAAAATCACGTTGGTGTGGCTGGGACAATTCCCAACTAACCCACAATTTGTAGAGGGAAACTATTTAAGCCAAAATTGTAAGTTTTACCTATACGACACAACATTATATATATATATATATATATATATATATATATATATATATATATATATATATATATATATATATATATATATATATATATATATATATATATATATAAATATATATATATATATGGATAAAGTGATGGGAGAGCTCAGGAGTTGGTACAGTGAACAGATTCATACAAGCAGTGACTCTAAATATTATAATGTTTATGCAATGTTATTGGCACTGCTTACAGTGATTCACAAAACAGAGTTGAATCAGCAGGTTTAGGTTCTTTAAGAATTCGTAAGTTAACAGAAATGAGCTCCTTAAGATGACTAAATCAAAATACGCGAGTTCCTTATAGCCATGTCAACAGGTGTGATAGCAAGGAGAGCCAAGTCAACAGGTGTGTGTGCTCTTTAAGGATGATTAAGTCTACGGGTATCAGTTCCTGAAGTATCATCACAGCCACAGGTGTCTGGTGCTGCATGAACTCTTAGATCACTCCTTAATTTTATACACCGTAAATGGGGGACCTATCGCCTCTCAAAACAGCAGTTGATGGGCTATCATTGCTTAGCCCTGTGTTACGAAAACCAATAATAGGTGGTCATGGAGAATCTTCATCACCATTATCAAGAAAAACGCAAAGCCGTTAACCATTCCCATTGATTTTCCAAGTGGTTTTTTTTTTTCATATTTACATAATTTTCTGAAGGTCATTTTCCCGCCAAGGAATTTTCTCATTCATTTTTCTCATTCGTGATACCCAGCGCTTACACCCAGCGCTCACACCCTGTGGTGAAAAAGGTTTTGAAAACCGACAAGTTGAAGAATGAGATACTAGTGCAAGGGACTGATTACCTCAAACTCCTCCTCACCCTCCACTGTAATTCTTTGTACTGGACTGAAGAAGCCACTGGCAAAACGTTTCCCCAATAAAGATCACTCTTCAACTTAAACCCTGCACTAGTCTTGGGTCAACATCTTAAACTATACGTCCCTCGCTCTCTGGTTTTCTCTTTTTTTTACTACAAATCAATTGCTTACTAAGCTTTCTTCACCTCCACACGGATTTAGCGCTCATATTGTAATATAATAAATTCTTCATGTTACTGAAAGATCTCAGGGAGACTTAATCTGGCTTTAGTTGACTGCCTTTCGTTCGCTATGACCTCTGTTGAACTTACGGTCAGGTTTCTTTGCAAATCCATGCGTTTATTTTAGTAATTCTTGGTTTGTTAACGCTTCTGAATCCAGCGCTAATTGCAGTGTTACGCATAATTTCTTACCTTGACGACAACTCGTGCTGAGCGTAAAAGTGGGCAACTTTTCTTGTGACATCTTTCCAAACTCGTTGAAAAAAAAATCTTCGTTTAGTAGTATCGCTTTAATCCCGTCAAAGCTAAGAAAAAAAAATAAAAAGTACCTTTAGAGACTGTTGAATGAGGCGCATTTGAGGCCATGGCATGGAAGGTGCATTAAGAGGGAGGCCCCTGGTGTCAGTGTCTCTCAGGACCATAAAGTTGGTTTAGCCAGTAACACTGGGACTTACTGTGCTAAGATAGACCCTCCTCTCTCTCTTTCTCTCTCTCTCACACACACACTCACACACACTCACTCACTCTCCCTCCCTCCCTCTCTGAAAAATGATGCTGAGAGGGCTCTTGATCCATGAGATTGAAGCTATTTTCTCTCCCTTGAGCAAACCTCTATCTTTCTCCGTGCACTCTCTGACTCTTACGGGTTTAGAGCTTCCTCGTGAATATAGTTATACCAACGTTAATAACTTCATCATCTAGTTGGCTCAACTACTTCGTTAAGCCAATGACTTCGTTACCTCAACGACATCGTTACTCCCACGACCCTGTTACCTCAAAGTCCTCGTTAATGGCGCGGCCACGAGCTCGTTATTACCTTCAAGACTTCGTTTAATCCACAACTTTGTCACCCCCATGAACACGTTAACTCAACGACCTTAACTCAAAGACCTTAACTCAACGGCCTTGTTACCTACACGACCCTTTTACCTCCACGACATTGTTACCTCCACGACATTGTTACCTCCACGACATTGTTACCTCCACGACATTGTTACCTCCACGACATTGTTACCTCCACGACATTGTTACCTCCACGACCTTGTTACCTCCACAACCTTGTTACCTCCACGACCTTGTTACCTCCACGACCTTGTTACCTCCACGACCTTATTACCTCCATGACCTTATTAACTCCATGACCTTTTTAGCTCTATGACCTTATTACCTCCATGACCTTAATACCTCCACGACCTTATTACCTCCACGACCTTATTACTTACACGACCTTATTACCTCCATGACCTTATTACCTCCACGACCTTATTACCTCCACGACCTTATTACCTCCACGACCTTAGTACCTCCACGACCTTATTACCTCCACGACCTTTCACTTAGGTATATTTTTGTGTTTCAATGTTATTCAATACGTATATAATTTTTCCTTACACTCTTCTGTCCTTTTTATATATTTTCGGTGTTAATTAATTAGATTTTATTTTATTTCTCATTTGCACACTTTGTACACGGTATATATTTGATTTTGTTTTTTCACATCTCTCCTCTTTCTTGCTCTCCGTCGCTCTCACTCTTTCCCCTCCCTTCTCTCACCCTCTGCTTCTCCTGCTTTTTATTTCTAACTCAATAACTCTCCTATTCCTTTTCCTCTGTCTCCTGCTTTTTCTCGCCCTCTTCCTCCTACCACTACTCCTCCTCCTCCTCCTCTGCCTCCCTCACCTCTTCCCCTTCTCTCTCTCCCACACACACAGTTTTATCTAGTCGTTGGCATGAAGTAATAAGCATTAACAACAAGAGAGTGGCGGATATTCGTTCATTTCCTGCTGTAATTAGTGCTGATGTTATTCCTCTCATTTGACAAACACACCAATCCATTATAATAGTCAGCGAGGTGGGTAGACAGTGATGGCCAGGTAGTATCCACTGCTAGCCTACAGTATACCAAGATGATGATACTACTACTACTACTAATACTACTACTAATAATAATAATAATAATAAAAAAAGAAATGAAAATGTCAATAATAATAATAATAATAATAATCATAATAATTATAATAATAATAATAATAATAATAATAATAATAATAATATTAATAATAATAATAATAATAATAATAATAATATAATCATAATAAAAATACTAAAAATTATAAACATAATAATAATAATAATAATAATAATATAATCATAATAAAAATACTAAAAATTTTAAACATAATAATAATAATAATAATAATAATAATAATAATAATAATAATAATAATAATAATAATAATAATAATAATAATAATAATAATAATAATTATTAATAATAATAATACACAGGCTGCCTCCGTTCACTTATAAGTAAATGCAGATATATATGATAGTTGTTCAAGGGTGTATCTTAAGTGAGAAATAAGTTGATTTCTTGGCTTTCTTTTCTTATACTTAATAACTCTCCGGGGTTAATAAACCAAAAAAAAATCTTTTTCTTCCTCAAAAGGAAAACAAATCCATGGAACTGCTTTCCAGCTGGTTTTCAATCTGGCTCGCTCACCTAAATAATCAACTACAGTCTTTAATCTAGGTAAAGGCAGATGGTTCTTCTCAGCAGATAACCTCTGTGTGGACCGGCAAGTCCTCTGTTGTCTTTCTCATGTACTCCCAGGTATTTGTGTATACATAAGGGGAAAAAATTGTTTGTCATGGATCATTGTACTAAGATGATTCGTTTAGTGGTAATTTCACTATGGCGAGGTCGTAGCTAAGGGGTCTGTCAAAGTACATACACGCCTGGGTTCCGTGGCTTGTATTGGGACAACGGTTCGCTCTGTGTAGAACTTTATCAACTCTATGATTTGACAAAAGCTCTACACGGAGCAAAACGCTGCCCCAATAAAACGTTTCTTCTGCTGCTTATGTCTTTTATTGGTAATGAAAAGTCTTATACAAATTGATAAAATGAGAATTTATCAAGTTGTCTCTATTTTTTTCATGGTATGGAGCGGAAAAGTAGCGGAAAGATTTGCTTCTATGACCAAAACCTCCACCGAGTAGCTCATAATATGGCTAAAACCCGCGCCAGGAAAACGTAGCAAATTGTTTTTGGCGAACGAAATAACTCCACGCCAGCACCTTCAAATCGGGCCACGCCGCCTGCCTCCTGCCTCCTGCCACCACCGGGTCGACTGGTTAATATGGTAATCAAGGCGGCATGGTCGAGAGAGTAATCAGTCGTCCAGAAAACGTGAGTCACACGAAGCAAAGTACGTGTCATAACTCTGTGTGACACTTGATCTAGTTCTTGCTGGCATTCATGGCGACAGTCGAATACAGTTCAGCAGTGCAACTGTCTGGAGAGAAATGATATAAAATGTTGACACGATGGAAACAAGAGACCAATAGTGTAAATATTGTATTGGCCTGAGAAATCTCACTGCGTGGGATGACAATGTTCTTTTCGTGTCAGCCTCCCATTTAGAGATGGCCCACTTTTGGGCTTCTTCCATATCCTGTCAGGCTTGCCTGTGCAGGTTCCTGTTATAGATAGTGGGATGCCTCCTACACCTTCTCCAAGTCTTGGACTTAGCAGTAGCAGCCTCTCGCGAATGGTAAAAAGAGAATCGAGCCTCAAAACGTCTCTCTATATCATGTTAAACAATTTCGACAAGTTGATGAATAAAACAGTGAAACACCAGGACATTTTCACTGGAGAAACGTTCCTTGAATAAAGATACTGAGACACTGGGTATTGCACATATGTCTTAGTCATCTTCCAAAAGCCATTGCGCTGCATGACCCACTCAGGATAAGTGTTTCACATAAAGTAAAAATATATATATTCCAATGAGCAGTCGAGGTATTAAATGTAAAAAAAAAAACACTGTCTCTTTTGAAACTGGTAAACAGATTTTTAACTTGCGGTATAGCTTGCCAGTAATAATATATACAATGGGAGACTAAGCCCATTAGTCACGCGACCCTTGTGAATCGGACTTCATCAAATTTGATGTAATTAACGGGAGATCTATCTGCAATTTTTTGCATCGAGAACCCTTCGCCAGCATCAAGGCATCTATCTTTCTTGCAAGAAAGTGATGCCAGGAGGCGCACTGAACTTCTTGCAGAATTCGAACATTCAAAATATTGCCTCAAATATATAAATTCTTTGCTGGTGTTAAATTATTTTGAAACACATTAATTTTAGTAGGAAACAAAAACAAAAGTTTTAAAATCCATCTAAAAAGATTTTATATGCAATTCAGGAAAATTAACAATGGCATATTTAACTCTTGCGTAAAATTCCAAAGAAGAATTCTGCGTAATTTACTGCCATTAGACATTTAAAAACAAATTACATTCGAATAACCAAATCTTTTTACGAAGACACAATAATATATATATATATATATATATATTATATTATATTATATTCAATAGCCGTCCCTCCTGCAACACAGTTTACCCTCGACTTCTCGTGAAAAGCTACACTTTAAGAGCTTCTGTCTCGCAACATATTAGGGACTTTATTTATAGTAACATTTTTGGCGATTTCTTGCCATAAGAATATTTTTAAGCGTAACTTATCCACATAACAGGTCTGGCAACGTACCCACAACACAGGTGTAACAACGCGCACACAACACAGGTCTAACAAGTTACCCACAACACATTTCTGACAACGTATCTACAACACAGGTCTAACAACGTACTTACAACACATATCTGACAACGTATATGCAACACATAGCTGACAACGTATATACAACACATATCTGACAACGTATATGCAACACAGGTCTAACAACGAACCCACAACACATATCTGACAAGGTAGCCACTGCAGTATTTTAAGATCATACGAAGACTGTTTACGATCTCTTTCCGTAACAATGAGATATGAGGTAGTTCTTAGCACTGAGAAGCTCTTAAGATATTTGGCCAATAAAACATCTTGAGCCTTATTTGCTACAGTAATGTTTATAGACCATCTTGGCCAGGCTTTCAGGAGTTATTTGTAACAATAATGTTGATGTTGTTGGTTTTGCTATTGTTTGCTTTTTAATAATAATATTATAAATACAAATTAAAAAGATGTCAAGGGATGACGAACATAAAATGAAAAAAATCCTTCCACGGACATTGCATTAAGTTCCCTCCTTCCCCTCACTTTCCCTCCTTCCCCTCACTTCCCCATCCCCTCCAATCAGAAACCACTCAACCCCAACCAGCAACATTTTACGATTCCTTGCACTGCAGGACCTAAGTGCAGCCTGAGGTTATTGCCTTCCTGGGAAGAAAACTTAAATAAAAAAAAAGATCAAGACTCCACATAGAAACATTACAGAAGGGAGAATTTCTGCGATCAATAGCTCACGGCTGACAATTACCGCAAGCCTTGGCGATCTGCATTTGAAAGACCTCGATGGGGGACGTAGGAAAAAAAGCCTGGGTCGTTAGCTGGGGCCAGGAATAATACCGCAGTCAGTGGAAGAATGGGAACTCTAACAGCCACATAGCTTTTGTTCCCACTATCGCAGAGCATAGGGTAAATGCATATTGTGCGTATTCCCACTATGTGATTATGGTATAGAGAGGGGTAACAGCACACAACGGATGTTCCCACTATAGGTAATTATCATATTGAGAAGGGTAGTGACACTGCAGGTGCTACAGCAGGATACTACAGTCGTTCCCACTACATAACTATCAAAAACAGAAGGATAGTTGCATACTGTATACCTGGAGGGGGTTTCGGGGGTCAACGTCCCGCAGCCCAGTCCGCGGTGGATCAGGGCCTGATCAACCAGACTATTACTCCTGGCCGCACGTAAACCGACGTACGAGCCACAGCCCGGCTGGTCAGGTACTGATTTTTAGGTGCCTGTCCAGCGCCTTCTTAAAGACAGCCAGGGGTCTATTGGTAATCCTCATTATATATGCTGAGAGGCAGTTGAACAGTCTTGGGTCCCTGACACTGTGTTGTCTCTTAGCGTACTGTATGTGTTCCAATTATGTAACTGTCATATTATGTAGGGAAGCAGCATAATGCAAGTGTTCCCTTTACATAGCTACTATACAGAGTAAAGTAATTCCATTAAATTCCCATTAAGTAACTATCATTTATAGAAGGGTAGAAACAAAGTGCGGGGTGTTCCCACTATGTAAGGGGCGGCAGTGGGCAGTGGCAGTGGGCGGTAGGGATAGATAATTGTGTCAGTGATTAGCCACGATGATGGTTAATGGTGATTGGTATTGGCGTCTGCCGATTATAATCAGTACTAAACTTTTATAAAATATGTATATTACTTTCTCTTTTATTGTTTTGGCTCTAAGTTCTCTAAAAATTCACTTAACATATCTCAGTGTATCTCTTTTTATTCTTCACTCAGCTTCTTGCTTGTACATATTGCCCACTTTTCACTTCCCATTTTTATTCTGAACTACACAATTCCTGACTTTTTTAATTTATATTCCACACAATTCCAAAATTTTTAAATTTATATTCCCACAATTCCTAAATTTTTAAATTTATATTCCCACAATTCCTAAATTTTAAAATTTATATTCCCACAATTCCTAAATTTTTAAATTTATATTCACACAATTCATAAATTTTTAAATTTATATATTTTTTTTCTTCGTTAATTAATACAACGCCGCCTCTGTGCCTTCCTTATCTCTGGTTATCCCAGATACACCTGACTTTATTCCTTTCAATTTAAACTACCCTCTTCCTTCTAGCTTTATTTCATGTACTGAAAGAACTTCATTTTTTTTATTCTAAACGCTAACCAGCTATTCTAACGACCCATTCCTCAATTTTCCAGACATTTTTAAAAGGGGTAACCAGCCCATGTTTCTAGTATTTTAGACGCCTCCTGTCATATGTTTGGATAGAGAGTTACTAACCCACTTTGGGAGTTGGACAGATAACATTACTACAGGAATATAAACTATCAAGAAACATTCTTAGAAGTAAAAATAAATGTTAGCTATCTTATATATTGATGAAACAGAAGAAACAGTAATCCAACCAGAGTGTATAGCGTTTAACAGACTATCGGTTCGCACCCACGTTGCCATCTGTAGTACTATTTCCATCTATCCATTCACCAAATCATTTAGCGCCAGCCATTCTATTCTTCTCTTAGTGAATATGAAATTAACTCTTGTGAACGTGTTCGTTAAAAGAGTCATCAAGTAAATTACGGACAGGTAGTTCAGGTAGTTTGACTAATGGTTCCAGGACGATGGAACTCTAATTAGTACCACAAAATCTCTGCTAGAAAACATCAACAACATCCGAGTTTGGAGAGAATCTAGGCTTCTCTTCAAACTCCACCAAATGTGAACTAGCGTCCACCAAACAAGACATCATTGTTGTGCCGGATTAAGAGTTGTGGGAGCCTCAGGGCAAGTAACTTGTGGAGACCCCTGCCATTAAAACTTCATTGTGAAATTATGTGCTTGTGTGTACTCACCTAATTGTGGTTGCAGGAGTCGATTCATAGCTCCTGGCTCCGTGTGTGTGTGTACTCACCTAATTGTACTCACCTAATTGTGGTTTCAGGGGTCGAGACTCGGCTCCAGGCCCCGCCTCTTCACTGGTCGCTACTAGGTCCGCTCTCTCTCCCTGCTCCATGAGCTTTATCATACCTCGTCTTAAAACTATGTATGGTTCCTGCCTCCACTACATCACATGCTAGACTATTCCACTTCCTGACAACTCTATGACTGAAAAAATACTTCCTAACACCCCTATTCCTTTGACTCATCTGAGTCTTTATCTTCCAATTGTTACACCTTGTTTCTGTGTCCCCTCTCTGGAACATCCTGTTTCTGCCCATCTTATCTATTACTCTCAGCATTTTGTATGTCGTTATCATGTCTTCCCTAACCCTCCCCTAATCCTCCCCACCCCTCTCTCTCGTGTTTTACTTCTGTTATCTTGTCATAAAACTCCACTAGGTTTGTGACACAAGATTTGCCTTCCATGAATCCTTGCTGGTTGTCGTTTATAATCTTGTTCCGTTCCAGGTGCTCCACCACTCTCCTGATAATCTTCTCCATGCATACTATTCATGTCAGTGATATTTCAGGGATTTTTTCAGGCGAAAAAACTTTTTCTCTCAAAACGGAAATTGGTCATGATGATAGTGTTTATTGGATCAATTGCTCCCCACAAACATGAAAAAATCCAGAATATACAGCTTAATGAGAATATTAGCTTCCTCGATTAATAATTACTTGGAAAAGAGGGCCTCGTATGGTGCTAAAACGATCTGTTTTTACATTTTTAAGTGTATATTCTGAATCAGCATTGAAAATAGTACACCCGGTGTGATTTTAAGTCATTTTTAAAATTTAGTTGTATTGGGTGGTGGAAAAACAAAACTTCACATTTGGGTCCACAGAATGCAAAAACAGAGGATAGCTACAGAAGTTATCAAGAATGCTGGCCAGCTTACTTGTTTGCTTGCTTCTACCACCGTTCTTCCTCCTTCTAATCTGTTTCTTGGCCTCTTTGCTTTATAGTTTAGTGCCTCGTTTCTGTCTCCTTTCATAAAAAATGGGGACTACATTTGCCGTCCTCCATACCTCAGGTAGTTGCCCAGTTTCAAGGGATGTGTTGAAAATTGTTGTTAGTGGCACACACAGCATCTCTGCTCCTCTCTAAGGACCCACGGGGAGAGATGTTTTCCGGTCCCACCGCCTTTGAGGTATTAAGGTCACTTAGCAGCTTCTTCACCTCCTCCTCGGTTATGTGTATTTTATCGAACACTTGTTGGTATATCCCTTGTTGGTGTACCCCTCTGTGTTAGTGTTAGTGTGTGTTAGTGTGTGTGTGTGTACTCACCTATTTGTGGTTGCAGGGATCGAGTCATAGCTCCTGGCCACGCCTCTTCACTGAGTGTGTGTGTGTGTGTGTGTGTGTGTGTGTAAATCCCTCACAGCATCTTCAGCCTAGATTACCCAGAACCCAACTTTATGAGGGTCCGTTATGTATTGGGGGGCCCCTTTCTGAGCGTGAGCTACGGGACTAGCACCCCGGCTACCACCACCATTCCCTTCCCTTTAATCCTGCACTGCACCATTGATCAAGCCACCATGCCGGGAGTGCAAGTCATTGATCCCTGTGACAGTACTCTGCCCTGTGTTCTTCTTAGAATAACGCCAACAATGAGACTGGAAACACTAGAGGATTTGAATCTGGACCCGGAGTTATAGTCGGGTCCAGACACACACTGATTCACTTTAATATATATATATATATATATATATATATATATATATATATATATATATATATATATATATATATATATATATATATATATATATATATATATATATATATATATATATATATATATATATATATATATTAAAATATGGAGAATTAAATGCAAAATGGGAGTTGACACAGTTACTTTTTGCTGATGATACTGTGCTTATGGGAGATTCTAAAGAAAAGTTGCAAAGGTTAGTGGACGAGTTTGGGAGAGTGTGTAAAGGTAGAAAGTTAAAAGTGAACATAGATAAGAGTAAGGTGATGAGGGTATCAAACGATTTAAATAAAGAAAAATTGGATATCACATTGGAGAGAGGGATTATGGAAGAAGTAAATGTTTTCAGATATTTGGGAGTTGACGTGTCAGCGGATGGGTTTATGAAGGATGAGGTTAACCATAGAATTGATGAAGGAAAAAAGGTGAGTGGTGCATTGAGGTATCTGTGGAGACAAAAAACGTTATCCATGGAGGCAAAGAAGGGAATGTACGAAAGTATAGTGGTACCAACACTCTTATATGGGTGTGAAGCATGGGTTGCAAATGCTGCAGCGAGGAGGAGGCTGGAGGCAGTGGAGATGTCCTGTCTAAGGGCAATGTGTGGTGTAAATATTATGCAAAAAATTCGGAATGTGGAAATTAGGAGAAGGTGTGGAGTTACTAAAAGTATTTGTCAGAGAGCTGAAGAGTCGTTGAAGAGGTGGTTTGGTCATTTAGAGAGAATGGATCAAAGTAGAATGACTTGGAGAGCGTATAAATCTGTAGGGAAAGGAAGGCGGGGTAGGGGTCGTCCTAGAAAAGGTTGGAGGGAAGGGGTAAAGGAGGTTTTGTGGGCGAGGGGCTTGGACTTCCAGCAAGCATGTGTGAGCGTGTTAGATAGGAGTGAATGGAGACGAATGGTTTTTGGGACATGACGATCTGTTGGAGTGTGAGCAGGGTAACATTTTGTGAAGGGATTCAGGGAAACCAGTTAATTGATTTAGTTGGACTTGAGTCATGGAAATGGGAAGTACAATGCCTGCACTTTAAAGGAGGGGTCTGAGATAGTGACAGCTGGGAGGGACTTTTCTCAGCTGTCGTATCTGAGCTCCTCTGCAAAGACAGTGATTATGTCTGAGTGTGGTGAAAGTGTTGAATGATGATGAAAGTATTTTTTTTGGGGGGGATTTTCTTTCTTTTTGGGTCACCCTGCCTCGGTGGGAGACGGCCGACTTGTTGAAAAAAAAAAAAAAAAATATATATATATATATATATATATACATAACACGTGTGTAAACAAATCACAGAACGGGTGGGGATCAAACCCGGTCCTGTGGTGCATGATATGAGTATTTATGAAATCACAGGTGATAGTGATCATTAATATTCGCCATAGGCGACAGAGTGATACCAGTTGAATTATCAGTCGAAACACCTAAATGACTTAAATTATGCTGAAAATAAATATACACGGCAAAATTGCAGGTTCGGCAGAAAAAATTGGTTTTGCAACCCGACAATAAGAATATAACAATGAGCGAAACGTTTTCCTAATACTATAAGCTTGTTCTGTAAGGTGTTTCTTCTAGAGAGAAACATTTGTTTAGGGAATAATTTATCACATCTGGTAGAGTGGTAGGGTGTTGGAGTGTTTGTGGATATATGGATTTAAGCCGACGAATGGTGGTTTAAAGACACATCAAAGAATCTTTTTGCTCGCTGAACGGAGTGGGATTCGAATCCCCTATCAGTCGTAAATCCAGCATGCCGTTGCGCTAACCACTGCAATGTTGTTCACTGTTCGTCCTCCATTCCATTTATTGAGTTAAAGCAACTACTTTCCTACGTTGGGTCACACCTGATTACTTCCTACTGCCCAATATGGCTTCCTTACTTTCATGTCATGACAATTTTAAACTTTATATTAATTCAGGAGCAAAACACTTCATGAACCTCTTAGTAAGTGATATCTTGTATAAATACATGGTTTTTTTCTTTCATGTGATTTTTTTTATAAAACTGAGAGCTAATTTTCCCTCAGGATACTTCCTACTACCTATCATGTGTCCAAAAAAGCCAGTTAGGTCGTCCCAAATAATAAACTCATATTGCTATATAAGAAACTGTGGTATTGTTCTTCAGAGAAAAGGCTAAAGGTGTAGGAGATTATGTGGTTGGCCTCTTCTACTCTCCATCATTCGTTTTTCTACTTCATTCCCTTCTATTCCATTCCTCCCCATGCTGCTCTCTTCCTCATCCCCCCCTTTTCCAGGTACAACCTCTCCCATCCCTTCCTTTTTCATTCCTCCCTCAAACATTCCTTCCCTTCCACATTTCTCCCCCCTCTCTCTTCCAACCACATGTTGCTCCCGGTTTACGAGGAAGCCAAGTGTATTAGTCACGTGATGGTGTCCCAACCTCATTACTGGCCAAAAATAAACAATTGCCTGAAAATTCGATCATGAGCCTTTTTTTCCCGCAAACTCTCTCACACCCGAACACTCACCTCTCTCTCTCTCTCTCTCTCTCTCTCTCTCTCTCTCTCTCTCTCTCTCTCTCTCTCTCTCTCTCTCTCTTTCTCTCTAGTACTACTACTTCTGCTACTTCCACTACGAGCATTACCTCTACCATTACTTCCACTTTCTTCTTCTTCCTCTCTTTGTCCCGTCCCTGACCTATATGTACCAGTCCATCACCTTCATGTGTTAGTGTGACTTGTAAATGATCCATGTCGGACCGAAACGTTGTCATAAGGTTCTCTCTCCTATGTGTGGGGGTTATCTCCCCAGTACTCTCAAACTCCACTCTCCCCCTCTCACACGTATCTTCCATCTCTCCCCAATCCCTCTCCCTTCCTCTTTCCCCAGTCCCTCTCCCTTCCTCTTTCTCCAGTCCCTCTCCCTTCCTCTTTCCCCAGTCCCTCTCCCTTCCTCTTTCCCTAGTCCCTCTCAAACTCCTGTATTCCCCTCTCTCACACCCCTCCCCCCTCTCACAACTGCTGGCCACAAGTCCTCACGTCATCTCTCTCTTAATTACCAGCTGTGCAGTTTTCCCTGGGCAGCTTTAAAAGACTAGTTGAATGAGTAATGATTCCAACTCTGGAAGTGAAGACAATCTTTGAAAAATTACGGATGTGTATGCAGCCACTAGTGGGGAGTCTGTGGCCACTCTTATTGTGTGGCCAGTGGTGATGTGTGGGCCGGTGGGGAAGATACGTGGGCCACTGGTGTAAATGTGTGGGCTAATAGTGAATCCAAAAAGCACACTACTCTCCCAGCTTGACTTTCCCACCAGAGAGAAAGATGATGATGGAGGAGGAACTGCAAGAAAGTAATATATCTTTTTAGTATCTTTTAAAACTGATCAAGGTATATTTACAATGCCTTGCCATTAATAACGTTCCTACGACATGGTTTTAAGTAGGTTGTGGGAAGTGCTTTCTCGAAGAGTAATAATAATGTTAATAATGACAATAATAATAATATTATTATTATTATTTAAACTGACATACTTTGATTATCTTGTTTTGTTTCAGGTCCAATACACTACCTTATTTCTTCAATTTCTTCTGTTCACTGTGAAGAAAATATTTGAAGCATGTCTGTCTTCATGTCAGTCTGGGCCTCATGTCTCCCTCTGGACGAGTTTTCTGATGATTGCTTATTTTCTCAAGAGCTTTGTTTGGTTTTGCTTCCACACAAACAACATTACGCCTCTGGACCTAAGGGAGATTTTTTTTATGTTGTTTTACCGAGGGAGAGGAGTTACCTATTTACTCCCTCAGTACCTGTGGAAGACGTTGTTTCCACTCAACACAATCTGATTACGTTCTTCCCACTCGGAGCCGTTGTATGAATCCACTTAATACCGGTGGGATAAAATCCCACTCAGTGCAGTTGAAATAAGATCCCACTCACTTCCGATGGAGTTAAATGCCACAAATCACTATCTTATTCTTGGTTTCAGCTATTGAATCCTTGAATCAGGCTGGTAATAAGTACCTTGTCACAGTTACAAAATTTATTTTAAGTGTCAAATCACTGTATTAGTCTTGATATCAAGCACTAAACGTAAAGCTCAATATAAGAACAAAGCTGTGTTATACACAGCGACAAATGCACCCATCTCATTTACTGGACATGCGTAGAACTAATAAGAACATAGCATAAGAATGGAGGAACACTGCAGAAGGACTACCGGACCATATTAGGCAGATCCTTCTCAAATTCAAACCCTTCAACAAAAATATTTGTCCAACCTATTTTCGTTATGACTGACCAGAGAACTAAAAGGATTTGTTGTAAAGCAACGAGTCATTTAGATCTAAACTAAAGGGCAGAACTAAGAGACATTTAGTAACGCCAAGTCGCTAACCAGACCCATCTTTCAAGATAAAATCGATAAGGTAACCCAATGTCCACTCACAAAACCACCACGGGTGATACCTTACCTTGACCCACTTCAACGCCTCTCCATTAATCTTACATGTACATGGGAGTACATGGGGGAAGATAGGTAACAGGGGACTAGGAAGGCCACACCGAGGCTGCCAGCTGTGAACAATCTGCTTCTATTTAGAACAAGAATAATCGTGTATTATTCAGGTGTATGAGTCAAGCGTAATAAAGCAGAAAGCAATGTTCCCACCTGCCACTCCCTCCAGCCAGTGCTAGCATGAAAACAGGGCATAAAAATATGCTATACCATATTGGAAAAATGACAGGGAATTTACATGAAAGATGGAACTAGATGGAACTGTATATGACGTCCTAACGGCATTATTCCTTTGCATAACATGAGTTTATGCTTGTCGATAATACCTCCCATCTTACACAGGGCTGGAGTTACTGTCACTGATGTAAGAGGTAACCAGATGTGTTTCCGTCGCTGCGTGATCCGATAAGGGGTATCCCCGTATGTAATCCCAGCTTCCCCCACCCCTTTCTCAATCCCAGCGAAAGGAATGGTTCAGGGTGTGGCATTAGTAGAGGTTTTGTTTAATTATCGTACAAAGATCAATACCCAAACGTATAACCGAATTTCAGGTTTGAAGCCTCTCAGAGTCTGCATTATCAAAGCTGTTGAAGTTTCGAAGTCAGTCGAATGAGGCATTCGCAAATTGCTTCATGAAAACCAGCATTTCGGTTTTCCAATTTTGTTAATGAATTTGGAAATCTGAAAACTACACAAGCCAGAACCACTGCAAACTTTTCCCTGAATCTGATTCACCAGCTTTTAAGGTTTGAAGCCGATCAGAGAAGGCATTCACAAGTTATTTCAGGGAAACTAATTTGTTCATCAAAATTAGAAAACTAAAATTTACACAAAAGAAAAAAATGAAAACACCAGTGTTCGAAGTTTGAAGCCAACCAGAAGACGCATTCTCCAGATATCGCACGTAATCCAACAATTTCAGATTTATTAGCTATATTAGAAAATTTACAAGCACACGGCCTAAATCTAAAAGATGTCCTCCTAACCATAAGTCCTTTTACCCTTTGAAGATTAAAACTATGCAGAATAAGTATCCTCAAGTTATTTTGTGAAGAATTATACAATATATTTTAATTATTAAGGGTAATAATCTCAACCTTATTCTAAGAATAAACATCAGTCTTCATAGCCGCCATCATGACTCACGAATCATAACAACACGACTGTAAACAAATCAGGGAACGGATGGGATTTGAACCTATAGCAAGGGAGCCCTACACCTTCTTATGGTGTATAGTTGGATGAATCGTATTGTAGCCAACTGGTCCAGTGGTTAACGCACAGGCCTGCAAAGTTCAGGAGACTCTTGCCATAGGTTGAAAACAAACCCGTTACTTGATTAGTCTTAAAAATCTGAAACAGACGAGAAGCAGCTTTCTCAATACGCAAGTAACCCGTACATAATACAAACTTATGTTTCGGTCCCTCGTCGACCATTAACTAGTCACACCAGAAGAGTGAAGGTCACGGTATTGTGTCTTTTCATTCTCAGGATTCCGCTCAATGAGGTTTCCTTGATGCTGGTGAGGGGCTCTTGAATTAAGGTGAATGCCTTCCATCTTCCCCTCGCCCCTTGGTGGATCAAGCTCTGATCAACCAGGCTGTTACTGCTGGCCGCACGTAAAGGGACGTACGATCCACAGCCCGGCTGGTCAGTTGAAGACAGCCACGGGTCTATTAGTAAAGAGAAACACCCTAAGGCTGGAATAAAAGGTTGTAAATGCAGGATAAATAAAGTAGCAAATAACATTTTAGGCTCATCTTTTGAAGGTGTACACACTCGTCTGCTTCAGGTAAGCAAAGGGGAGGAAAAAAATACCCCTCACTTAAATAAGAAAAAAAATAGATTGCGCCAGTTCAAAGAACACACAGCCTGGGGAATACAATACAGACTTAATTAAATGCGGGCCAAAGAAAATAAAAACAAATTCATATCTGAGGACATTACTCAGAGACGGCTTCTGGGGGGAACTTCTTCTGGGGAAACTTCTTCTGGGGGAACTTCTTCTGGGGGGAATATCTTCTGGGGAACTTTTACTGGGGAGAACTACTTCCGGGGAACTTCTTCTGGGGGACTTCTGGGGGAACTTCTGGGGAAACTTCTTCTAGGGAAGTACTTTCGGGGAAACTACTTCCAGGGAGAACTTCTGTGGGGGAGAGGATTCTCCTGTGATGAAACTCCCGGAGAAACTGTCTTGTGTAAATTTTTCCCTAGACACCTGGGAAACTTCTGGGGAAACTACTGTAGAGGCTTCTCCTGGGAAAACATCTATGTAAACTTATGGGAAAAACCTTTGGGGAAACTTCTCCTGGGAAAAAACCTTGGTGGGGATCTACTCATGGGGAAAATTTTTGGGGAAACTTCTCCTGGGAAAACATTTGGGAAAACATTTTGGAAAATTCTCCTGGGAAAAAAAATCACTGAACTCTAGAGAGAAAAATATGTTGTATTTCCGTCAAAAATACAACAGTAATCATATTTCTTATTGAAAAATACACTAGCGCTGTATGATTCTTAAGGGGTTTATCGCTTCCTTAATTCGATCTTCAGCTGTTGTATGGAATATAAAAGATGATTATTTGGAGCCTATTATTATATTTTTGTGGTTAGCGTTAATCCCGTGGGGGGTGACACAGATCATGGGGAAGGTGAGAGGAAATCTTGATCGATCCAATACAGGGAAGGCCAGGTCCAATTCCTTGGATCAAGAGACATCGAGGAGGTTCCCTTGAAGGGATGTACCTAAGAATTTTTTTAAGATGGTTTGGGAGAGTTGGAAGTCTTTAAGATTAGTTGTACACATAACAGAGGTAATGTTTGGGTGGTGGTGTGTGATGGTGGGGTGGTAGTGTGTGATGGTGGGGTGCTAGTGTGTGATGGTGGGGTGGTAGTGTGTGATGGTGGGGTGCTAGTGTGTGATGGTGGGGTGGGAGTGTGTGATGGTGGGGTGGTAGTGTGTGATGGTGGGGTGGTAGTGTGTGATGGTGGGGTGCTAGTGTGTGATGGTGGGGTAGTAGTGTGTGATGGTGGGGTGGTAGTGTGTGATGGTGGGGTGGTAGTGTGTGATGGTGGGTGGTAGTGTGTGATGGTGTGGTGGTAGTGTGTGATGGTGGGGTGGTAGTGTGTGATGGTGTGGTGGTAGTGTGTGATGGTGTGGTGGTAGTGTGTGATGGTGGGGTGGTAGTTTGTGATGGTGGGGTGCTAGTGTGTGATGGTGGGGTAGTAGTGTGTGATGGTGGGGTGGTAGTGTGGATGGTGGGGTGGTAGTGTGTGATGGTGGGGTGGTAGTGTGTAATGGTGGGGTGCTAGTGTGTGATGGTGGGGTGGTAGTGTGTGATGGTGGGGTGGTAGTGTGTATGGTGGGGTGATAGTGTGCGATGGTGGGGTGGTAGTGTGTAATGGTGGGGTGCTAGTGTGTGATGGTGTGGTGGTAGTGTGTGATGGTGGGGTGGTAGTGTGTGATGGTGGGGTGGTAGTGTGTGATGGTGGGTGGTAGTGTGTGATGGTGGGGTGCTAGTGTGTGATGGTGTGGTGGTAGTGTGTGATGGTGGGGTGCTAGTGTGTGATGGTGGGGTGGGAGGGTGTGATGGTGGGGTGGTAGTGTGTGATGGTGGGTGGTAGTGTGTGATGGTGGGGTGGTAGTGTGTGATGGTGGGGCTGGTAGTGTGTGATGGTGGGGTGGTAGTGTGTGATGGTGGGGTGGTAGTGTGTGATGGTGTGTTGGTAGTGTGTGATGGTGGGTGGTAGTGTGTGATGGTGGGGTGGTAGTGTGTGATGGTGGGGTGGTAGTGTGTGATGGTGGGGTGGTAGTGTGTGATGGGGTGGTGGTAGTGTGTGATGGTGTGGTGGTAGTGTGTGATGGTGGGGTGGTAGTGTGTGATGGTGGGGTGGTAGTGTGTGATGGTGGGGTGGTAGTGTGTGATGGTGGGGTGGTAGTGTGTGATGGTGGGGTGTTAGTGTGTGATATTGGGGTGGTAGTGTGTGATGGTGGGGTGGTAGTGTGTGATGGTGGGGTGGTAGTGTGTGATGGTGGGTGGTAGTGTGTGATGGTGGGGTGGTAGTGTGTGATGGTGGGGTGGTAGTGTGTGATGGTGGGTGGTAGTGTGTGATAGTGGGGTGATAGTGTGTGATGGTTGGGTGGTAATGTGTGATGGTGGGTGGTAGTGTGTGATGGTGGGTGGTAGTGTGTGATGGTGGGGTGGTAGTGTGTGATGGTGTGGTGGGTGTAGTGATGTTGCGGTGGTGATAGCGTAATGGTGGTAGTAAGGGGTGGTGTGTGATGGTGATAGTGGGAGCAAGGGGCAGTACTGGAGAGATGCCAGGGGACAATCAATTGTCTGCTTCCTGAACACGTGAAAGCGCTGCCTGACACTGAAGGTTCCCCGTGTGTCTTCATTCCCGTATATTTCCAAGCTTCATAGAACACACGTTCTTCTTTAAAAAAAATTCAGCGTATACAAGCGTCTCCACGCAATTCACTGAATCAAATTGAAATACAGATAGTGTTACAATCTCTCAATACATATAGTGTTACAATCTCGTAATACAGATAGGGTTACAATCTCGTAATACAGATAGTGTTACAATCTCTCAATACAGATAGTGTTACAATCTCGTAATACAGATAGTGTTATAATCTCGCAATACAGATAGTATTACAATCTCGTAATACAGATAGTGTTACAATCTCGTAATACAGATAGTGTTACAATCTCTCAATACAGATAGTGTTACAATCTCGTAATACAGATAGTGTTACAATCTCTCAGTACAGATAGTGTTACAATCTCTCAATACAGATAGTGTTACAATCTCGTAATACAGATAGTGTTATAATCTCGCAATACAGATAGTGTTACAGTCTCGTAATACAGATAGTGTTACAGCCTCGCAATACAGATAGTGTTACAGCCTCGCAATACAGATAGTGTTACAATCTCGCAATACAGTGTTACAATCAATACATATAGTGTTACAATCTCGCAATACAGTGTTACAATCTGGTTTATCATGAACCAGTTTCATCGACACCAGAAACCCTCAGATCAAAACAGAAATCTGGAAACAAAAAGAAATATATTTTTTTTCTAAAATTAATGACTGTAATTATTATATCCTTTTTTTTCCCGACGCATAGTAACGTGGAATTAAAACATAATTATTCCTATAATCGCTGGAAAAAGCTAAACCCGTAGGCGTCATGCAATTCCTGGGGAGTTCAATAGTTCCAGGGAGCCTAACTAGTCAGCTTCTTGTACTGAGTGATTCATGATGTCTTGGTAATCAGCCTTATGTACTCAGTGTTCCTGGAAGCCTCAACAGTCAGCTTCTTGTACTCAGTGTTCCTGGAAGCCTAAACAGTCAGCTTCTTGTACTCAGTGTTCCTGGAAGCCTCAGCAGTCAGCTTCTTGTACTCAGTGTTCCTGGAAGCCTCAACAGTCAGCTTCTTGTACTCAGTGTTCCTGGAAGCCTCAACAGTCAGCTTCTTGTACTCAGTGTTCCTGGAAGCCTCAACAGTCAGCTTCTTGTACTCAATGTTCCTGGAAGCCTCAACAGTCAGCTTCTTGTACTCAGTGTTCCTGGAAGCCTCAACAGTCAGCTTCTTGTACTCAGTGTTCCTGGAAGCATCAACAGTCAGCTTCTGTACTCAGTGTTCCTGGAAGCCTCAACAGTCAGCTTCTTGTACTCAGTGTTACTGGAAGCCTCAACAGTCAGCTTTTGTACTCAGTGTTCCTGGAAGCCTCAACAGTCAGCTTCTTGTACTCAGTGTTCCTGGAAGCCTCAACAGTCAGCTTCTTGTACTCAGTGTTCCTGGAAGCCTCAACAGTCAGCTTCTTGTACTCAGTGTTCCTGGAAGCCTCAACAGTCAGCTTCTTGTACTCAGTGTTCCTGGAAGCCTCAACAGTCAGCTTCTTGTACTCAATGTTCCTGGAAGCCTCAATAAATTCAAGTATAAATCTCACGAACCTGTTAACTAAGTTTGCTTGTAATTTATTAAGAAAAACTTTGGCAATAAATTTCCTTGGCCGACATTCCAGCGAAGCGTCACAAGGTTCAAAAATTAGTGAGTAGGTTGTGGAGTTCGCGGCTCCAGTAGGTTGTGGAGTTCGCAGCTCCAGTAGGTTGTGGAGTTCGCGGCTCCAGTAGGTTGTGGAGTTCGCGGCTCCAGTAGGTTGTGGAGTTCGCGGCTCCAGTAGGTCGTGGAGTTCGCGGCTCCAGTAGGTTGTGGAGTTCGCGGCTCCAGTAGGTTGTGGAGTTCGCGGCTCCAGTAGGTTGTGGAGTTCGCGGCTCCAGTAGGTTGTGGAGTTCACGGCTCCAGTAGGTCGTGGAGTTCGCGGCTCCAGTAGGTTGTGGAGTTCGCGGCTCCAGTAGGTCGTGGAGTTCGCGGCTCCAGTAGGTCGTGGAGTTCGCGGCTCCAGTAGGTCGTGGAGTTCGCGGCTCCAGTAGGTCGTGGAGTTCGCGGCTCCAGTAGGTTGTGGAGTTCGCGGCTCCAGTAGGTTGTGGAGTTCGCGGCTCCAGTAGGTTGTGGAGTTCGCGGCTCCAGTAGGTCGTGGAGTTCGCGGCTCCAGTAGGTCGTGGAGTTCGCGGCTCCAGTAGGTTGTGGAGTTCGCGGCTCCAGTAGGTTGTGGAGTTCGCGGCTCCAGTAGGTTGTGGGTTCGCGGCTCCAGTAGGTTGTGGAGTTCGCGGCTCCAGTAGGCTGTGGAGTTCGCGGCTCCAGTAGGTTGTGGAGTTCGTGGCTCCAGTAGGTTGTGGAGTTCGCGGCTCCAGTAGGTTGTGGAGTTTCGGCTCCAGTAGGTTGTGGAGTTCGCGGCTCCAGTAGGTCGTGGAGTTCGCGGCTCCAGTAGGTCGTGGAGTTCGCGGCTCCAGTAGGTTGTGGAGTTCGCGGCTCCAGTAGGTTGTGGAGTTCGCGGCTCCAGTAGGTTGTGGAGTTCGCGGCTCCAGTAGGTTGTGGAGTTCGCGGCTCCAGTAGGTCGTGGAGTTCGCGGCTCCAGTAGGTTGTGGAGTTCGCGGCTCCAGTAGGTTGTGGAGTTCGCGGCTCCAGTAGGTTGTGGAGTTCGCGGCTCCAGTAGGTTGTGGAGTTCGCGGCTCCAGTAGGTTGTGGAGTTCGCCGCTCCAGTAGGTTGTGGAGTTCGCCGCTCCAGTAGGTTGTGGAGTTCGCTGCTCCAGTAGGTCGTGGAGTTCGCTGCTCTAGTAGGTCGTGGAGATCGCGGCTCCAGTAGGTCGTGGAGTTCGCGGCTCCAGTAGGTCGTGGAGTTCGCTGCTCCAGTAGATGTTCTTTGTTATTCCTACAAAACTATCTTCAGTAATTTTTTTATGCTCTTTCAAGCCTTCTATCACCTTTCCTTTATTAACTGTGTACTTTTCCCATTTTTTTTTTTTGTTCCGTATTTACTCTTCCTCCTTCAGTTTGTTTTCTGAAGTTGTTGAAAACTTTCTATTAAGACTTCTTCGCTCTTCGTTTTCTTTTGTTCAGTTTTCCTATCGATCCTTAAGGTTTTCTTCCAGTTATGTAATTCGGTTCATCAATCCTCTCATTTCTTTGTCTGTTGTTAATTGGGGATAAGGATAAATCCGTGTTCTGACCGGGGTTTCTCGGCGTTCATGGTAACGTAGGTTCTTGCTGTTCATTGTAACGTAGGTTCTTGCTGTTCATTTTAACGTAGGTTCTTGCTGTTCATGGTAACGTAGGTTCTTGCTGTTCATGGTAACGTAGGTTCTTGCTGTTCATTTTAACGTAGGTTCTTGCTGTTCATGGTAACGTAGGTTCTTGCTGTTCATGGTAACGTAGGTTCTTGCTGTTCATTGTAACGTAGGTTCTTGCTGTTCATTTTAACGTAGGTTATTGCTGTTCATGGTAACGTAGGTTCTTGCTGTTCATGGTAACGTAGGTTCTTGCTGTTCATTTTAACGTAGGTTCTTGCTGTTCATGGTAACGTAGGTTCTTGCTGTTCATGGTAACGTAGGTTCTTGCTGTTCATGGTAACGTAGGTTCTTGCTGTTCATGGTGACGTAGGTTCTTGCTGTTCATTTTAACGTAGGTTCTTGCTGTTCATTTTAACGTAGGTTCTTGCTGTTCATGGTAACGTAGGTTCTTGCTGTTCATGGTAACGTAGGTTCTTGCTGTTCATGGTAACGTAAGTTCTTGCTGTTTATGGTAACGTAGGTTCTTGCTGTTCATGGTAACGTAGGTTCTTGATGTTCATGGTAACGTAGGTTCTTGCTGTTCATGGTAACGTAGGTTCTTGCTGTTCATGGTAACGTAGGTTCTTGCTGTTCATTTTAACGTAGGTTCTTGCTGTTCATGGTAACGTAGGTTCTTGCTGTTCATGGTAACGTAAGTTCTTGCTGTTTATGGTAACGTAGGTTCTTGCTGTTCATGGTAACGTAGGTTCTTGCTGTTCATGGTAACGTAGGTTCTTGCTGTTCATGGTAACGTAGGTTCTTGCTGTTCATGGTAACGTAGGTTCTTGCTGTTCATGGTAACGTAGGTTCTTGCTGTTCATGGTAACGTAGGTTCTTGCTGTTCATGGTAACGTAGGTTCTTGCTGTTCATGGTAACGTAGGTTCTTGCTGTTCATGGTAACGTAGGTTCTTGCTGTTCATGGTAACGTAGGTTCTTGCTGTTCATGGTAACGTAGGTTCTTGCTGTTCATGGTAACGTAGGTTATTGCTGTTCATGGTAACGTAGGTTCTTAATGTTCATGTTAACGTGGTTCTTGCTGTTAATGTTAACTTAGGTTCTTGTTGTTCATGTTAACGTAGGTTCTTGCTGTTCATGTTAACGTAGGTGTTCATGTTAACGTAGGTTCTTGCTGGTCATGGTAACGTAGGTTCTTGCTGTTCATGGTAACTAAGGTTCTTGCTGTTCATGTTAACGTAGGTTCTTGCTGGTCATGGTAACGTAGGTTCTTGCTGGTCATGGTAACTAAGGTTCTTGCTGTTCATGTTAACGTAGGTTCTTGCTGTTCATTTTAACGTAGGTTCTTGCCGTTAATGGTAATGTAGGTTCTTGCTGTTCATGTTAACTTAGGTTCTTGCTGTTCATGGTAACGTAAGTTCTTTCTGATGTTTGGATATTTCACCTCAAAATCCCCGGAAGTTAGTTCAACTCAGGAGTCTTTTAAAGTAATTATTCTCGTACGTTGGTTTAAAAAAAAACACATAAGTAAACACTAGGACATATTTATTAGAAAACGTTTCGGTCCTGGGACCTTAATCACTTCACGTTTTTTTAATATATATGTCCTAGTGTTTGCTTACGTGTTTTTCTGAACCAGTTTATCAGTATTTATTACCAAGGTTTATCTCATTCTGTACGTGTTAGAGGACTCCACCAGACATGTATTACTTTAAATCCTTTCTTTCGATAGAAAGAAAGACGATTTCTTTCAATAGAAAGAAATTGACCTTTCTCTAAGCTAGAGAGGACACGCGCGTCCGACTTCGGAGTTTTTCTGACCAAAAGGTCACCCAACTTCTTGCGTCTCTTTTTCGCTCCACTTCTCGCCCAATTTCTCGCACTTTTCTGAAACGCGGAGGCAATGTGGGAGGCAAAAAGTCGAAAAAAAACTTTCCTCATTGCTAAACAGTTTCCTCCACGTGCGTTTTTTTTCCAGTCGTGAAAATGCTTACTTTTTTTTATTCTTTAAAAAAATACATAACAACAGCATCCCTTGCAGGCAATCAGTCTTCATAATGAAGGGACTAATGTATACGTTTCTGTTATGTTATTTATTTCGGGTCTCCGTAACCTGGTCTCAAACCAAATCTCCAAAATTACGGTATTTACAAAAACACAGGAAATTAAAATTGTATATAGAATAAAGAATAAAAAGCCATAATACCGTGACTGAAATAATACATATATAATACACAAATAACCCTTGGACATGGTCCAAGTCTGACCGAAACGTCGTCATAGGTTTCTTTCTTCTATGTGCGGGTTATCTGTGTATTGTTTGTATATAAAATTTAAGCAGATTTATAAAAAAATAAATATGTCATATACTCAGAGGACAGAAAAATTGACCAATAATCCTGGGGAATGGCAAGCAAACTGCTTTGCTTTCTAGAAAGAGGAAATACCTCCAGTTCTTCGGGGTATCAGTCCTTTAAATGCACCCCTTCGCTTTCTCTTATTACTGTTATCAAATATTATCTCTGTTAACAGCAGGATTCGAACCTGTACACACTGCATCAAAGTACGCAACACCTTAGCCACACAACCAGACCGT
Organism: Cherax destructor; assembly: GCA_009830355.1. NCBI lineage: Eukaryota > Metazoa > Arthropoda > Malacostraca > Decapoda > Parastacidae > Cherax > Cherax destructor. The sequence goes on from WNWK01000041.1 coordinate 93,946, forward strand.
AGATAAGTATGAGCGCCTAGCCGAAATTTATTATTGTAAAGTAATTAATACGTGTGGGTCATTCACAGCAAGGAGTGGCTGGGGAAGAACCCCTCTCCCCACCGAAGGACTGCCACACAAGTAAGAAGAATACGAAAGACACTTTTCTACCCAGGGAGCCAATGCCTGGTCACCAAATTGGAAGAGACCCGGGCCGGGAATCATACCGGCGAATCACAGGCGAATTGCAAGAAGTATAAGACCCTCGATCCTCCATTTTCAAAGATACATACTACTTAATGTACTCACTTGGCTACTACAACTTTGCCCCCTTGAAATGGGTAGAATGGAAAGTAAATCAGGAGCATCATGTAATGAGTTTCTGCTTGCCACGGCTGGGATATTAACGACAGTCCCAAACTCTCCTCCTCTGTAAACTTTGTTAAATCACTAATGTCTCTGGCGCTGATTAAATGCCACGTACGCAACATTACTTGTTGTCTTTGTTGAACAATGACGTTCATAAAGACAAATTATGTATGCACAGCATATTTTGTCCACAAGGATATCATCACTAGTAAAAATTTCATTTTAAGAACCTTCTTTGTATTTATGATTTTCTTTCCACTTATTGTATATTCCACATTTTTTTTTAGTGAGTCAGTCGGTCTCGGTGACTCTGTCTGTCTGTCTGTCTCTCTCTCTCTCTCTCTCTCTCTCTCTCTCTCTCTCTCTCTCTCTCTCTCTCTCTCTCTCTCTCTCTCAAATGGAAACAAAACAGCCCACAGGATATTTTTACGGCAGGCGCAGGGAAAGAGGCGAGTTTTAATATAAACTTTTGGAGTGTAGACAAACAAAGTTTACGGCAGGAGATTCGAGTGAATTTCGTGTGTTGTCTCTTAAGCCTCGACGACGGTGGCCCAGCTTAAAACTCCCACCCCCACAGCTGAGTGTGTAAGCAAACTTCCATTAGGCGACGTAATTTACATATCTATCATTTTTTGTCCTTCGGCGATATATTAAGAAATTTCTGGCTGAGATTAGTTGGGTTTGTTGTTTTGTGTTTTGCCTTTCAACTGTTTTATTTTGACTCAGTTCTAAGCTGCAGTTCTAGAAGATGGAAAGTATAGAGAGGATTAGAAAGAGTGGAAGAGAAATATGGAGAAAGTGGGAGAACACAGAGAAGACAAACAACAAGGTGAAGTGCTGGATATACGCTCCTTTGGGGCAAATTATATGAATAACTCGCTTGTTAATCAACAGCCATTGTGGATACTGAGACGGCACCCCGAAGGGATTTCCAGGGAGAGGCTGCTGGAAATATTCTTGTTAAAAGATAAGTAACGCTTGTCTTATGGCAATCTGTTGTCAGAAGGATTACCTATATCCTGGCTATCTCTACCTATGTCTATATAGTTAAATTAACATAATATAGCAGAAGCTTCTGTCCCTGTCCACCACCACTTTATTCGGTCACACTGTCAGTTAGAAAAAAAAAATGAAAATCGTCCACTGACACATTCCGGTGAAATGCATCCGTGACAGCTTTGGTCAGGAAGCTGCCATCAATCATATTCGTAAGTCTGGGATCATCTTGAGCCCCTGATAGATTTTTTTTTCAGTTTATATCCTGTTAAATCGTTCCAGCTTATATTAAGGTTACTAAAGTCACCCAATATTACTATAAACATTTTTGGTTTACCTTCGTCATAAAAGAGCATGTCGATTTTTTCAACTATTTAGCTAGATAAACTACGCTAATTCTTGTATCCGTGGGGAACGCTATGTTCCTAAGGATAATATTGGGCCTAACAATATTTTATTTCATGTAAACTATATTATCTGTATTCTGCATAAAAAAAATAAAGTATCTGAATTTGAATACATTAGAAATGGGCGGCAATTAGATTTGATGTAGGGAAGGCGGAAGTTGATTAAATCTACCTGTGCCTTCCCTACAAGACCCCTTCACCCCTATCAATGGCACTTCCCTTCCCTTGAAGGGTAAACTACACCTTTTGTTGACTTTCGTATTTTAAAAATTATTTAGCAGTCAAGCTGGTCATTCTTAACAAGATAATGGTGATTTATTCCTGAAGATACGGAAAAGACAGCACCTGACTTGGACACAAATATCTAGTATAGATCATGGGAATCGTCGAGTGATTGCAGCTACCTCATTATATTTATGACAAAATTCCAGAAGATCTAGAGAAATAACACCTGAAGAGAATCTGGGAATTGAATAGTGAGTACCACTACGCATTTCAGATGATAGTGAAATGCTGAATATACGCTCCTTTGGGGCAAATTATATGAATAACTCGCTTGTTAATCAACAGCCACTTGGACACTGAGACGGCACCCCGAAGGGATTTCCAGGGAGAGGCTGCTGGAAATATTCTTGTTAAAAGATAAGTAACGCTTGTCTTATGTTTGTTTCATGCAGGAAAGTGTACTTATCTAACCAGTTCTCCACAGGAACCTTAACCTAACCTTGTAAAATCCTGTGTAAGGAGAGAGAGAGAGAGAGAGAGAGAGAGAGAGAGAGAGAGAGAGAGAGAGAGAGAGAGAGAGAGAGAGAGAGAGAGAGAGAGAGAGAGAGGAGAGAGGAGAGAGAGAGAGAGAGAGAGAGAGAGAGAGAGAGAGAGAGAGAGAGAGAGAGAGAGAGAGAGAGAGAGATTCACCTACCTATTCAATTCCCAGATTCTCTTCAGGTGTTATTTCTCCAGATCTCCTGGAGTTCTTCGCCTTAAGATCCGGCAAACGACTCCAGCAATTTAGTGAAAATCGCCACAAACTTGAAGGGAAAATCTTCTTCAATGATACTAAATATCTCATTCATATTTCACTAACCTTCCTTCTCTATTGTGCCTCGCCTACCTTCCCATTATTCTCTTCTCCTAATTCTTCTTCTTCCTTATGAGGCTGGTTCTACTCACACATATCTATTTCAGTGCATGTATTTATCAAGCCTCTTTTTTTTTAAATGCTTAAAGCATTCACTTCATACCGAGAGTGTAGCCAGAGGGAGAGAGCCTTATTTTCTTATTTCTTATCTATTTTATATAAAATGTACTATTATTATTATTCTTGTATTCAGAGAAAATCACTAAACCTATAGTGGTCATGCAGCTCAGCACTGTTATTCCTACAACTTCCTAAAGTGTTGATGTCACCCATTACCTTGAGTCTGTCCTCAGTCAACCGGAGTCCAGACCCTGGAGTCCAGACCCTGAAGTCCAGCCCCTGGAGTACAGCCCCTGGAGTACAGCCCCTGGAGTCCAGCCCCTGAAGACCAGCCCCTCTCCCACATGCGACGTAATAATACAATCATACTTCTTTTGTCCTCGCTTCCACCAATATCAACTAGATTACCCGCTTCTCTCCCCAGCGAGATCGCTCGCTACCCTTTCATCTCGTTCACCCGCATCGTTTTAACTTAATGACATACATTCTCTAACTTGATCACAGAACGAGTCTCAAAAGTGATCACCAGCGCCCCTTCAAACTTCACGGTGTACGAAATAAGTATTGCCAGAGTACCGACGGAGAGAAATGGTATAAAATATAGACGCGATGGTAAAATAGCGTCTATGACTTGATAAAGGCCACTGTGTGGGAAATATGTTGTCAAGAAAGGATCGCATTATACTAAATTTGTCTTTTTCTACACACTACAGTACTTCCACCCCCCCCGTCCCCACACACAGTGTATCGCACACCCTGGCCTTGTCACAGACCGGGCCGCGGGGGCGTTGACCCCCGAAACCCTCTCCAGGTATACTCCAGGTATGCCTCCATAACCCCTACGAAACAACCACACCCCCACAATCTTCACACACTCCCACAATACCTTCAGACACCCCTACAATACCTACCCAAACCCTCACAATACCTCCCCCCCCCCCCCCACTAGTACTTCTATAAATCACAAAACTAATCAACTTAGCAAAATAAGAAAGAAGGAGCACTACAGCAGGCCTACTGGCCCATGGTAGGCAGGTTCAAATCACACTCACCCACACCCACTCATGTACTTGTCTAACCTATATTCAAAGCTTGAGTATTTAAATTCAATATTAAAATGATAATAACTATTCCCTTAAAATTAATAATATAAATCATTACAATCATCACAGGCATAACAATCAATTTGATCCCATGAATTTTCAATAATTTTATCACAAGTATCCCCTTCATAATCCCTGGTATGAATCCCCTTTAAATTGATCACTAGCATCCCATCAACGTGATCGTATTTCCCCTACAACCTGATCGTATATCCCTTCTATAACATGATCGTATATACCTCCTATAACGTGATCGTATACTCCTACGTGATCGTATATCCCTCCTACAACGGGATAGCATTCACCCTCCAATTTGATTACCTTCACCTCATCAGTTCGATCTGACGAATCCTTTCAACTCAACAATCAAGCGCCTCGCCATTTCAACTTAATTACCCTCGCCCCCTGAGATACAATTACCAGTCAATCATTCACCTCATCTTCCAAAACTATATTTTGCAGCTTCCTTCGAGATGAACAAGGCTTGAACTTCTTCTATCTTAAACAGTCGTGAGGCCTGGTCACACACCGGGCCGCGGGGGCGTTGACCCCCGAAACCCTCTCCAGGTATACTCCAGGTATACACCAATGCAGTAATACCAAAGATTTTAGCTCAGATTTATCCGGACAATTTCCACACACAGGCCTCCTTTAAGGGGCTTTCCAATGTGTGTGTACTCACTTATATGTGGGTGCAGGGAACGAGTCACAGCTCTTGGCCTTGCCTCTTTGCTTGTCACTACTAGGTCCTCTCTCCTGGCTTCAAGAGCCTTGTTGTACCTCTTCTTAATGCTGTGTATGGATCCCGCCTATACTTCACTCTTCAGATTGTTCCACTTACTAATTGAGCTTTATCAAACCTCGTGTGTATGTGTGTGTGTGTGTATGTGTGTGTGTGTGTGTGTATGTGTGTGTGTGTGTGTGTGTGTGTATGTGTGTGTGTGTGTTTATGCTTGCCTATGCGTGTATACAGCCACTAACATACCTTTTAAGAGAGTCCTGTTAAGCTTAAAAGCTTTTGTATTGTAGTCAAGGCGTAACACTAAGTGAAGGTTGAAGTAAGCGAAAGTTCCAACTGCAAACAATATTTCTTGGGGGTTTGTGTGTCCGTCGTGGGGCACGATCTTTCCATGGAAGGGCATCGTGGGGCACGATCTTCCCATGGCAGGGCATCGTGGGGCACGGTCTTCCCATGGCAGGGCATCGTGGGGCACGATCTTCCCATGGCAGGGCATCGTGGGGCACGATCTTCCCATGGCAGGGCATCGTGGGGCATCGATCTTCCCATGGCAGGGCATCGTGGGGCACGATCTTCCCATGGCAGGGCATCGTGGGGCACGATCTTCCCATGGCAGGGCATCGTGGGGCACGATCTTCCCATGGCAGGGCATCGTGGGGCACGATCTTCCCATGGCAGGGCATCGTGGGGCACGATCTTCCCATGGCAGGGCATCGTGGGGCACGATCTTCCCATGGCAGGGCATCGTTGGGCACGATCTTCCCATGGCAGGGCATATTGTTGAATGATTCTCCAATGGCAGGGCATCGTGGGGCACGATCTTCCCATGGCAGGGCATCGTGGGGCATGATCCTCCCATGGCAGGTCATAACTACCAAATATAGCTGCCATGCATTAAATACAGCTACCAGGCATTAAATACAGCAACCAGGCGTCAAATACAACTACCAGGCAATAAATACAGCAACCAGGCATCAAATACAATTGGCATCAAATACAACCAGCAAGTATCAAATACAACCAGCAAGCATAAAATACACCAGCAAGCATCAAATACAGCAACCAGGCATCAAATACAACTACCAGGCAATAAATACAGCAACCAGACATCAAATACAACTACCAGGCATTAAATACAACTACCTGGCATCAAATACAACCAGCAAACATCAAATACTACTACGAGGCATCAAATACAACAACCAACAGGCATCAAATACAATCAGCAGGCATCAAATACAATTGGCATCCAATACAACCAGCAAGCATCAAATACAACCAGCAGACATCAAATACAGCTACCAGGCATCAAATACAAATACCTGGCATCAAATACAACCAGCAAGCATCAAATACAACCAGCAGACATCAAATACAACCAGCAGACATCAAATACAACCAACAGGCATCAAATACAACCAACAGGCATCAAATACAACTAGCAGACATCAAATACAGCTACCAGGCATCAAATACAACTACCTGGCATCAAATACAACCAGCAAGCATCAAATGCAACCAGCAGACATCAAATACAACCAACAGGCATCAAATTCAACCAACAGGCATCAAATACAATCAGCAGGCATAAAATACAATTGGCATCAAATACAACCAGCAGGTATTAAATACAACCAGCAAGTTTCAAATACAACCAACAAGCATCAAATACAACCAGCGGACATCACATACAACCAGCAAGCATCAAATACAACCAGCAGACATCAAATACAACCAACAGACATCAAATACAACCAGCATACATCAAATACAACCAGCAGGGATCAAATACAACCAGCAAACATCAAATGCAACCAGCAGACATCAAATACAACTAACAGACATCAAATACAACCAGCAAGCATCAAATACAACCAGCAGACATCAAATACAACCAGCAGACATCAAATACAACCAGCAGACATTAAATACAACCAGCAGACATCAAATACAACCAGAAGACATCAAATACAGCTACCAGGCATCAAATACAACTACCTGACAGTCCTTCAACACGCTTCCAACACACAATCAAGCGGTCAGAATTACTCAAACTTTTTTTTTGTCGTCGGCACAAGTTCTCTCTGGCAAGCGTCATCCATGTCAATTAGCACCCAAATTACTGTCCCCTATTACGAAGGTTCCCTCCTCTCTCTCTCTCTCTCTCTCTCTCTTCTCTCTCTCTCTCTCTCTCTCTCTCTCTCTCTCTCTCTCTCTCTCTCTCTCTCTCTCTCTCTCTCTCTCTCTCTCCCTCCCTTGATTAGCCTTTCTGTCAGTTCTCATTTATATTCTCGTAGGACTTTTGAGCTTACAGTGTTTATCATAAATTTAAAGATGATTATTTTAAGTGGATGGATGGAAAGATTGAGGGAAGGATAGAGACGAAGGGTGGAAGGGGGAGAGGGGGGTAGGAGGAATAATAAGTTGAGAACAGGGGGTCGACAAGGAAGATTGGTTTTGCGAGAGGAAGGGATGGGGGAGGTTGAGGGAGGGAACTGTTCCTGGAAGGAGAAATAGAAGGAAGAGAGATGGAGAGAAAATAGATAGTTGGAATGAAAGAGGGAAGAACTGAGGCTGAGAAAATAAAAGACTGATTAATTGAGCTTAAAGACTATTGACTGTGTGTGTGCACTCACCTAGTTGTGGTTGCAGGGTCGAGTCATAACTCTGTGTGTGTGTGTGTGTGTGTGTGTGTGTGTGTGTGTGTGTGTGTCGTGACGAATAGGTAAAACTGGTCAATTAGCAAGAACTCATTTAAAATTAAGTCCTTTCTAAATTTTCTATTATACTTTTAAAGATATATATATTTTTTCATGTATGTTAATGTAAAATTTAATAATTTTGTATCAAAATAACCTTAGAAAACTTACCTAACCTTACTATAACAAGCGCAATTTAATTTAGCCTAATCCAATTAAATATATTTTAGAAAACAAACACACACACACACACACACACACACACACACACACACACACACACACAAGGAGAGGTTAAGGGAAATCGACCTGACGACACTGGAGGACAGGAGAGATAGGAGAGACATAATAACGACATATAAAATACTGAGAGGAATTGACAAGGTGGACAGAGACAGAATGTTCCAGAGATGGGACACAGCAACAAGGGGACACAGTTGGAAGTTGAAGACTCAGTTGAATCACAGGGATGTTAGGAAGATTTCTTCAGTCACAGAGTGGTCGGGAAGTGGAATAGTTTGGGAAGTGATGTATTAGAGGCAGGATCCATTCATAGCTTTAAGAAGAGGTATGATAAAGCTCATGACGCAGGGAGAGTGACCCAGTAGCGACCAGTGAAGAGACGGAGCCAGGAGCTATGAATCGACCCCTGCAACCACAACTAGGTGAGTACACACATACACAGGGCCAGAATGTCTCAAAGATGGGATACAGGAACAAGAGTACACAACTGGAAGTTTTAAACTCAAATGAGGCATCGGGATGTTAGGAAGTAATTTCTTTATCCTTAGTGTTGTCTGGAAGTGGAGCAATGTGGAGAGTGAAGTAGTGGAGGCAGGATACATGCATAGCTTTATGAAGAGGTACGATAAGTCTCTTGGAGCTTAGAGTGGATCTAGCAGCGACCAGGGAAGAGGCAAGGCCAGGATTTGTGACACGACCCCTTCAACCTCATATAGGTAAGTACATATAATTGAGTACACACACACACACACACACACACACCAGGAGCTATGAATCGACCCCCTGCAACCACAATTAGGCGAGTACACTGTGTAAGGACACACATGGACAGTGAATATGCACACAGACTTGTATAGAGATGCACATGAACCATGAACACTCACACTGACTATTGCAAGGATGCACATGGGCAGTAAATACACACACACATGGACATGACACGCACATGAACAGCGAATACTGTGCACAAATAAAACTCGTGGTGGAACATAAAACAAATAAAAACAATGCAAGTGAACTGACAGTTGAACACGACTGTCACTGACAGAGATGAACAAGTAAAAAGTAAACAGAAATCCGGGAGATGTAAGAACATACGTTCACAACAGATGTTCAGCCTTGATGCTGATGTTGAACTCTCTTGATCCAAGAAATTGTTGCAACCCTTCCCTTCCTTGGATCAAACCTGCTTGCCCCTATTCACTAGGTACTGTATGAGCCCTACTGATCTAGCGTTTCCCAGTGAATGTAATGATTATATTATTTATTATGATAATAGGTTAGGTAAGATTCGTCAGGAAACAGGACAAGTGTTTCCTGACGCAGGTTGTAGCATCTGGAGTTTTTGGTCATATGACCGAGGCCTTCCACTGGCTTACTGGTCAACCCCTTTAAAAAATTTAAATAAATAACTTGTAATAATAATAATAATGATAATAATAATAATAATAATAATAATAATAATAATAATAATAATAATAATAATAATAATAATAATAATAATAATAATAATAATAATAATAATAATAATAATAATAATAATAATAATAATAATAATAATAATAATAATAATAATAATAATAATAATAATAATAATAATAATAAAAATAATAATAAGAAGAAGAAGAAAAAAGAAGAAGAAGAAGAAGAAGAAGAAAAGAAGAAGAAGAAGAAGAAGAAGAAGAAGAAGAAGAAGAAGAAGAAGAAGAAGAAGAAGAAGAAGAAGAAGAAGAAGAAGAAGAAGAAAGGAAGGAAGGAAGGAACGAACGAAGGAGGGAAGGAAGGAACGAAGGAAGGAAGGAAGAAACAAAGGAATGAAGGAAGAAACGAAGGAAGGAAGGAAGAAACGAAGGAAGGAAGGAAGAAGGAGGAGGAGATGTTTTAGGATATAGAACTAGCATGAAAATATTGGTACACACTTGCTCCAAACTCGTTATTATTATTATTATTATTATTATTATTATTATTATTATTATTATTATTATTATTATTATTATTATTATTATTATTATTATTATTATTATTATTATTATTATTATTGTGATTATTATTATTATTCACGAACTCGAGTACTTCTATTCCAAGCCTTCATTACTAGGCTGTCACAAATAATGACCATAATCTCTCACTGACAAGGAAAAGTGAATCTCAGAAGAAACTTGTGTGATTTATAAAAGTTCTTCCCTCAATAAATCACTACATACAATATCTACAAAGGTATAAGAATGTTCAGCACAGGCCACTTTAATAACATACACTGAACATGAACTCTCACAGTGCCAGTGGTCACGGTGGGATGTGTACCAGCTGACGGCCTGAGAGAATCTGTCTGGACAGAGCAGAGAAACTGTACTCTATCTCAAATTTCTTCCTATCAAGAACCAACATGCGGTCGAAAGAATTCCATTGAGAAGACATTTCGCCCACTAGGAAGGGGGGAACTGATGAAGTCCCCAGTGGACGAAAAGACTCGATAAAATGCATTATACTAACATACTTGTCGATATTTAATACCATTGACACACTAAGAATACCAGAGCAAATCTAATTTCAGAAGACGATTTGAGGTTACATACTACCACTAGATGGCTCTGGTTACTGTGCTTGCGAAAATTACTGCAGGGTTGTGGTTGCTGCTACGTGCACTGAATAAATACATACTTGGCGGACGAGACATGTTATACCCGTAGGAGGACATGCAGCGCCTTGGAAATGGTAGGTAATCAGATTTGATTCGAAGAAGGGTAAGGTAGCTTTAATTTCGTGGCTCAAGGATACTGAAGGGTGTTTTAAGGTTCAAATTTTGCTTTAATAATAATAATAATATCTTTATTTTTACAAGTGAATGTACAAGATATACAGGTCTAGCTGATATCAGTGACATATTACTATATAAAAGACTGCTTGTTATGCAGAACATAACAGTCGACTAACACCCAGGTACTCATTTTACTGATGGGGGAACATGAGCAGCAGGTGTCTTATACAGACGCTTCCTAATCTTTCCCAGCCGTACCGGGAATCAACCCCCGGACCTCAGTGTATGAGCTGAGTGCGCTAGCAATCGAGCTACTGGACACCGTAAAGTGGTGATCTAAAATAGTCTGAGATACGATATGATTAAAAGTAGACGAGAGAGAGAGAGAGAGAGAGAGAGAGAGAGAGAGAGAGAGAGAGAGAGAGAGAGAGAGAGAGAGAGAGAGAGAGAGAGAGAGAGAGAGAGAGAGAGAGAGAGAGAATAAGGTGCAATACTAAGAGTGGTGACCGACAGTGCTTTCATCAAGCAATGAATAGGTTGTGCTTGTGTGAAATAATGGTGCTGGACCCGGCCAGTGACAGGGACAAAATAGGATTAGGGGGACCCCTTCGCTTGGCGTCAGGACACCACCGTCACCGCCTTCACCTCATCTACTCTACATTCATTTGTAATTGCTTATTTTTATGGCCATAATTCACATTTTCATAATTTCTTACGTCAACACTTACGCTAAGAAATTTTCTTGAGTAATAGTAACAAGATGATAGTTTCAGTAACAAATATAACTGAGGTAATTTTATTGCCCTTATAAATCCATATTATTATTATTGATTGTTACTAGAGGGTTATTTGCGAATTGTTCCAGTTATTGTATTGTAATTTTTATTCACTATTTATATTACCTTGGCCTGTCAGGAGTGTACATATATGTTTGGCATTTAAGCAGTAATTAGGTAATTGTTTCTTAGTCGATTGTTGTGGATCACATCCTGGGAAATGGTTGAATACCTTATTATCTAAGCCGGAATGGTATAGTCGATAACACAACGCTCTGTTAGTTTTATGACTGGCTTGCCATGGGTTCGAACCTTCTGTTCCTCAAAGGACTGGGCTTTAAAATGAGCTGCGGTAGATAGAAGCTCTTAGTCTGCAAATTGAGCCAGAAAAAAATAGCTACTTTAGTAAAATAAGGTTAATAGGCATGCTAACTAGATTGTAATTATTATTAATATTATTTTTCAACGCAACGGCCGCCTCCCACCTATGCAGGGTGACCTTAAGAGAAAAACGAAAGCTTTTCTCTCTAAATTTAGTAATTTGTACAGAAGGGGTTACTAACCTCTTGCTCCCGGCATTTTAGTTGCCTCTTACGACACGCATGTCTTACGGAGGAAAGTATTGTTATTATCATCTTGAAGCTCTAAATCCGTAAGAGTCAACAGCGCCTGAGGAATCTGAAGGCCTTGGTAAGTAAACTTGATTCAACGAAGTGTAGCTCCACTTCCTTGGAATATGAGCACTTTACTAGCGTCAAAACACCTCCCCTTCCCAGTCTTTGAAAGGTCATGAACTTGAACTTAACTCCTACAACGCAGTCTGGTTAATGTACACACACTCAGCACCTCTCTTTTGCTCCAGGAGTGCAGGTGGTAAGTGCCTACTGATGCTACCAGTAATAATATATTTGCACTTGCGCTCTCTCTCTCTCTCTCTCTGGAAAGGGAGAAATTATACAGAAGCAGGAGGCTTGGAAAGCGGAATAAAGAGGAGGAGGAGTAAGAAGATGGAAACAGTTGGAAAATATAGGTAGACCATACACAATGTTGATAATAGCCTGGCTAGATATATTTTCACAGCAGGGAAAACCTTTTCCCAAGATGTTTTGCCAGCATGACCTTCAAGGGAAGGTGCTTTGGTGGTGGTAGTGAAGGGCTCTTGATTCAGTGAATTGTAATTCCCCTTCCTCTTCCTGAGATCAAACCTGATTTCCTCCCATTCCCCAGGAGCTCTATGACCCCTTCGGGCTGAGAGCATCCTGATAATTATCATAACATTACTAATGCCACATTAATGGTTTATTCAAAGCTTTATTAGTGTGTCAAGCTTTAAGACTATCTTCTGCAAGTGGATTGTTGACGTTGCAAGTCATACGTACACAAACGTTCAAGGAAGATATACCTTTGATATACCTTTGAAGAGTTTCGAGAGTTTCTCTACTCTCTGAGCCCGGCCATGGGCCAGGCTATATACACATTGATGTATATACACTGACAGATATAAACTTCTCTGTGAGTGTACACAGAGATACGCACAACTTTCTTTTATATACTTTGAAATAAACGGCATTTGATGTACATACAATTATAAACACACACACACACATCTCGGACTATAAACACTATATTGTTCATTCTTTAATTTTTAACATGTTAACTGTACAGTTTTTGTTACATTAATGGTAATACACTTTAGACAAGATGATAAGTCACATGTGCAACACTTGGCTATCTATCTGTGAAGACGTTTGGCCAACCAGTATCTATATTTTTTATAAAGGCTGAGAGATTGTACACCTGAAAATTATCCCCCCTCATCTTCCACTGTCTCTAATATATAAATCTTTATATTTTTTATACATCGAAAACTGTATATTTCAGTGTATATACACCGAGAAATGTGTATCTATCAATGTTTATACACCATCTCTCTTACAAATGTTAGTGTACTCATACATAAACATACCACAGATATTGCACACGTCATGTTCAGTGTCATGTTCAGTTCGTGCGTTACTCATGCGTGCCTGAGTGGGAGTAATAACGCGTTGCCAACGCGTGTGTGTCAAGCAAAGGTAATTCCAACAGACTTCCTCAGGGACTCTGCTGTAAGCAGCTTGCGCCTCCTCTTTCACTGGAGAGGAAAATATAGACCAGGTCCCAGTGGGTTCAAGAAGCATATTTGATGCCAAGACTGAGAGATTGAACTCCACACGTGGAGATTTGGAAAACATTCCTTGGCTTGTTAATAAATAAATGAAGGAATAAGTTAATGTAGGAAAAGAAATGAAGTAAATAGCTTTGGGGTAATTAAAGAGTGAATAAATAAGGGGACTGAATTAATGAATGCATTATAAAATAATGATATAATGAATCAATAACTGAAACATCGTATCCAGAATTTAACGACTGAATTATTAATGAATAAAAAACGGAATTGAGGAATGCTTGAGATGATAAATAGTGAATTAATCCATGAAACAATGAAAAAATCAACGAATTAACGAACGATTGCAAAAAAAATGAAAAAGGGAAAGCAACAGTGATAGTTGGATTTAATTAATAGCTTGGGGAGAATACTCCTATTCAGTGTTCGAGGCAGATAATATTTTTTTTACATTAAATGACTCCCAAATATCGGTAAATATTTTGCAAATCCACTTTATTTTTCTCACCTAATTATAGTATCCGAATAAAAATAATTGAAGTTGGATGAATAATGCTTCTCACATTTTCCTACATATATTTGTTTATCATCAATGACTGTAATGTAAAGATAAATTATATTGTTTACTTATTTCTTATTCGTAAAGGAAATTGTTACTATTTTGCGAAATAATTAAATAAGACATGTTATAAGAACATAAGAAAGAAGGAACACTGCAGAAAGCCTACTGGCCCATGAGAGGCAGGTCCAATGTAGTTATATGTAGAGAGGATAGATCAAAATAAGACGACCAAGAGGGTGTGATTCTAGTGGAAAAATAATAGAAGTCGTCCCAGGAATGGTTAAAGGGAAGGCGTGAAGTAAAGTTTTAAGTTGTATGGGGCTTGAGCATCCTGCAGGCTTGTGTGAGGATGTGGGATCGGGGTTAATGGAGACAAAGAGTTTAGGGAATTGACATGCTGGTGAAGTGTGAGAAAGGTTACATTTACGGAGGGATTTAGGGAACACCAGTGAGCAACACTTGATACCTGGAGGTGGGAAGTACAGTGCCTGCGCTCTGAAGGATATTTTGGGATGTTACAGTTTGGCGAGTCGTTTGAACTGTGTCGTCCGTGTACTTCCAGCTGTTGAATAAATGATGGTGAACGCTGCCTTTTTTTTCTGGAGGGTCACCCTGCCTTGGTAAGAGACGACGGATGTGGTAAAAATAAAAAAGACAAAAAGATGGAAAATAAATAAAAAAGAAAACAAATATAGTTACAAAAGAAAACAAAGAAATTAAAGAGCAAAAACAAGTCTTGAAAAGATGACAATAAAATAAAATAAAAACAAAATATAATAAAAGCAAAAGAGGTAAAACAAAAGTTTATTACTGAAAATAAAAACTATATATAACAGAGAAAGAAACAAGAATGTAACACAGAGGGTAACAAGAATGTAACACAGAGGTCGTAACAAGAATGTAACACAGAGGAAGTAACAAGAATGTAACACAGAGGACGTAACAAGAATGTAACACAGAGGTCGTAACAAGAATGTAACACAGAGGAAGTAACAAGAATGTAACACAGAGGAAGTTACAAGAATGTAACACAGAGGAAGTAACAAGAATGTAACACAGAGGATGTAACAAGAATGTAACACAGAGGAAGTAACAAGAATGTAACACAGAGGAAGTAACAAGAATGTAACACAGAGAAAGAAACAAGAATGTAACACAGAGGAAGTAACAAGAATGTAACACAGAGGAAGTAACAAGAATGTAACACAGAGGAAGTAACAAGAATGTAACACAGAGGAAGTAACAAGAATGTAACACAGAGGAAGTAACAAGAATGTAACACAGAGGACGTAACAAGAATGTAACACAGAGGAAGTAACAAGAATGTAACACAGAGGAAGTAACAAGAATGTAACACAGAGGAAGTAACAAGAATGTAACACAGAGGAAGTAACAAGAATGTAACACAGAGAAAGAAACAAGAATGTAACACAGAGGAAGTAACAAGAATGTAACACAGAGAAAGAAACAAGAATGTAACACAGAGGAAGTAACAAGAATGTAACACAGAGGACGTAACAAGAATGTAACACAGAGGAAATAACAAGAATGTAACACAGAGAAAGTAACAAGAATGTAACAGAGAAAGTAAGGCAGTGTGACACACACTATATACATTTAAAAACCTGCTCGACACATATTTTTCTTACAATCGCCGAATTATATTGGAAACCCATAGACTTCCATTAAGGTAAACAGAAAGCCTCATGCTGTCTAAATGGTCTGGTGTTCTTGAAACTATTGTGTACTTCGCTGTGTTCCTTCTTAGTCTTCTAGTATTATTGTCCTCTCTTCATTTTCTTTAGCTCTTCTTTTTTTTATATATTTTTTTTATTTGCCTCTGTTTTCTGGTTTTGAATTGATTTCATACGATTTTATTTACATCTATTAACATTTTTGAGCTCTTTTATATATATATACATATATATATATATATATATATATATATATATATATATATATATATATATATATATATATATATATATATATAAATACATATATATATATACACATATATATATATATATATATATATATATATATATATATATATATATATATATATATATATATATATATATATATATATATATATATATATATATATATATATATATATATATTTTTTTTTTTTTTTTTTTTTTTTTTTTTTTACAATATAGGATGGGGTCCACCTCTGGTGCAAATTGTGGGACCCATAGCCTCGGAGAAGTGGATAAAAGGCATCAAGGAAGAATATTTGGATTTCTTCCTGAAGCCGTTTGAATATTCCACTTCTCCTACCACCCATCCTATATACACACATACATACATATAAATGCTTTATTAATAGACAGAATACATTTATAAAACACACAAACATGAACATGAATACAATGGTACAATATGTCAAAGATTATGAATCTCCTCCAGCTCCTCCGAAGCCGGACGCGAGCCGAGTATGCAGCATGCGTTTCCCTCTGGATGGCCACGCTGAGACGCTGGAACATGAACGTGGCTGCCCTTGGGTCCCTGGTGGTGTCGATGAGTCTGGAACCCAGCTCTTTAAGGAAACGTGTTGCATTTTTCCCCACGCTCCCAAGGTCTCCGATCCCACTGGGACAAATTTATACTGTTGGCTTATGTCCCTGTACTTGCCGATCTTGTACTCCTCTCTGTGGTCAGCAGCTCCTCCCTGTCGCCCAACACTGTGATGGATGTAGGTGTCAGCCAGTGTCGACACGCAGGTATAATCCCATGCTAAGAGCTTGCCATTCTTCCAAGGATAGATGGTGATCCCGTCGGGCGGTTTGCTGGGTTGTGGGCGTTGTTGGCTGCTAGTGATCGAGGCTCTCTCTCGGCTGGGCATCCAGCTGTAGCGAGGGTTCTCTTTATGATGTCGTTGACCTCATTGTGTCTTGCATGCCAACCCTTGGTTTAGAACAGTTAAGACCATGTAGACCATATTGGTCGGCTTGCGCATCGCCGCAAATACACGTATATTCCGTGTGAATGGGGCAGCAAGGCGCAGAGCCACTGCAATACGAAGGGTCTTAGGGTCCAGGCGTGTTCCCATGGCCGAAATGGGAACTGTTTGGAGGAAGTCCCCAGAGTGAGGTGCACTCACGGCTAGGAGACGGCAGTCTCCCTGTCTGATGTTACGGCCCTGAGCATATTGGCAAGTATCTTTTCAACAATGGGGCTGTCCCAGCTTGACTGTTTGTAGGCCTGTTCTTCACTAGGTTTTGGTGTTGGAGCAGCAAGAGTCTCCCATTCAGTGATGGCACTGGTGTAGCTAGGGTCCTGTATTCCTGCTGAATCACTGAGGTTGTATGGAAGAATTTGTTTTATTAGCTCATTTGATGCTATGGAAGAGGATAAGAAGGCTGGTAGGGCAATCTGGGAGGATTTCGTACTCCCAGCCCCCAAGTCTGACTGGAAGTGAAGCTTGCAACCACTGTCCATCTTCGGGGGAAAGATTCAATACACTCTCTAGCATGGTCTTGAGGAGAGAGTCGTATTCCTCGAGTTTCGGGCTGTTGAAGGCTGGGGAACATCTCAGGAAGTATGTAAGTTTTGGGATTGACAGGCACCTGGTGAGTAGGTAGAAGGCATCATGTGTATCAATGTCTTTCATCCTACCTTCCATCGTCCTGAGGTCGGAGATTTTTTTCCAGGACCAGATCGATGGCATTGGGCCAAGGGAGCACCAAGGAGAGTGCTGTTGGCTGGATCGATGGCTCGTGCCCTGGTAAAACAGCCCTAATGTCCTGGATCATCTGTGGATTGGTATATATATATATATATATATATATATATATATATATATATATAGGTTGGTAGACAGCAACCCCCAGGGAGGTACTACCATCCTGCCAGGTGACTGTGAAACAGAAACCTGAAACTGTTTACATGATGGTAGGATTGCTGGTGTCTTTTTCTGTCTCATAAACATGCAAGATTTCAGGTATGTCTTGCTTCTGATACTTACACTTAGGTCACACTACGCAAACATGTACGTTTATGTATACACACTCATCTGAGTTTTCTTTGATTTTATCTTAATAGTTCTTGTTCTTATTGCTTTTCCCTTTCATATCCATGGGAAGTGGAATAAGAATCTTTCCTCCGTAAGCCATGCGTGTTGTAAAAGTCAACTAAAATGCCGGGAACAATGGGCTAGTAACCCCTTTTCCTGTATAGCTTACTAAAAAGAAGAAAGAAAATCGTCAAAGTGGGATGTTTGAATGTGCGTGGATGTTGTGCGAATGATAAGAAAGAGATGATTGTAGATGTTATGAATGAAAAGAAGCTGGATGTCCTGGCTTTAAGTGAGACAAAGCTGAAGGGGTAGGAGAGTTTCAGTGGGGAGAAATAAATGGGATTAGATCAGGGGTTTCAAATAGAGTTAGAGCTAAAGAAGGAGTGGCAATAATGTTGAATAATCAGTTATGGCAGGTAAAGAAGGAATATAAATGTATAAATTCAAGGATTATGTGGAGTAAAATAAAGGTTGGATGTGAAAAGTGGGTTATAGTAAGTGTTTATGCACCTGGAGAAGAGAAGTGTAGAGGAGAGAGAGAGATTTTGGGAAATGTTGAGTGAGTGTGTGGGAGTTTTGAGCCAAGTGAGAGAGTAATTGTGGTTGGGGATCTTAATGCTAAAGTGGGTAAAAATGTTGTGGATGGAGTAGTAGGTACATTTGGGGTGCCAGGGTAAATGTAAATGGGGAACCATTAATTGAGCTATGTGTAGAAAGAGGTTTGGTAATAAGTAATACATATTTTATGAAAAAGAGGATAAATAAATATACAAGGTATGATATAGCACGTAAGGAAAGTAGTTTGTTGGATTATGTATTGGTGGATAAAAGGTTGATGAGTAGGCTTCAGGATGTACATGTTTATAGAGGGGCAACGGATATATCAGATCATTATTTGGTTGTAGCTACAGTTAGAGTAAAAGGTAGATGGGACAAAAAAAATGGCAACAGCAAGTAAGAGAGAGGTAAAAGTGTATAAACTAAGGGAGGAGGAAGTTAGGGTGAGATATAAGCAACTATTGGCAGAAAGGTGGGCTAGTACAAGTAGGAGTAGTGGGGGGGTTGAAGAGAGTTGGGATAGTTTTAAAAATGCAGTATTAGAATGTGGGGCAGAAGTTTGTGGCTATAGGAGGGTGGGTGCAGGAGGAAAGAAGAGTGAGTGGTGGAATGAAGAAGTAAAGGGTGTGATAAAAGAGAAAAGGTAGCTTATGAGAAGTTTTTACAAAACAGAAGTGTTAATAGAAGAGCAGAGTATATGGAGAGTAAAAGAAAGGTGAAGAGAGTGGTGAGAGAGTGCAAAAGAAGAGCGGATGAAAGAATGGGAGAGGCTCTGTCAAGAAATTTTGCTGAAAACAAGAAGAAATTTTGGAGTGAGATAAACAAGGTAAGAAAGCCTAGGGAACGAATGAATTTGTCAGTTAAAAACAGAGTAGGGAGTTAGTAGATGGGGAGCTGGAGGTATTGGGTAGATGGCGGGAATATTTTGAGGAACTTTTAAATGTCCATGACAAAGGGAGGCGGTAATTTCATGTACTAGCCAGGGAGGTACAACATCGTTTAGGAGTGAAGAAGAGCAGGATGTGAGTGTGGGGAGGTGCGTGAGGCATTACGTAGAATGAAAGGGGGTAAAGCAGCTGGAATTGACGGAATCATGACAGAAATGTTAAAAGCAGGGGGAATATAGTGCTGGAGTGGTTGGTATTTTTGTTTAATAAATGTATGAAAGAGGGAAGGTACCTAGGGATTGGCAGAGAGCATGTATAGTTCCTTTATATAAAGGGAAGGGGGATAAAAGAGAGTGTAAAATTATAGGGGAATAAGTTTACTGAGTATACCAGGTAAAGTGTATGGCAGGTTATTATTGAAAGAATTAGAGGTAAGACAGAGAGTAGGATTGCAGATGAGCAAGGAGGCTTTAGAGTGGGTAGGGATGTGTAGATCAAGTGTTTACAGTGATGCATATATGTGAACAGTATTTAGATAAAGATAGAGAAGTTTTTATTGCATTTATGGATTTAGAAAAGGCATATGATAGAGTGGATAGGGAGCAATGTGGCAAATGTTGCAAGTGTATGGAATAGGTAGTAAGTTACTGAAGGCTGTAAAGAGTTTTTATGAGGATAGTGAGGCTCAGGTTAGGGTGTGTAGGGAGAGGGAGATTACTTCCCGGTAAAAGAAGGTCTTAGACAGGGATGTGTAATGTCACCATGGTTGTTTAATATATTTATAGATGGGGTTGTAAAAAAGTAAATGCTAGGGTGTTGGGGAGAGGGTGGGATTAAATTATGGAGAATTAAATGCAAAATGGGAGTTGACACAGTTACTTTTTGCTGATGATACTGTGCTTATGGGAGATTCTAAAGAAAAGTTGCAAAGGTTAGTGGACGAGTTTGGGAGAGTGTGTAAAGGTAGAAAGTTAAAAGTGAACATAGATAAGAGTAAGGTGATGAGGGTATCAAACGATTTAAATAAAGAAAATTGGATATCACATTGGAGAGAGGGATTATGGAAGAAGTAAATGTTTTCAGATATTTGGGAGTTGACGTGTCAGCGGATGGGTTTATGAAGGATGAGGTTAACCATAGAATTGATGAAGGAAAAAAGGTGAGTGGTGCATTGAGGTATCTGTGGAGACAAAAACGTTATCCATGGAGGCAAAGAAGGGAATGTACGAAAGTATAGTGGTACCAACACTCTTATATGGGTGTGAAGCATGGGTTGCAAATGCTGCAGCGAGGAGGAGGCTGGAGGCAGTGGAGATGTCCTGTCTAAGGGCTATGTGTGGTGTAAATATTATGCCAAAAATTCGGAATGTGGAAATTAGGAGAAGGTGTGGAGTTACTAAAAGTATTTGTCAGAGGGCTGAAGAGGGGTTGTTGAGGTGGTTTGGTCATTTAGAGAGAATGGATCAAAGTAGGATGACTTGGAGAGCGTATAAATCTGTAGGGGAAGGAAGGCGGGGTAGGGGTCGTCCTAGAAAAGGTTGGAGGGGAAAGGGTAAAGGAGGTTTTGTGGGCGAGGGCTTGGACTTCCAGCAAGCATGTGTGAGCGTGTTAGATAGGAGTGAATGGAGACGAATGGTTTTGGGACATGACGATCTGTTGGAGTGTGAGCAGGGTAACATTTTGTGAAGGGATTCAGGGAAACCAGTTAATTGATTTAGTTGGACTTGAGTCCTGGAAATGGGAAGTACAATGCCTGCACTTTAAAGGAGGGTCTGGGATAGTGACAGCTGGGAGGGACTTTTCTCAGCTGTCGTATCTGAGCTCCTCTGCAAAGACAGTGATTATGTATGAGTGTGGTGAAAGTGTTGAATGATGATGAAAGTATTTTCTTTTGGGGATTTTCTTTCTTTTTGGGTCACCCTGCCTCGGTGGGAGACGGCCGACTTGTTGAAAAAAAAAAAAAAATATATATATATATATATATATATATATATATATATATATATATATATATAGACAACCACTATGAAAATAGAGGAATTCAAGTTTGACTACTCACATTATCATATGGTTCCTTGATAATGTGAGTAGTACAGCCTATTCTATTTCATAGTATTGTCTTCATATTTGATATCACCTGTTTACTGTGATCTTTTGCATATATATATATATATATATATATATATATATATATATATATATATATATATATATATATATATATATATATATATCATAATATATATATATATATATATATATATATATAATATATATATATATATATATATATATATATATATATATATATATATATATACATATATACATATATATATATATATATATATATATATATATATATATATATATATTATATATATATATATATATGATAATATATATATATATATATATATATATTATCACTCTGGGACTTCCTCCAAACAGTTCCCATTTCGGCCATGGGAACACGCCTGGACCCTAAGACCCTTCGTATTGCAGTGGCTCTGCGCCTTGCTGCCGCTATTCACACGGAATATACGTATTTGCAGCGATGCAGCCGACCAATATGGTCTACATGGTCTTAACTGTTCTAAAACCAAGGTTTGGCATGCAAGACACAATGAGGTCAACGACATCATAAAGAGAACCCTTGCTACAGCTGGATGCCCAGCCGAGAGAGAGCCTCGATCACTAGCAGCCAACAACGCCCACAACCCAGCAAACCGCCCCGACGGGATCACCATCTATCCTTGGAAGAATGGCAAGCTCTTAGCATGGGATTATACCTGTGTGTCGACACTGGCTGACACCTACATCCATCACAGTGTCGGGCGACAGGGAGGAGCTGCTGACCACAGAGAGGAGTACAAGATCGGCAAGTACAGGGACATAAGCCAACAGTATCAATTTGTCCCAGTGGGATCAGAGACCTTGGGAGCGTGGGGAAAAAATGCAACACGTTTCCTTAAAGAACTGGGTTCCAGACTCATCGACACCACCAGGGACCCAAGGGCAGCCACGTTCATGTTCCAGCGTCTCAGCGTGGCCATCCAGAGGGAAACGCATGCTGCATACTCGGCTCGCGTCCGGCTTCGGAGGAGCTGGAGGAATTCATAATCTTTGAATATTGTACCATTGTATTCATGTTCATGTTATATATATATATATATATATATATATATATTTATATATATATATATATATATATATATATATATATATATATATATATATATATATATATATATATATATATATATACTCCACTTCCCTGCCACCCCATCTTTTATTAAATATATATATATTTATTTATTTATTTATTTTTTTATTTGTTCCACTCACAGTATTGTGTTAGTTGTGAAGTGTTTCACTCACTATATTGTCAGTTGTGAATTGTTCCAACTACTTTATTGTGGGCTAGTTATGAAATGTTCCAGCCACAGTATTGTGGGATATTCAGTTATATTTACCACGTCGTTTTTATATCGTAAATCGCATTATTTCTGTTTCAAATGAGCCAATACTTTATTATTATTATTATTATTATTATTATTATTATTATTATTATTATTATTATTATTATTATTATTATTATTATTATTATTAAAAGAAAAGTACCAAGGAATGCGAGGAAATCGGGTTTACTCCGAGGAAGGAAAATGTAACTCCAATTCCCTGGATCACGAGCCCCCCACCAGCTTGAAGGATATTGTTTGAGGGAAAGCAATTTTTCTCTCTTACATAACTAAATTTTGTTTTCCTAAAAATTTTAAGCCATTTCCGACTCATAATTGTGTTTGTCCTGGCAAATGAAGACTTTGTCCTTGTTCTAAATAAAACATATTAACCTATAATATTGTGTTATTTGTTGGCCATGATAAGGTTATTCTTTCATCTCTTTTCGTACAACTATACAATATTATCGTTGAATGATGTAGTGATTGTTTCCGGTGAGTCGGTGTTTCCGTCCAGTGATTTAGTGGTTTTTGTCCAGTGATCGAGTTTTTGTCTAATGATAAAGTGGTTTTGTCCAATGATCTCCTATGTTTACCTAATAATACGGATTGCTAGAAGGATTTAGGAGTTCTGGTTAGCAGTAATCTGAAACCAATACAACAGTGCATAAGTGTTTGCAATAAAGCTAACAGAATCCTTGGCTTCATATCAAGAAGTATAAATAATAGAAGTCCTCAGGTTGTTCTTCAACTCTATATATCCTTGGTTAGGCCTCATTTAGATTATGCTGCACAGTTCTGGTCACCGTATTACAGACTAGATATAAATGCACTGGAAAACGTACAGAGGAGGATGGCAAAGTTGATCCCATGTATCAGAAATCTTCCCTATGATGATAGCCTGAGGGCCCTGAATCTGCACTCTCTAGAAAGGCGTAGAATTAGGGTGGATGTGATTGAGGTGTATAAATGAAACACAGGAATAAATAAAGGGGATGTAAATAGCGTGCTAAAAAATCTAGCATTGACAGGACTCGCAGCAATGGTTTAAAGTTGGAAAAATTCAGATTCAGAAAGGAAATAGGAAAGCATTGATTTGGTAATAGAGTTGTGGATGAGTGGAACAAACTCCCGAGTACCGTCATAGAAGCTAAGACGTTCTTGTACCCTCCCCTGTCTGCCTGCCTATAAATACCCTTCCTCTGTCTCTGTGTGTTAGTGTGACTTTGTAAATGGTCCAAGTCGGGCCGAAACGTCGTCGTAAGCTCCTCTCTTTTATATGTGCGGGTTGTGTGTGTATAAGACGTTGTGTAGTTTTAATAATAGGTTGGATAAATACATGAGTGGGTGTGGGTGGGTGTAAGTTGGACCTGACTAGCTTATGCTACTAAGTCAGATGTCGTGCTCCTCCCTTAAGTGAATGTGACTGACCTGATTAGGTCAAGGCATTGGCTTAAGCCGGTGGGTGAATTGGACTTGCCTCGCATGGGCCAGTAGTCCTGCTGCAGTGTTCCTTTTTTCTTATGGTCTTATGTTCTTATGTTCTTCTAATGATCTAGTGTTTTTGTCGAATGATCCAGTGTTCTTTTCTTAATAATCTAGTTTTTTTTGTCTAATGATAGTGTTGTTCAATGACCAGGCTCTTATTGTCTAATGATCCATCGTTTTTGTGTAATTATCAAGAGTTGTCAAACTATCCAGTGTTTTTGTCTAATTATCCAGTGTTTTTGTATATTAATCCAGTGTTTTTGTCTAATAATCCAGTGTTTTGTCTAATAATCCAGTGTTTTTGTCTAATTATCCAGTGTTTTTGTCTAATAATCCAGTGTTTTTGTTTGGTTAATAGGAACAATCTTCTGATTGGTTATAAAAGATTAAACTGGCTCATGTAAATTATGAAGATTTTCGAAGTTTGTATTTTTTTTCAATTTTTATTTCACTCTCCCACTCACACGTTCTATTACAGAAGTGGTGGTAGTTGTGGTGGAAGTAGTAGTGATGGTGGTAGCGTTGGTGGTGGTTGAAGTGTCGTAGCACTAAAAAAAAACCATACCACAAGTTCAACTCAATCCAAACTTTCCACTAAGTAAGGTGTACAAGCCTTTAAGGTTTAAAGCCGATCAGAAGAGGCATTATCCTGTAATGTAATGACAAATAATTTATTGAATAAAGGCAAAAAATTATATCTACATATTCCAATGCTCTTCAAATTACGATACACATTTTTTTTTTTTTTTTTGAAGACGATCAGAAAAGAACGAAGTTTCACGAATGGGTATATAACTTTGATCACAGGTCACCTGCGCGTGCCGAAAGAGTTGCAAAAACACTCTCCCCGTGACGATAAACCAGCAGTGACAAGTCGAACTCGATCGGTTGAGAAATTCTCAAGCTATAGATGGGAGGACGGAGGACATTTAGAGAAAAGGACGAAAAAAAAAAAATCCGGTAACCACTTATTGGTATCCCTTCGGGGATACCTAATTATAGGTATATCGGAAAATTAATAAGGTTATTGGCGAAACTGTTGGTAGTTTGGCGATAAAACTGACGACTGTAACGCTGGAGTAACAGTTGACGTCTTTCTTCGACGCTGGCGATACCGTTGATGTTTCTGACGTTGGCGATACCGTTGATGTTTCTGACGTTGGCGATACAATAGACGTCTCTCTCTCTGGCCTGGGCCAAACACAGAAGCCAGAGGTATTTCGAAAAATAAATCTTGTAAATGTTAAACATTTATATTTCACACTTTGTCTTAAAGAATATTTTATTTCGAAAATGCAATATAATTTGATAATGAGAGTAATGTTTTAAATTTTAGAAGCAGAGTATTACACACACACACACACACACACACACTATTATATATATATATATATATATATATATATATATATATATATATATATATATATATATATATATATATATATATATATATATATATATATATATATATATATATATATATATATATATATATATATATATATATATATATATATATATATATATATATATATATATATATATATATATATATATAATAGGTGGGTGATCAGGAGTGATTAAAGGAATAGGAAGAAAGCTCACCCTCCACCAGCACCAAGCCAATTTCCCTGAAGAGGTTAGAACGGAAAACCTGGCCTGGTGCGAAGGCCAACAACAGGTCTCCCAGGATAACCCTGCCGGCAACAGGTCCTGAAGCTCGTGTTGGAAGCCGATGTTCGGTCGCAACAGGTTTTCGGCAGCTCAAGGGAAGGGAGGGAGAGGTAGGAGGCGTTACGATGGCATTGAAGAGCTCTTGATGCAAGGAACTAGACCTACCTTTCCATTCATTAAATCTGATTATCTCTATATTACATTTTGAAATGTTATGCCATTACAGCGGGTGCGTGTTGTGATAGAGCCCAGAAAAACAGTAATATAATATAAAATAAATATATATATATATATATATATATATATATATATATATATATATATATATATATATATATATATATATATATATATATATATATATATATATATATATATATATATATATATATATATATATATATATATATATATATTATTGTAACCACAAACGAGTGGTATTTAATCGATAACAACACTGCGACTAGCCGAGGATCGAACCCGTGTTGTTTTAGACCGCCTCATGGTGAGCGAAAATTCACGTTGCTCTAACCCACTGGACCATATAATCCTACAAAGATCACGCACCCAACCGAATAGGTAAAACTTGCGATTTTGGTTTAAATAGCAACGTTCTTCTTGCCGAATAACTAAATAAATAATTTGTGTATGCAATAATTTCGCAAAAATCATTCTGAACCTAACGAAAAAAATATATTTACTTGTTTTTATTAATAAATTATTGCAAACTTATCTAAAATATATTTAGTTGGATTAGCCTAAATTAAATTGCACTTGTTATTATAAGGTTTGGCAAGTTTTCTAAGGTTCTTTCGGTAAAAAATTATTAATTTTTACTTTAACATAAATGAAAAAAATATATCTCAAGACGTATAAGAGGAAATTTTAGAAAGAACTTAATATTAAATGAGTTCTTGCTAATTGACCGGTTTTACCTATTCGGCACGACATATATATGTATATTTATATTGTATTTGTGCTGAATGACACAGTTTCGTGTCACTCTCGTGTTCCGTGCAGCCAGACGCGTCACTTTCACATCAACCTTCGTGGTCATTCCAAGATACTTTTTCATTCTCAGTGGAGGGCTTCATAAGCCATAGTTTTGCTTCATAAGCCTCAGTTGGGCTTCATAAGCCACAGTAAGGTTTTATTACCCAAAGCTGTTCTTTATCACTCTCTCTGGGGCTTCATCAGAGCCCCAGAGAGGGTGAAACATCGCAGTGTTGTCATCACTTTTTGCTGGGTTACATCGTCGTTTACCCCAATACATTCGTATTTCTGCCTTTGTTTATACAGTCGTCATTAATGAATCCCCTGACTCGGATCAACGATCACCCACTCAACGACTCATCAAGTATTTTTCAAAACATGCATTTATTTGCATCATAAGAAATATTTGTTGATTAGTTGTGCTTTTAATTACATGTATCGAATTTTTTTCCACAACTTTTCAATTAGGAAAATACGGCTGCGAAAGCATTTTTTTTAATAATTTTCAGTGGACGGTGGATCAAGCCTCCACTCTCCCCTGCACTGAGTGACCCTCACATTTCATTCATGGTTAAATAAGATACACATTGCTGGTCATGGAATTTTGCAGTGGAGACGTTTCGCTCACCCTTTCAATTGATGAAGTCCCTGGAGGGCAAAACGTCTCCATAATTCAATATCATGACCCGAATTTTGAGTCTCTTTTGCACACGACCTTCATGGAATCACCTGCATTGTGTTTCTTTAGTGATTCTGTTTTTCTTGCAGTCTTAGGGTTCAACCCTTGTAGCTTCCGGTGATCCTCCTTGGTATATTCAGATCACTCATGTAGATAAACAGAACCTCCGTACATACCTAGGTATACTTTTCAATGTATGTTTGCAAGGGAATGAGTCACCTTATTAACCTTATTGATCCTCGGATCAATAAGGTGAATCGTCTGGTCTTAAACAGGGTTGCATGATACTGTGGAAGGATCATCGCCCCCATCAAGTATATACACCGAGATATGTGTATTTCTCAGTATATATACATCGAAAAGTGTTTTTGTCTATTTATATGCATTGAGAGGCATGCATCTGTCAATGTATATATACGCTTAAAGTTTCCGTTTTCTCCTTATTTTTAATTAATAAACTATCCTAAACTACTAGTGAATAGGCCATTTAATGCCTTTAACTGCCCTCGTATATTCGATAGGCTTTCAGCCAAACAAAACACCCAGCAGTGTGCTCAGGATCATATTGTAGTTCCTCACGTAGGAAGCCCCTCGAGAGAAATTGGGCTACAAATCCAGCAGAAATACTTATGAAACTGTGGAGTGTGGATGAGTTATAGAGCTTACCTCTGTTGCTTCTTCATGAAGCAAAGACGTGATCTGTTGCTGAGAGACGGATGCTGCGCCAGAACGGGAGAGAACGGAAGTCACAAGATTCCGGGAATAGAGACGACATTCTTATTCCTCTCTTTCACATTTGCTGAGTCTATCTGGCAATATTTTTTGTGCAGTTTTACATTTTCTAGGCTAGGGGAGGAACGCAACTCAGTGACAGAACACTTGACTCGTAACCAAATGAACTTGGGTTCAATATTCAGTCGGGGCGAAACCCATGGGCATGTCTCCTGACACCTGCTACCAACGCACAATTAGTTGGTAATCGATTGTTTTAGGTCACATTTTAGGGAGAAAAGACCCCAGGACCCCAAAGAAAATTAATCACACTACATGACTTTCTTGGGTTACCATAGGGGTTTATAAACAGAATAAACTATTAGTTCATTCATCTATCCTCAAACAAAATAACACAACTTGCATTATCTGCACAGAGTAATGAATTTATCACAAGGTAAATAGATAGGAGTGCTGAGCGTTGGGACTAATGATGGGATGATTGCAGAACAGTGTGTCGTTAAGACCCATAACAGAGCAAGACTTGATCAAGGATATGATATGATAAAGCCCATGACTTCGGAATATCAATGAGACGTGTGCTGGAACATACGGTTTGGTTTCTTACACACGAATGAATATACATGTAAGTCTTGATAAATCCAAGATAAGTCGAACCGAACGACTGTCAATGAATAAACAGAATATTGGACAGGAACTGTGGTTATAGAGGACAAAGACCACAGTTCGAATTTCAGTCCAGTATTCTGTATGTCTTGATATATAGGCCGAGTAGGCTGAACAATCCTAAATGTCCTAAAAGTAGAATTACAGAAAATATATTATGCCTTGACAGAAAAATTGAGGAATTCGTATTACTCAGGAGGCCTATGGACGTGGGAGCGTTGACCCCCTAAAACATCCTTCATGTACACTCATTTCTAATTTTCTCCCCCAAAAAAAAAAAAATTAACTTAATTTAACTTGACTAAAATGGACGTAAAATAATTGAGTTTACTCCTCCCAAACCTCGTTTTAGCTCAATATAAATTCAGTTAGCATTTACTTAATATTGTTTACTATCGTTGTAATATATAAATTTCGTTATGTTGAAATTGAATTTTGTAGAATTATTGTAGGTACACTGCTGAATATTTGAGAGACGTTAACACTAGTGTGTCAGGAGGATACCCCCAGCTGGTATACTTACGGTAAAATGAATTAATTTTACATATATTTTAAAAAAATATGAATAATATTTGCCTGACGTGTTACGAAAATTTTAAGGTATTATTCGTTTTATTCAGATGGTTTTTTGCGGAATTTTTCGGAGCAAAAATATAATTTGCCCTCGACTCGTTTAACAAGACATTTGTTGCTTTATGAGTGAAAAAAAATGATTTACCCTCGACTCGTTTAACAAGACACTTGTTGCTTTATGAGCGAAAAAAAAAGATTTACCCTCGACTCGTTTAACAAGACAATTGATGCTTTATAAGCGAAGATCACAATCTGTCTTAAAAGCATGACGATACGTACACACCTCCTCGCCATCCCTTCCTTCCTCTGACGTCACGTGTTGTTTACTCATGACGTCAGGAATTCGAGTACTTTGTGTACACAGTATTAATGAAGCAAGTCTAGGCTGATTGAAACAAATTTGTATAAAGTGACGTAATTATATGAAATTTTTTTATTGGTTTCATATGGAAATATTTTGTATTTCTGAATAACTGACGTGAAGAACAGGATATATCTACATTACTTGTCATTAATGTATAACTACAACGATTGCATGTCCATTGCGGCTATTTCATAAATGTACAATAGTCTGTAAAACCATTGTGGGGTAAACCTGAATAAAACTTTCTTTTATTTATTTGAAACTTCGGCTACAGAGTCTAGAAGAAGCAAGGCAGCGGTCACTACAACCATGATCCATTATAAAGCCATCGGCTACCTTCATATGTCTCAGAGAAATGATAGACAATATAGACACGATAGACTCCAATGCAGCATAATGCATTATGTTGTCGTGGTGCCATTTTTTTGGTCACTTCCATACTATTTAGAATTACTGCTGCTCTGGCATAGTGCCAGCAGCGCTGCGCAACTCATCCTGTGGGGGAAACATGTGTCTGGTTTACCTGGAGTTTACCTGGAGAGGGTTTCGGAGGTCAACGCCCCAGCGGCTCGGTCTGAGACCTGGCCTCATGGTGGATCAGGGTCTGATCAACCAGGCTGTTATTGCTGGTGATGTTTGTTGAAGAATAAACTAAAATCATCTCATCCCAAAGCTAGTTAGAACTGTACTGATGGCCTGGGTAACATAAAATATATAACAAAAAAGTTGCAGAAATTTAGATGTTTGGATCACATGATTGTTATGGAGGACTTTCTCAATGAGTGATTGCATTATCTAGCCAGTCTTCTTAATCAAAGTCAGCCTTTCACTGTTGTAAAGACAGTCAAATGAGAGACTTCTTGAACAGTGACAATCTGATTTAGTTATGACTACTGCGCGGCGTAATTTTCCATTTCCTTTATCTTATATTTATATTTTTTCGAGTATACATCACTTATATTTGAGTATACCTCACTAATATTTGAGTATACATCACTTATATTTGAGTACACCTCACTAATATTTGACTATACATCACTTATATTTGAGTATAGATCACTAATAAAATTAATATGCATCACCATTAATATCATGTACACTAATATCTGAGTATACATGACCACTAATGTCTGAGTATACATCACCACTAATATCTGAGTATACATCACCACTAATATCTGATTACACATGACCACTAATATCTGAGTAAACATCACCACTAATATCTGAGTAAACATCACCCCTAATATCTGAGTATACATCACCACTAATATCTGAGTATACATGACCACTAATATCTGAGTATACATCACCACTAATATCTGAGTATACATCACCACTAATATCTGAGTATACATCACCACTAATATCTGAGTATGCATCACTAATATCTGAGTATACATCACTAATATCTGAGAATACATCACTAATATCTGAGTATACATCACCACTAATATCTGAGTATACATCACCACTAATATCTGAGTATACATCACTAATATCTGAGTATATATCACTATCTGAGTATACATAATTAATATCTGAGTATACATCACCACTAATATCTGAGTATACATCACCACTAATATCTGAGTATACATCACCACTAATATCTGATTATACATCACCACTAATATCTGAGTATACATCACTAATATCTGAGTATACATCACTAATATCTGAGTATACATCACTAATATCTGAGTATACATCACCACTAATATCTGAGCATACATAACCACTAATATCTGAGTATACATAACCACTAATATCTGAGTATACATCACCACTAATATCTGAGTATACATCACTAATATCTGAGTATACATCACTAATATCTGAGTATACATCACTAATATCTGAGTATACATCACTAATATCTGAGTATACATCACTAATATCTGAGTATACATCACCACTAATATCTGAGTATACATCACCACTAATATCTGAGTATACATAACCACTAGTATTTCACACATACGATCTTAATCATTAAGCTTAGAAAAACTCACGCTATGTATTATTGCAAACTTCTCTCAAGATAGAAGTGCAGAATGAGGTTCACGCAAAATTAACGAGAAAGCCGAGACCAAATTAAAAGCAAACATTCTTACCTCCTTCATGACTCTGAAGAGAAGAATGATTTTCTTGAATGATTCATAAAAAATAATGCTGGCAATCTTATATTTTAAAGCCAATTCTCACAATATTATATTCACAAAAACCTTAAAATTAAAAAAAAAAAGATCGATGCAATTAGCCGTAATTCAAGAACACGGAAATTTAGTTTCATTTTCCTCAGATCAAGAGCCCTTACAAGCATCAAGAAACCGCCCTTGAAGGGATTCTTCGTTCGTCCTTAATGAATAATGCCGGGATTATCTTCCAGTGCTCACCCCAGGAAAAAATATAAGGCAAGCTTCTAGCATCAACAGGCAATTAAGACCATTAAACTCTTTTATTCTTGCTATTTGAAAACATATCCGTGGCATTTTTATTAATGAAAAATATATATTTTCTGAGCTGGTTTCTGAAACAGTTTGAATATATATATATATATATATATATATATATATTATATATATCTTATCTATATATAATATACTCCATAATATCATCGATATATATATATATATAAAGATTATCCTTTCCAGAATCTTCACGCTGGAGCCAACCCCCTGTCGTGAATCCGGGTTTTCCCAGGCATAAGGAGACGTGGGTGTCCACGAGGGATTGTGCACATTTTAAATCAAACATTCGTGTACACAATGTATGTCTACGCTCCTGGAGGGCTCCAAATGGGAATAACCAACAGCCCCTCGCAGCAGACAGAGCTGACAGCTACCCTGACTTCACCTCTTCAGAGGACCTAAAATCTGAAGTCAGATTAACATTAACCAATACGCTGACACACATCCCCAAAGCAGCTCGCCCACAAGCTGCTAGCAAATTTGCTGACTTCTTGAAGAAAGTCAACGATGCCCCTGCAAACAACGGATCCTGGCACAACCTACTGCTATTTGGCAATGCCTGTCTGGCTGTACCACCAAGGAGGGATAAGTCACTAGCAACATGTGTTATTAGGGCAGTAAATGCATTCACTAGAGATAACAACCTCGTCCGCCTTCCCTCTAGGGCAACAAACACCCGCCGGGCAAATGCCAACAACAGGACACCTGACGCCTCAAAAATCAGAGCACAAATTAGCCAAAAAAATAGAAGAGGGTAATACTATTGGAGCACTGAGGCTTATAACCAGTGAGGATACCATCGCTCCTAAGGAGGTCATTACAGCACAAGCCCTGAAGGACAAACATCCACCCAGGGCGCCCACTACCAACATTGACCTCCCTGACATTGATGAAGAACATTTAACCCTACAGGACGCTGTGTATAAAGCTGCTATGTCATTTACACAGGGTTCAGCAGGAGGTTTCAAATGTTTAAGACCACAACACTTAAAACAAATGCTCAATCCAGAGAGGTTGCTGTCTGAACTCACCAAATTTTCCAATGTGTGTCTGGCTAACAGTGTCCCGGAGGTCATTTGACCCTTCTTTGGTGCCTCATTATGTGCCCTCCGGAAAAAGGATGATTGAATCAGGCCCATTACAGTAGGCAACATCCTTCGGAGCCTAGTCGCCAAGGCTGCAGTAAGAATGGTGAGTCAAGAGGCTGCCTCAATGAAGAAACCAACTCAGCTCGGTTTTGGTGTTCAACAAGGCTGTGACGCAGCTGCCCACGCAGCCCGAGTATACATCAACAACATGTCAGATGAAAAAGCCTTGATCAAATTGGATTTTGCCAACGTTTTCAACTTAGAAAGGATGCTGCTCTCCAAGCAGTTTCTAGACACTTCCCTTTATCTATCCCTTTATACAATCGTGTTATAATGTGACTTCTAAACTATTGTCTGGTTAAAAAGGAAGTCGCAGAAGCGCTCTCTTCTGCGACTTGGTACCCAAGCTGGCAATAAAGAATCTCTCCTAGAGGACATCACAAAAATTAAAGACGCGGGAGAGAGCCTGGACCTATCTTTAAAACCCACAATATGTGAAATAGTTTCTAGCAATCGACAGATGATCCAGAATATTAGTGCTGTTTTACCAGGGGCACGAGCCATTGATCCAGCCAACAGCACTCTCCTTGGTGCTCCTCTTGGACCCAGTGCCATTGATCTGATCCTAGAAAAGAAAATCTCAGACCTCAGGATGATGGAAGGCAGGATGAAAGACATCGATACACATGATGCCTTCTACCTACTCACCAGGTGCCTGTCAATCCCAAAACTTACATACTTCCTGAGATGCTCCCCAGCCTTCAGCAGTCCGAAACTCAAGGAATATGACTCTTTCCTCAAGACCATGCTAGAGAGTGTATTGAATCTTTCCCTCGAAGATGGACAGTGGTTGCAAGCCTCACTTCCAGTCAGGCTTGGGGGGCTGGGAGTACGCAAATCCTCCCAGATTGCCCTACCAGCTTTCCTATCCTCTTCCATAGCATCAAACGAGCTAATAAAACAAATTCTTCAGGACAATCTCAGTGACTCAGCAGGAATACAGGACAATAGCTACACCAGTGCCATCACTGAATGGGAGACTCTTGCTGCTCCAGCACCAAAACCTAGTGCACCACTGGCCTACAGTCAAATTGGGATGGGCCCATCACTGAAAAGGTGCTTGCCAATATGCTTTGGGCTGTACCATGGGACACGGAGACTGCCCGTCTCAAAGCTCTGAGTGCACATCACTCCGGGGACTTCTTCCAAACAGTTCCCATTTCGGTAATGGGAACACGTCTCGACCCTAAGACCCTCAATATTGCAGTGGCTCTCTGCCTTGCTGCTCCAATTCACACGGAATATACGTGTATTTGCGGCGATGCGCAAGCCGACCAATATGGTCTACATGGTCTTAACTGTATTAATATTGGTAGAATTACCGACAATATGTTAAGTAAAAGGACACAAATGCAACTAATGTGACATTTTATTGTGGCAACGTTTCGATCTCCAGGAGCTTTCAAGCATGGGCCTACTGGCCCATGCGAGGCAGGTCCAAGTCTCCCACTGGCTTAAGCCAATGACCCAACCTAGTCAGGTTAGGACACATCCACTTAAGGAAAGACCACGGCATCAGACCTAATAGCACAAGCTAGTCAGGTCCAACTCACACCCACCCACACCCACTCATGTATTTATCTAACCTATTTTTAAAACTACATGACGTTTTAGCTTCTATGACGGTACTCGGGAGTTTGTTCCACTCATCCACAACTCTATTACCAAACCAGTGCTTTCCTATATCCTTTCTGAATCTGAATTTTTCCAACTTAAAACCATTGCTGCGAGTCCTGTCTTGGCTAGATAATTTTAGCACACTATTTACATCTCTTTTATTTATTCCCGTTTTCCATTTATACACCTCAATCATATCTCCCCTAATTCTACGCCTTTCTAGAGAGTGCAGATTCAGGGCCTCAGTCTATCCTCATAGGCAAGATTTCTGATACATGGGATTAACTTTGTCATCCTCCTTTGTACACTCACAACCCGCACATATAAAAAGAGAGGAGCATACGACGACGTTTCGGTCCGACTTGGACCATTTACAAAGTCACACTAACACACAGAACAAGGGGAAGGGGTATATATAGGCAGGCAGACAGGGGAGGGTACAAGAGAGTGGGGTAATAATGGAGGTAGTAGTAGAAGTGGTAGTAGAAGTAGTAGTGGAGTCAGTCATAGTCTAGGAAAGGAGCACTGCAATGAAGCTGGCGACCCGCATGGGTAGGACAAGAACACAGAGAGGAAAAGGCGAATAAAATAAAGAAGGACAAAATTAAGGCAAAAGAAAAGAAAAGAAAAGAAAACCCATAGGAGAAAAAGGAGAAGGGGAAGAGATGAAAGGGGAAGGAATCAGGTTAAGTCACGGGTGTTCTGAAGTTTGGAGCATTTAACAATGTAATGGGAGAGGAAAGCATCAATAGAGACAAAACCAGGACTAAGATTCATACAGGTTGTGCGGGTTGTGTGTGTATTGTTCCAGTCACGGTATTGTGCCTTTTTTGTTATTTACTCCTTTGTACGTTTACCAGTGCATTTATATCCATGTTATACTTTTTTTTTTAATTTCAGTCCTGGTAACCATGTCCCGGAGCTGTATGACCCGTGCGGGTTTAGGTCTTCATAATGACTTTAATACGCAAAAAGTGAATATGTAAAAGTTTGTCTTATTATTAATGCAGAGCCACACAGGGGGCAGTACGCATACGTGGTTACCAGTGTTTTGTGGTGCTAGCTAGTGCCAGGAGCTGGTGCCAGATGGAGGTGCCAGGAACTGGTGCTAGGAGTCAGATGGTGATGCCAGGAGCTGGAGACAGATGGTGGTGCCAGGAGCTGGTGCCAGGAGCTGGTGCCAGAAGCTGATGGATGGAACCAGGAGTTACTGCTAGGAGCTGGATCCAGGGGCTGGAGCCAGGAGCTGTATCCAGGGGATGGAGCCAGGAGCTGGAGCCAGATGGTGGCGCCAGGAGCTGGTGAAAGCTGGTGGTGCCAGGAGCTGGTGTCAGAAGGTGGTGCCAGGAGCTGGTGCCAGGAGCTGGTGCCAGGAGCTGGTGCCAGGAGCTGAAGCCAGATGGTCGTCCCAGGAGCTGGCGCCAGATAGTGCTGCCAAGATGGTGGTTGCAGGAGCTGGTGCCAGGAGCTGGAACCAAATGGTGGTGCCAGGAGCTGGTGCCAAATAATGGTGCCAGGAGCTGGTGCCGAGACGAACCAGAGACAATTGAAGTGGTGTCTCTGCCACACTTAAAGGTGAAGTACGCTAGACATAGCTGGTCCTTCAACCCTCTCTTGCCCCTTGCTGCCCCTGGTCCCTGCTGCCCCTGGTCCCTGCTGCCCCTGGTCCCTGCTGCCCTTGGTCCCTGCTGCCCCTGGTCCCTGCTGTCCCTGGTCCCTGCTGTCCCTGGTCCCTGCTGCTCCTGGTCCCGGCTGCCCTTCGTCCCCGTTGGTTCTGCCGCCCCCTAATCTCAGCTGAACCAGACCACAGCTGCACCAGACCCCAGCTGCACCAGACTCCAGCTGCACCAGACCCCAGCTGCACCAGACCCCAACTGCACTAGATCCCAGCTGCACCAGACCCCAGCTGCACCAGACCCCAGCTGCACCAGATCCCAGCTGCACCAGATCCCAGCTGCACCAGACCCCAGCTGCACCAGACCCAAGCTGCACCAGACCCCAGCTGCACCAGACCCCAGCTGCACCAGACCCCAGCTGCACCAGACCCAAGCTGCACCAGACCCCAGCTGCACCAGACCCCAACTGCACTAGATCCCAGCTGCACCAGACCCCAGCTGCACCAGACCCCAGCTGCACCAGATCCCAGCTGCACCAGATCCCAGCTGCACCAGACCCCAGCTGCACCAGACCCCAGCTGCACCAGATCCAAGCTGCACCAGACTACAGCTGCACCAGATCCCAGCTGCACCAGACCCCAGCTGCACCAGACCCCAGCTGCACCAGACCCCAGCTGCACCAGACCACAACAGCAATTCATTTGGTTGCTCTTCACAGACTATTCCTCCTCCTCCATTAGGTAGTATTTGATTCACAATGCTTCTCCTATCATCACTGACTGTTCTTCTAATTAATTAATCAGTCCTTTGTGCAGTAGTGTCAAATGCCTTTTTACAATCCAGAAAAATGCAGGCTACCCTCTCTTTGCTCTCCTGTTTTATCTCCGTTGCCTTGTGGATATTCATCAGGTTAGCAAAGCAGAATTTTTCGTGTCTAAATTCGTGCTGATTGATATTCATGAAATCGCTTCTCTTCAGCTGATCTAACAATCTGCTGATTATCTTCTTCATTACCTTTGTTGACATGTATGTTAAGGCTTCTAGCTTGTAGATCAAAGCAACTCTCCTCCTCATTTGCTTGAAAATTAAGACATTCAGTGTTTTGTATCGCTTTGACAACTGCCTTGTTTGCATTGACATGGTGTAGATTTCTGCTAGCAGTCTGCATAATATTTCTGCCCTGTCTTTCAGAAGTCACTATCTAGTTACTGAAATTATTATAATAATAACTATAATTTTCTAAAGGGGTGGACCGGTAAGCCAGCGGAAGGCCTCGGTCAGATGACCAAAAGCTCCAACTGTGGGTCATCGTAAGACTAAGACCCGCGTTAGGAAACACTTGTTCTGTTTCCTGACGAACCTAACGTAACCTAAGTCACTATCTTGTAGATTACTGACATTTAGTTTTGCCAAAGTATCACCACCTACATTTTTTTTTTTAAGGGGAAGGTAATTGAGAACTTGATACTGTCAGCACGGAACTGGTGGGGGACCTATGGCAAGTGAGTCCTAAGAGTTTTAAGACTCACTCGCCATGAGTTCAAACCCGACCCGTTCCGTGGTTTGTTTGCCATTATGTTACGATTTCCTAAGTCTTGATACTCAATTGGAACTCAAATAACTTGGTGACCACAGAAGTTAGGAAAAGACACGATACAGAACATGCTTTTATTGGGACAACGTTTCGCTCTGTATTGAGTTTTATCAAATCGTGATTAGATAATGTGCTACACAAGAGCGAAACGCTGTCTAGAAGAAGCTGGAGGTAAGTATGGGTTGATTATAGGGATGAAAAGGAAGAGAATAGGGTGTTTTAGGGGTATTTTATGCCTTTTCTCTACGAGTTCTTTCAACTTCACCTCTCATATCCTGTTTATGTCTTGGCACTGTCCTCAAGTGCCTTTATTGTCCCCAGATTGCATGTTCCAGCTTCTCCTGTAGTTACTGGTAGGCATTCTAAGTTTTTTTTTTAAATTTTCTTTTCCGCTTTCTTTTGGAGCGGTGATTGTTGCAGCTGCTGTTGCTGTTGCTGTTGCAGCAGCTTATATTGTTACTGTTGTAACAGTTTGCTTCTGTTGCCTGCTGCAACGGCTGCTACTACTGCTGCTATTGCTGCTGCTGCAGCTGATGTCTCTGCCAGACTTCACAGATACATCTGTGAAGTCTGGCCAGTTTCCAGTTGGGTGGTAAGCTTCATATTACATTCTTGTCATCCACTGAAGGTATCTCTCTCTCTCTCTCTCTCTCTCTCTCTCTCTCTCTCTCTCTCTCTCTCTCTCTCTCTCTCTCTCTCTCTCTCTCTCTCTCTCTCTCTCTCTCTCTCTCTCTCTCTCTCTCTACCGACCATAGGGAAACTCGCACCTACCTTGTGTGTCAAAACCATCATCTGAGCTGTGGAAGTCGAACCGTGGCTCCTGGCCCAACCACTTCGTCAAATGCTTAAACTGATGTCTAGCAGTTTCGAGTCTATTACACCCACTCCTAAAACTGTGTACAGAACTTTCCTTCTATACTTCTAGATGCAATCATGACTTCCTCAATCCTCCTCTCTTCCATTTACATCTTTAGTTCCTTTACTCTCTCTCTCTCTCTCCCTCTCTCTCTCTCTGGGAGTAGCCATTGGAATATTCAATACTTAACGCCGTTGCTGTGTGATCTACGTTGAAAAGGAATCAAGCATGCATAACATGTCTTTATTTCCACGACGTTTCGCTTAGTGCACAGCTAAAGTTCCTCACTGAGCGAAATATCGCCTAAATAAACGCTTGTTTTCCATACTTGTCACTGGACACAGACTTGTCAGCGCCGAGTCCTCCTGCCAGCTGTGTTCTACGAGGAGACTCACATACGTTATGTACAGTCGTAAAATACACTTTATTGACATTCCTGAACGTCATTTAGTATCTCAGGCAAAAAATATATTTTTTTTCTAAGTAATTAATGTCTCTTAATCAAAGCAAACCATTTTAATACAAATTTGTATGATGAGTATAATGTAAAGTGTAAATATTTAAAATTTGTCGAACATGTCTATTTTCCTGTGCATTTATTTACTCTACCTTTTAGTGTTGTAAACTCCAGTTAACGTTAACATTCATCGTAGATTTCGTTTTACAACATAAATATTTTTGGACAATTTTCGCCATTTTGTCAAACAACGCTAGAGTTTAGTCACGTAAAAGGTATATATATAACTTATTGGTTATAACCATGACCATAATTTTTAAAGGGATGGACCGGTAAGCCAGCGGAAGGCCTCGGTCAGATAACCAAAAGCTCCAACGGTGGGTCATCATCTGACTAAGACCCGCGTCAGGAAACACTTGTCCTATTTCCTGACGAAATTTACCTGACCTAACCTAAAAGGTATCCTATTATCTGACGTATGCTGTACCTATCATATCAAGGTGGTCGCCTTGATGGTGAAAGTGCTCTTTATTCAAAGAGTTAGAGGCGCCCTTCACTGTCTCTTGTTCAAGTCTGTTTACTTAACCAGGTGCTGTGTGTTTTCTGAGGGTTTAGTGGTTATTTTTGACTATAATGTTTCTGTAACAGACAAGAACAGTTTTTGTTAAGGTGACTCAAAAACAATAGTCTCCTGCCGGGTTGTATTTCCCTAGAGTATGAATTAGTAATTGTTTAAACCTCTGCATAAATAATTCACACTTCGGAAAAGAATTTTTTTTGATGTTTCGGTCATAGGAGAGACCGAAACGTGGCTTAAAGTTTCCTCTTCAAAGTGTGGGTTATATGTGAATTGTTTCAGTCACGGTATTGTGACATTCTTTATTAGAACTTCCTCATTTCCTCTCTCTCATATCTCAAGTTCCCTTCTCCTTCACTGTTTCCCCGTTTCATTGCCTTCCCTATTCCTTCCCTCCCTCCCTCCCTCCCTCTTCTCTCTTGAGATAGAAAGCTGGACGATGTTCTCTCCTCCTCCCCTTCACAAACTTATGGAAGAGTTCATATCAACTTGAAAAAAAAACTACTGTCAATACCCACCCACTTCGACCCACCCTCCATCCCCGCACAGATTTAATCTCTTGCGCAAATGCATTTATGTAAACCACCAGCCTCAGTAACTCCCTCCTGCAACCTGGTG
>WNWK01000041.1:142500-160000 GCA_009830355.1 Cherax destructor
GAAAACTGGTTGAGACAGCAATTACCTAATTTTCTTGAGATAAAGATAGCGTTTATGAAAGATGTAAATAAGGTGAGGAAATAAATTAAGCAGATGGCTAAGTCTCTCAAGGATGAAAGAAATTATCTGTTTCAATACAAAGACAAAGGTGCCTGAGAAATGGATTTTTTTTTTAAATTCGCTGAACACACATGAGGATCCGTCTCCAGTAATTTCATAATTTCATAGATGGAGCGAGGGTTGATGAGAGGTGTTAGACCAAGTGAAGAGTCGAAATGAGTTAGAAGTGAGACAATAATTAAAATAAAAGAAGGGGAAACGAACAGGAGTGGATGGGATGACGAATGTAATGGTAGTTTCAGGCAGAGACAAAATTTTGAAGTGGTTAATGCCATTTTTTTGATTGGGAAATGGGTAGCGTGTTAGTGTGTGTAGGATGGAGAGAAACAGTTTTCCACTGACAGTGAGACTCAAACACAGATATTAGATATTTCCCTCTATTTAAAATACATTCGACTGAAAAACATATGAATCCAAATCCTTATTATGGGAGTGAATCTAAAATGATACGGAATTTGATTATGAGATGGAGTAAATGCACATAAGTGTATACAGAGGACAGTGCTATTAGAGCCATAAAATAAATTATAAATGCTTGTGAAGAATTAATGTGGCGATGGTAGGAATGAAAGAAATAACAATTAAAGGAGTAAATGTATTAAGATATCTGGGAGAAGATGCCTTAGTAGTCAAAGAATTTGCTTCTGAGAAAGAAATCAGTTGCAAACTAGATGGAAAGATTAAAAACACACACACACACATTTGCTCTCTCTCTCTCTCTCTCTCTCTCTCTCTCTCTCTCTCTCTCTCTCTCTCTCTCTCTCTCTCTCTCTCTCTCTCTCTCTTTCTCCCTCTCTCTCAAATAATCAGTTGCAGACAGAATATTTAAAGACCTCAGCCACTACCCTCCTGGGATAAAAGTGATAGCCATAAGGACACCTCCACGATGCTCATCAATATAACTTCAGAGTAAAAAAATCAGCAAAACACAATTCGACATAAAAGAGAGTCACGGAGAAACACGCAATTGGCTATAAATTTTAGTCAGTATTCTTACCTCTCTTTTCTCTTTTTTAGTGTTTTAGTATATACGTATGTTATCAAGTGTTGTGTATAACTTTCCCTGTTTGTGATTCTGTGAATGTCTGTATCTCGCCACTGTATGTCTGAATATCTGTGTGTTTGTATCTCTCACTGTCTATATGTCTTTCTGTCTTTTTCCTACAACTCGACAATCTGCTACATTAAAATTCACAGTATGTCTTCATGAAGGTTGACACTGCTCGCGTTACAACACAACTTCTGTTCTTAACTTCTCTTCACAACTTTCATCTCTCTCTCTCTCTCTCTCTCTCTCTCTCTCTCTCTCTCTCTCTCTCTCTCTCTCTCTCTCTCTCTCTCTCTCTCTCTCTCTCTCTCTCTCTCTCTCTCTCTCTCTCTCTCTCTCTCTCTCTCTCCTTCTCTCCACTCTTCCAGGTTTTCCACATCATTCGTTAGTCTTTAAATGAACATTAATCTAAATTTATAGATTTTTTTAGCCAAATATATGCAAAGGGCAATTTAGATTTAATTTACCATTTTCTTAACCTAATTTCTCGCAGGGACTCTGTTATAATGTAAAATTTCAGTACATATTTTTGGAAGATAATCTCCAAAACATGAAAATCTTATCACAAACAATACCCATATATATATATATATATATATATATATGTGTGTGTGTGTGTGTGTGTGTGTGTGTGTGTGTGTGTGTGTGTGTGTGTGTGTGTGTGTGCGTAGAATAAAGCAGAATCACTACGAATAATAAAAGGAAGCAATGTATATGAATAATATATATTGTAATTTCATTTATTTTCCTACAAGTTTTGCTTGTCGACAGTCACTGCTCAGATGACCCTCTGAACTGCAACAGCCTTACCTCCAGGACTCAAGTCCCGCTAACCGGTGCCCCCTGTATCCCTTCATAAACGTTACCTTGCTAATACTGTCTTATATACATACTTTTCCCGCCCCTAACCATTAGGGCCCCTAATTCCGGAGGTGCCCTAGAAGCTACTTTAGTCCATATTGCTTAAAAATTTTGGGTCTACTGTATGAGAAGTGGTTGCGAAGGGCCCCCATAGCAGTTCAAGCTTCAGGGCCCCAAAAATGTAGGTCCGCCACTAAGCCTCTCACTTTACTACGAAATAAAATTTTCACAATATGAATAAAAATTCTTCTCTAGACGCCTTTTACATTTTGGTCCTCAAAAAAGTCTTTCGTAAATGCTCTCAAAGTTCAGTGGTCAGAATAGGTCAGAATATCTCAGCTAATATCATCTTTTCACGTCTTTCAAGAAAATGCGTCGAATTTTTTTTTTTTTTTGCGTCTGTTCTTTTCAGTATTTATATAATTTTTGACGCACCAGATTAAGTTTTTTTTACCCAAACGTTTCAAGTCACTCGGAGGCAGAGCTCCCGCCTCACAACTAAAATAATCCGAGTTCGATTCCCGGGTGGGGTGAGACATACGCACGTGTGTTCCCTCACCTTGTTAACCTAGTAATAAATAGGAGCCTGGGTTTTAGTTAGCTGTAATGGGTCGCATCCCGGGGAAGGATCGGATAGTAATCTCTTATGGGTCGCATCCTGGGGAAGGATAGACAAGGATATACGTTATACTGTTCCACTTTCTTGGGTTATCCTGAAGGTGAAGAGCTCTTGATTCAAGGAACTAGAGTTATTCTCCTTTTAGTCTGATCTACATTACCTGCTATTCACCAGGCGCTGAGGGACTCCTACATATTTAGAGTTTCTTTCTTATTGCAGCCCGTCCTCCTAATCACAGTCAACATTTCACTGTTGTAAAGGCAGTCAAATGGAAGACTGATAAAGAGGTCTTAAACAGTGAAAATCTTACATAGTTACATTTTTTATTCATCTTACAAATAATAATTTTCCGATAATATATTATTTTATGAATAGAGGACAACCAAACCTAACCTAACCTGACCTGACCTGACCTGACCTGACCTAACCTGACCTGACCTGACCTGACCTGACCTGACCCTGACCTGACCTGACCTGACTTGACCTAACCTAACCTAACCTGACCTAACCTAACCTGACCTAACCTAATCTAACTAAATCTAACCTAACCTGACCTAACCTAACCTAACCTGACCTAACCTAACCTAACCTAATCTAACCTAACCTGACCTAACCTAATCTAACCTGACCTAATCTAATCTAACCTGACCTAACCTAATCTAACCTAAACTAACCCTATCTAACCTAATGTAAACTAACCTTATCTAACCTAATATAAACCAGCCTAACGTAATTTAATCTAACCTACCCTAATCTATCTTAACCTAATCCAACCTAATTTAACCTAATTTAATCGAGAAATTTGCTAACATCATGCAAGAAATCCACACATATATGCTTATGAAAGTTACGGTGGGATGTGTGTTATTGCTCCTGCCAGAGTCTCTCGTAGTTCGATCGCTAGCGCACTCAGCTCGCACACTGAAGTCACGGGATCGATTCCCCGGTACGGGTGGAAACATTAGGAGGTGTTTCCATAAGACACCTACTGTCCCTGTTCACCCATCAGTAAAATAGGTACCTGGGTGTTAGTGGACTGGTGTGGGTCGCATCCTGGGGACAAAATTGACCTAATTTGTATGAAATGCTCAACAAACAAGGGACTTTCTATATAGTAGTATGTCATTGATACCAGTTTATATGAGAGTGTGTCTGTCAGCAGTCCGGTGTGACTGTCAGCAGTCCGGTGTGGCT
The DNA here is from genome assembly GCA_009830355.1 of Cherax destructor. Classification (NCBI taxonomy): domain Eukaryota; kingdom Metazoa; phylum Arthropoda; class Malacostraca; order Decapoda; family Parastacidae; genus Cherax; species Cherax destructor. The sequence continues at coordinate 146,343 of WNWK01000041.1, forward strand.
GTCAGCAGTCCGGTGTGACTGTCAGCAGTCCGGTGTGGCTGTCAGCAGTCCGGTGTGACTGTCAGCAGTCCGGTGTGACTGTCAGCAGTCCGGTGTGGCTGTCAGCAGTCCGGTGTGACTGTCAGCAGTCCGGTGTGACTGTCAGCAGTCCGGTGTGACTGTCAGCAGTCCGGTGTGACTGTCAGCAGTCAGGTCTGACTGTCAGCAGTCAGGTCTGACTGCGCTGCGAATTAAACCATTTCTTCGTTGTTGAAAGAAATTTCTTTTGCGCATTTTCAATTAGTCTTAGTTTATTCTATTTGTTGTGTTTCCTTCCATTGTGTTTCCACCATTCTCCTCCTCCGCCATTCTCCTCCGCCATTCTCCTCCACCATTCTCCTCCTCCTTCTCATTCTCTTTCTCCTCCTCCTCCTCGTCTACTCATTCGTATCATTCTCTATGTCTCTTCCATTTCAGTATTATCCTACCCTCCTTCATCCTCCTCCTGCTATACACTTCATTCTTCATTCCTCTTCTTCATCACCATCTCTCCTCTCTCTCCTTCTCTCTCCTCCTTCCTACCATCTCACTGAAGTATCCTACTCTCCTTCAGACAACCTCTGTTACTGGTGTCATCAGAACTCTGGACAGTGCAGGCTTCACCCTCTTTGTGAAGGAGTATTTTAATATCCTTCACATGGGGTGAAAAGAAGGAAGAGGAAGGAGGGAGGATGTGTGTGAAGAATTTCGGAAGAGCGGGGTAGGAGGAAGATAGGAACGAGGGAGAAGAGGAGAGAGAAAGAAAAAAAAAACATTCATTGGTGAGGCCTGAGAAAGACATGGAGGGAGAGAGGAATGGAGGGTGAATAGGTGGGAGGAAGGAATGTATACAAGGAAGTAGGTAGAGGGAGAGATGTAGAGAGATGAAAATTAATGTAAGAGAATGTGAGAGAGATGGGAATCAGAAGAATTAAGAAGAGTAAAAGTAAAAGAAAGGGGTAGTGGATATGTGGGAGGGTGTGTGTAGAGGGAAGTAGAGGAAGGTAGGAGTAGAGGGCAGGTGTGTAATTATGGAGTGAAGGAAGAGTATGAAGAGGAAAGAATGTGATTGAACGTGAGAGAATGTGATCAGAGGAACATGAGTGAGAATGTAAATATTTGAGATGAAGACGAACATGATGTGAAGCTTTGTGAAAGTGAGCTCATGCAATCACGCTGGCCGCAAAACGTATAGGCAGGCAAGAAGGCAGACAGTCATACAGGGAGGCAGGCAAGCAGGAAGGCAGGCAAGCAGGAAGGAAATCAAGCTTGTAAACAGGAAGGCAGAAAGGCAGGCCAGCTGAAATTAAAGCAAGCAAGCAAGGTGACAGTAAGGCAGGCAAGGAGACAGGTAGGCAGGCAATCAGACACGCAGGTAGGCAGGCAAGCAAGCATGCAGGCAACCAGAGAGAGCATCAGAGAGGGGAGCGATAAGTGCTAGAGGATAGTGAGCAAAGCGACACACAGAATACGACAGTGGGGCCTCAAGGAACTGTCATCCCTTTGACACTCAACCATTCTGCCACATTTTAAATGATATATACACCAAACTCTTAGTATCTTTGCCCAGCAATTCAGATCAATAGGTGAACATAGTGTGAAATTCCTCACCTAATTCCCAGGCAAATACACAAAAAAAAAGACACGATAAAGAAAGAAATAGGAAAAAAAACATACCACGGGTGGGTTTCGAACCCGCGGTCAGACAGTCTCAAAACTCCAGACCGTCGCGAAAGTAAAGAAATAGGAACATCTGATGTCTAAAAATTTAATTTAGAGATCACGGAGTCGTCGAAGCGCCGGTAAAGGGACCTCAAGAAGGCAAGAGTTCTTGTAGTTCTTATCGTTTCTTACCGTCGGGCTTTTGAAAAAGAAAAAAAAAGCCTGACTAGAGGAAACTTGCCACGCTGATAACACCTCTCTTGACAGGTTCGAGGAAAGCAACAACAAGAGCACAAACAGAAATGCATTGGAAAATGCAGTGTTGAGGCAGAGGTCAGGTTTTCGCCTACGTGTTACAAAAGGTTTATGATATATACAGAAATCGCCCAAAAAATTAAGACGTCGCCAGATACCGCGGAAATATTCCCTCTCAGGTTTATGTTGAAAAGACTTGCGAGAGAGAGAGAGAGAGAGAGAGAGAGAGAGAGAGAGAGAGAGAGAGAGAGAGAGAGAGAGAGAGAGAGAGAGAGAGATACAGTGACGGGGAGACAGGAGGAGGTGCACACTATCGACCAGTAAACAAGTGTACATTACGTAGAAGGGTGTGCAGCAACAGACAAACTGAAGAGAATGGGAACCACACCAGAAATCGATAAGGCGGGGGAAAGGAGAAGGTGCAGGTGACATTAAATAAAGTGAGAGAGAGAGAGAGAGAGAGAGAGAGAGAGAGAGAGAGAGAGAGAGAGAGAGAGAGAGAGAGAGAGAGAGAGAGAGAGAGAGAGAGAGAGAGAGAGAGAGGGCAGGTGAGTCAACAAAGGTTAAGACTCCTGGAGCACAGTACAGAGAGTCGATTTGCACATGTGGTGCGAAGTGCATTGAAAAAAAAACGAAGATAAAGTAGCAGAAAGGATAGAAGAGGGGAGAATAGAGAACGGCACGAAATGCAAGGAAAAAAAAGAATGCCTCGATGACGTAGAGGAAAGGGTAGAGGAAGGTTACAATAAATGACGTACATGGGAACGCATACGAAAGGTCGACAGCAGAAGAGAAAATAGTCCACACCGAAGCTCTCTGTAGACAAAGACTACCACTATTTCGATGGTGGACTATGTACTATTATCCGGACAAGTGGTAATTTTTGGTTCCTTTGGGTAACTCAAGAATTGACTAGTGGAGAAACTCGAGGGCTGGTTGGAGACGTATCTCAAGGACAGGTTGGAGGAGTAACTCAAGGACTGGTTGGAGGAGTAACTCAAAGACTGGTTGGAGGAGTAACTCAAGGGCTGGTTGGAGGAGTAACTCAAGAGCTGCCTGAAGGAGTAATTCAAGGGCTGGCTAGAGGAGAAACTAGAGAGCTGTTTGGAGTAGTAACTCAAGAGCTGGCTGGAGGAGTAACTCAAGGACTGGTTGAAGGAGTAACTCAAGGGCTGGTTGGAGGAGTAACTCAAGAGCTGGCTGAAGGAGTAATTCAAGGGCTGGCTAGAGGAGAAACTAGAGAGCTGGTTGGAGGAGTAACTCAAGAGCTGCCTGAAGGAGTAATTCAAGGGCTGGTTGAAGGAGTAACTCAAGGGCTGGATAGAAGAGTAACTCAAGGGCTGGCTGAAGGAGTAATTCAAGGGCTGGCTAGAAGAGTAATTAAAGAGCTGGCTGGAGGAGAAATACTTCCTGCCAAGCATTGCGAACCTCTATGAAAAACTCAATAGGCCGCCCCGGGGGTCCGCGACCCCCAGAATGAGAACCACTGTTCTAAAAGTCGCTGTAAATTAAAGGAAAGAAATGCAATTGTGGAAAAAGGATAGAAATGAAAAGGTAGAACTGAAAGAAAAGCAGATAAGGAAGACAAAGAAGCAAAGGAAATAAAAATAGATATAAGAGACGTGACTAATAATAATAATAATAATAATAATAATAATAATAATAATAAGAAGAAGAAGAAGAAGAAGAAGAAGAAGAAGAAGAAGAAGAAGAAGAAGAAGAAGAAGAAGAAGAAGAAGAAGAGAAGAAGAAGAAGAAGAAGAAGAAGAAGAAGAAGAAGAAGAAGAAGAAGAAGAAGAAGAAGAAGAAGAAGAAGAAGAAAAAGGAAAACGAGAAGAAAAACGAAAAGATAAAGAGAGGGGGAGAAGAATAGGAGGAAGAGAAGATAAGAGATTAAAAAGAGGAAATTAGAAAAATTAAGAATAACTGGGGAGAGAGAGAGAAAAAAAAAGAGAGGAAGTTTGAGAAATAAAGACAGACTCCAGAGATCTCTGGGATATAAACTGGTCAGGCAATAGATTGTGAATTAAACTTGTCCAATAATGTTCCGTGAAGTAATTGTGTCAGTAAAGTTAAGTTACTGCTAGAACCACCTGCTGCAGGGTCAAGTTACTGCTAGAACCACCTGCTGCAGGGTCAAGTTACTGCTGCAACCACCTGCTGCAGGGTCAAGTTACTGCTGGAATCACCTGCTACAGGGTCAAGTTACTGCTGGAATCACCTGCTACAGGGTCAAGTTACTGCTGGAACCACCTGCTGCAGGGTCAAGTTACTGCTGGATTCCACCTGCTACAGGGTCAAGTTACTGCTGCAACCACCTGCTGCAGGGTCAAGTTACTGCTGCAACCACCTGCTGCAGGGTCAAGTTACTGCTGGAATCACCTGCTGCAGGGTCAAGTTACTGCTGGAATCACCTGCTACAGGGTCAAGTTACTGCTGGAACCACCTGCTGCAGGGTCAAGGTACTGCTGGAACTACCTGCTGCAGGGTCAAGTTACTGCTGGAGCCACCTGCTGCAGGGTTAAGTTACTGCTGGAACCACCCGCTGCAGGGTCAAGTTACTGCGAAACCACCTGCGGCAGGGTCAAGTTATTGCCACCACCAGCTGGAACAGGGTCAAGTTATTTCCACCACCAGCTGTGACAGGGTTAAGTTACTGCCGCTACCAGCTGCGACAGAGTCAAGTTACTGCGAAACCACCTGCGGCCGGGTCACGTTATTGCCACCACAAGCTGGGACAGGGTCAAATTCGTACGTCTCTTTAATTCCAACATCTTCTCCATTCCCATGCGTACCCCCATTCCCATTCCTTCTTTCCCTACGGTACCCTGTAAGGGAATATGATTAACCTGAAGAATCACTGGGCTTACTTAGTCTTGATCTGAGGGCGGACTACGTTAGCCTGAGTGCGGGTTATGAAGCACTAGGCCGCTTAGGTATGTCCTCCCCACCTCTTCCTCTCCTAAGACAGGTTCTCTCTATCTTCCCCACCATCCCCAGGCTCACCAGTCATACGATAAAGGAGATAAGGGAGAGCCTCATGCATACGCAATTCTCACCTCTCGCGTTTCAAGTCATTTTGGGAAAGTGCGTACATAAATTCCTGTATAACGAATTCCACTGCAACTGATTTGAATACATGGGGAAGGACTTTTATGTTTAATTAACTTCTGCTATTTAAGTAAACTTTCAACTCTGAAAAGCAAAATATATTAAGGAAGTACAAACATAGGTGAGCATAATCAATCTGTTCTGTGTTTATCTCAACCAATTTGTGTCATAATGATGGAGGTAAATTAACCTTTCGTCAGACTCACTTTAGAGAATCACGCGACGAGTTTAACCCTAATTTTTTTTTCTCACAATATCTGACCTTGACTCTCTCTTTCTGACCTTGATTCCCTCCTCTCTTTTTCTGACCTTGGCTCTCTTCCATCCTCTTCATATATATATATATATATATATATATATATATATATATATATATATATATATATATATATATATATATATATATATATATATATATATATATATGTATATATATATACATATATATATATATATATATATATATATATATATATATATATATATATATATATATATATATATATATATATATATATATATATATGTCTTGCCAGAGGCGTGCTTACACTACAGTTATAAAACTGCAACATTAACACCCCTCCTTCAGAGTGGACACACTGTACTTCCCATCTCCAGGACTCAAGTCCGGCCTGCCGGTTTCCCTGAATCCCTTCATAAATGTTACATTGCTTCCACTCCAACAGCACGTCAAGTATTAAAAACCATTTGTCTCCATTCACTCCTATCAAATACGCTCACGCATGCTTGCTGGAAGTCCAAGCCCCTCGCACACAAAACCACCTTTACCCCCTCCCTCCAACCTTTCATAGGCCGACCCCTACCTCGCCTTCCCTCCACTACAGATATATACCGATGCCTCTAACTCTCCATTTAATAACTCTCCTCTCCTATTTTTAATTGTCAAATCCATTCGTTCCCTAGGCTTTCTCAACTTATTAATCTCACTCCAAAACTTTTTCTAATTTTCAACAAAATTTGTTGATAACATCTAACCCACTCTCTCATTTGCTATCTTTTTACATTGTTTCGCCACTCTCTTAACCTCTCTTTTTCTATCATATGAATAGAAAAAGAGCCTCTCATATGCTAACTTTTTCTCCCTTACTATTCTCTTTGCATCGTCATTCCACCAATCGCTCTTCTTCCCTCCCGTACCCACTTTCCTGTAACCACAAACTTCTGTTGAACACTCTGACACTACATTTTTAAACCTACTCCATATATATTCGACCCCATTGCCTATACTCTCACTAGCCCATCTATTCTCCAATATTTGTTTATATCTTACCCTAACTGCCTCCTCTTTTAGTTTATAAACCTTCACCTCTCTCTTACTTGCTGCTTCTATTTTCCTTGTATCCCATCTACCTTTTACTCTCACTGTAGCTACAACTAAAAAGTGATCTGATATATCTGTGGCCCCTCTATAAACATGTACATCCTGAAGTCTACTCAACAGTCTTTTATCTACCAATACGTAGTCCAACAAGCTACTGTCATTACGTCCTACATCATATCTTGTTTACTTATTTTTCCTCTTTTTCTTAAAATATGTATCATCTATAACTAAATCCCTTTCAATACAAAGTTCAATCAAAGGGCTCCCATTATTATTTACACCTGGCACCCCAAACTTACCTACACACCCTCTCTACATGTTTCTCCTACTTTGGCATTTAGGTCCCCTACCACAATTACTCTCTCACTTGGTTCAAACGTTCCTATACATTCGCTTAACATCTCCCAAAATCTCTCTCTCTCCTCTACACTCCTCTCTTCTCCAGGTGCATACACGCTTATTATGACCCACTTTTCGCATCCGACCCTTATTTTAATCCACATAATCCTTGAATTTATACATTTATATTCCCTCTTCTCCTTCCATAACTGATCCTTCAACATTATTGCTACCCCTTCCTTAGCTCTAACTCTCTCAGATACTCCTGACTTAATCCCATTTATTTCTCCCCACTGAAACTCGCCTACCCCCTTCAGCTTTGTTTCGCTTAGGGCCAGGACATCCAACTTCTTTTCATTCATAACATCAGCAATTATCTCTTTCTTATCATCCGCACTACATCCACGCACATTCAGACAACCCAATTTTATAAAGTTTTTCTTCTTCTCTTTTTAGTAAATGTATACAGGAGAAGGGGTTACTAGCCCATATATATATATATATATATATATATATATATATATATATATATATATATATATATATGTGTGTGTGTGTGTGTGTGTGTGTGTGTAGTTTTATATTACAAAATGGCTTTGTAGCATTTGTAGCTTCTGTCCCAAGCTAAGCACGTTGGACGCAGTAGGCCGTAATTAAAGCATGTTTGGGACAAGCTACAAATGCTACAAAGCCATTTTGTAATATAAAACTATATACATTATTGTAATAGGTAGTTTGCAATAATAGTCAGGATTGAATATATCTTTTAGCATTTAAATATCTGGGAACATTAGCATCTCGATGTAATACTGTAATTCATGTTGGTAAATAGAGATAATTTACAAGACAGACATAAGCTACACAACAATCATGAAAATTATGCATGAAGATAAATAACCGTAGTCAATCATAGTCATACCACTATATCAAATGTGGAAAAGTTTTGAAATGAAAAATCATACACTTCTGCTTGACAAATCTCCTGGAGAGCGAAACATTTTACCAATATTAATAAAAATACAAATAGTATAGCAACACTGGTGCTTTACCTTCGTTCATTAGTTACTTTCTCTCATTTACTTTCAAGTCACTGTGAAAATACGAAAAAGAATTCCATGGCAGAAGTTTAATAAATTAATCCTGCGTATAAAAGAATATAATTTTTCAACAACGCTCTTAAAATACTGTGATAACACAAGAATATGCTGTTGCATATAATAAAAGAAAGGCTGACAGTTGCAGATATAGAAGGCAACTTGGAACCCTCAACCAGTTGTTAAACCCTAGACGCTTAACAATAGACAGCAGATTCAACCAAAAAATCATGAATAGTATGAAAGGTTTATGTCCCACCATATATCTTGCATTCATTCTTCCTTTCAAGGCACATCTTGATGCTTGTGAAGGGCTCTTGATCTTAAAAAAAATCAAGCTACCCTTTGTTCTCCTCGAATTAACTCTGATTTCTTCTGACCACCCCCCTCCTTCCCCTCTCTTTCCGCAGGCGTTGTATAACCCTTACGGACTTAGCGCTTCCGAATGTTAAGAAAAACACAAATAAAAGTAAAAAAAAAAAAATATCTTCAACACTCGACGCCAACGAGAGCAATCTGTGTTTATATATTAAACATTTTTGGCATTTTTTTTCTAACCGTAGATGCGGTACTCTATTTATACCTGGTGAAAGGTACTGGTAAATAAAAAAGTTCACAAAATGCGTACTGGATCCCGTGTCTTCTGCTTCGGAAAACGAGAAGATCAATTCCCGGTGATGCAGGAAAGAACGTAAAACATTGTGTGTGTGGACCACCACGTCAATTGACCCTGGGGAGATCCCAGCTCACTACACAACAATGCGCAGCTCAGCCGCCACCACGAAAATCCACACAATGCTTCAAGAAGAGTTTTAAACAAAAGCACATAGTGTGTCACAATATTTCAAGAAGCCACCCACGCTCCCTGACTGTCTAGACAGCATAAACGTTCTCAGAGGGAACTTGAAGACATTCAATTCCAAATATAATAATTTCCTCCACGCGTCTTCCTTCCAAAGGTATGACTTTAAAAGTTTCATTTCCTAGTGATCTTACTCTTACTCTTTACTCTTACTCAGCTTTCTAATTTTACGCACTGTTTCTAACTCTTTCCTCAAACTTTTTCCATGCCTCCTCTGAATCTCTCCAAAGCACTTTAGGGTTTAAAGCACCAAATAAATTCTCCATACATCTCTACTCAATCATCCATGTTAAATATCTCTTCAAAATCTAATAATAAAATTAGCTGCACCTCCCTTATCTAAGTGTTGCTTGCATACGCTTAACCTAAAATGATAAATTCATACATTCCTTTAATTCCCAAATTCACATTATTCGTCTAAAAGCCCACTTTTTTTTATTTACCCTATTTTTTAAATAAGAATTTCCCATATAATTTACACAATATTCACAACAGACTTATTACCCTATATTTCTTCTTCTCTATCTGGTCCTCTTTTTCGTTACACTTTATACAAAGGAACTATTTACGCCTTTTGGCTGTACATGAATGATTTTTAATACCGATAAGAGGAAGAATCGGACACGTGCAATATCTGGGTGTCTTTATTTGTAGACGTTTTGCCATCCAGTGGCTTTATCAATACAAATTCAAGAACATAATGGAAAGAGTGTAGAACTGTATGCAAAATACGAGGTAATTAGTCTCTTATTAGTTCCAGATGTTGCACATGTGTTACACATGTGTCATGCTCTCTGGCATTCCTTAGGTGCGTTCCCTTCTTTCATACATATTATTGACAAGTGACAAATCATTTGCATCCCAGTTGTAACCTTATCTAACCCAGCTACTTTTCTCGTTTTCGTCCAGGTTTCAGCTCTACCTCCATACTCAATTCCTGTAATTCTCTAATCTGAAAAATCTCAGTCCCTCCTGTCCAAAAAAAAAAAAAAATCTGCCTCCATTTTATCATCTACATACAATTCCAAATTTTCTCTCCATCTCTTTAATACATCTACCTCCTTATCCGGCATTTCACCACTTTCACTCTTAACTGACAAGCTCATTTGCTCTCTTCGATTTTTCTACGTTAGTCATCTATCTCATAAACGTTTTTTATTCTCAACTAAACTGACTGACTATGATTCATTCATTATTTTGTGCATCTCTTCCACGCTTTCACCTCTTATATATATATTTCTGGTCATTATAGGGTGCGTAAAGGTAGAAAGTTGAAAGTGAACATAGATAAGAGAAGGTGATGAGGGTATCAAACGATTTAAATAAAGAAAAATTGGATATCACATAGGAGAGAGGGATTATGGAAGAAGTAAATGTTTTCAGATATTTGGGAGTTGACGTGTCAGCGGATGGGTTTATGAAGGATGAGGTTAACCATAGAATTGATGAAGGAAAAAAGGTGAGTGGTGCGTTGAGGTATCTGTGGAGACAAAAAACGTTATCCATGGAGGCAAAGAAGGGAATGTACGAAAGTATAGTGGAGCTTGGGTTGTAAATGCTGCAGCGAGGAGGAGGCTGGAGGCAGTGGAGATGTCCTGTCTAAGGGCAATGTGTGGTGTAAATATTATGCAGAAAATTCGGAATGTGGAAATTAGGAGAAGGTGTGGAGTTACTAAAAGTATTTGTCAGAGGGCTGAAGAGGTGTTGTTGAGGTTGTTTGGTCATTTAGAGAGAATGGATCAAAGTAGAATGACTTGGAGAGCGTATAAATCTGTAGGGGAAGGAAGGCGGGGTAGGGGTCGTCCTCGAAAAGGTTGGAAGGAGAGGGTAAAGGAGGTTTTGTGGGCGAGGAGCTTGGACTTCCAGCAAGCATGTGTGAGCGTGTGAGATAGGAGTGAATGGAGACGAATGGTTTTTGGGACCTGACGAGCTGTTGGAGTGTGAGCAGGGTAACATTTTGTGAAGGAATTCAGGGAAACCAGTTAATTGATTTAGTTGGACTTGAGTCCTGGAAATGGGAAGTACAATGCCTGCACTTTAAAGGAGGGGTCTGGGATAGTGACAGCTGGGAGGGACTATTCTCAGCTGTCGTATCTGAGCTCCTCTGCAAAGACAGTGATTATGTATGAGTGTGGTGAAGTGTTGAATGATGATGAAAGTATTTTTTTTTTTTGGGGGGGGGGATATTTTCTTTCTTTTTGGGTCACCCGTGCCTCGGTGGGAGACGGCCGACTTGTGTGTCGTGCCGAATAGGCAAAACTTGCGATTTTGGCTTAAATAACAACACTCTTCTTGCCGAATAAGACAAGGAAAAAATTTGTATGCAATAATTTCGCAAAAATCATTCTGAACCTAACGAATTTTTTTTTATTTCATTGTGTTTGTTTATTATTTAAGTATTGCAAACTTATCTAAAATATATTTAGTTGAATTAGGCTAAATTAAATTGCGCTTGCTATAATAAGGTTAGGTAAGTTTTCGAAGGTTCTTTTGGAACAATATTATTAATTTTTACATTAACATAAATGAAAAAATATATCTTTAAACGTATAAGAGAAAATTTTAGAAAAGACTTAATTTTAAATGAGTTGTTGCTAACTGACCAGTTTTACCTATTCATTATTCATGAATAAAGGATGGACGGGGATTCGAACAGTGGTTCAAGCTTGCAAGAGGCTCAACGCAGTAAGTACTCAGCCACAAAGCTTACTATAGGACGATTTTTCAACCAGAACTTCTGTGACATGACTATATCAGCGGCAGCGAATGTCAACCTACTGTCTCATCTATACGTTCAGTGTACGAATAATTCTCTCTCTCTCTATCTCTCTCTTTCTCTCTCTCTTTTTCTCTCTCTCTCCTAGTCGTCTTTCCTCCATTTTCCTCCTGCCTTGACTTCCATTCCGCTGGTCCGCTCACCTACAGCCAGTGTCCGAGTTGGCAAACAATTTAGTGGACGGTAAACTTGGGCTAACAGAACGATCACTCAAGGGGAATCGCCAACTTTGATCATAGATTTAGTGGTTTTGTTCGGTAATAGATTTTGACACTCGGCTGCAGATCAATTTAGATATCAATATTGACAAGTTTTACCCAAGAACATTTTATTCTGTCTCTGAAGACGGGTGAAAGACGCTGCAAGAAATACAACCTATCAGAACGAGAAAGCAATTAAAATGTATGTTCAGTAAATCTTGTTTACTCATTTTCTTTTAACCTTAACTTATCCGTAGATATTTTGTAAATGATTTTACATGTAAACAATTTACCTAAATCGTGAATTCTATTATTGCTAACTTGAGCATTGCAAGGTAACTTGGTGCTGTGCAAGGGTTCTTGATCCAAAGAATTGTAGCTAGTTTTTCCTTTCTTGGCGCTGTATAACCCTATCAGGTTTGGCGCTAATCCATGAATAAATAAATTAATTAATAATAATAATAATCATAACCTTGCAAGTTAAGAGTTGTTGTCCTAAGGTCATTTAAAATTCCTACTCTCCCTGAGGTATACTGCTGTACCCTGCCTGAGGTATAATGATGTACCCTGTCTGAGGTATACTGCTGTACCTTGCCTGAGGTATACTGCCGTACCCTGCCTGAGGTATACTGTTGTACACTAATACTACTGCACCCGTCTAGAGGTTACCTATGTATCCAGTTTAAGATAATATATTATACAACGTGCAGGATGTCACCACATGTAATAAGTGAATTCACAGATCATATTCACCTCAGAAATAATAGCGAACAAAATATTAATTAAAGGAATTGAGGAAAATACTATAGAGTTGATAATGCTGTGTAGGACACACACACACACACACACACACACACACACACACACAGAGTCTCTACAAAGGAAGAAGGACTAAGCAACAGAAGTAACGTAAGTGTCGCAGCCTCGCTAGGACATCTGTGGTTGAGTACCTAATGGAAAGGATGGAGCAGGGGTGATTGAAGAGTAGAGAGGGTGCCAGAGAGTCATGGAATGGGAGGAGAAGATAGAAGTGTGTCATGGGATGATTGGCGAAGATGGCAGACTGCCATGGGATGGGTGTAGAATATAACAGAGGATCATGGGACGAGTGGATAACAGAGGATCATGGGACGAGTGGCGAGAGTGCAGGTCAAGACCTGCACTCTCGCCACTCCTGCCATGAACTCCTCTCCTTCCAACTTTCTCGTGACGTCCCTTCCCTTCATCCCTTCCATGATCTCTTCCATGACTGAGAAGGTGGAGGGAGAGAGAACTTGTGCAGTAAAAAAAAAAGAAACTATCTAAGAATACCTCACTGTAACTAAACAAACAAAAAACAGTGAAGAGGGAATCAGCAAAGATATCGTTGCAGGAGGGAAAAAGAGGGTGGAAAGGCGTGAGAGAGAGAGAGAGAGAGAGAGAGAGAGAGAGAGAGAGAGAGAGAGAGAGAGAGAGAGAGAGAGAGAGAGAGAGAGAGAGAGAGAGAGAGAGAGAGAGTGAATCTTCGCTGGCAAGACCTTGACTAAAAAGGACTGATGGGAGATGCCGAAATAGAGTTTAGAGAAAGAAAGGAAAATAGAATTCGAGAGAACAGGAGACGAGTGAGAGAGTAAGGTGGTGTGGGAGGAGGAGGGAGAGTAGGAGGAGACAGAGTAGAAGAAGAGAGTGTAGGAGGAGGGAGAGTAAGAGGGAGAAAGGGAAGCTGTGAATACTTGAAGGCCACAAAGGACGTGGTCTGAGCTGCGACTGTGCAGTAAATATCTAAGGCAGGAGGGAGCGGCCACTGCTTTCAGATCCTCATTCATAAATACTGATAGAGTCGTGGAAGACAACGTGTAGAGGAAGAGCTTTAATGGAAACAAGACGAAACTAAAGTTAGTTTGATTTTTAGTTTGGTGAGGAAGGAGAGTGAGCTTTGGGAAAAGAAGAGGAAGGTTAGGAATGAAGGAGAGAGCAAGCTATGGAAGGAAAAGATAAGCTAGGAGAAGAAAAGAGAATA
>WNWK01000041.1:165000-332500 GCA_009830355.1 Cherax destructor
CTATTGATAGTAATCTGAGATTTGTCTCGTGAACTCATTCGATTACCTTTTAAATACCATTCTTTTATTTGGCAATTTATCAATGTTTTTCTGAAAATGGTAGCGCCTTACATTCCCTCCCTCACTCTCTCCCATCCCCTCTGTCTCTGTCTGTCTGTCAGTCTGTCTGTCCGTCTCTCTCTCTCTCTCTCTCTCTCTCTCTCTCTCTCTCTCTCTCTCTCTCTCTCTCTCTCTCTCTCGCTGGTTATTTCCGTCCTCCCTCACTTTCCACTTTCCCTCTCTCGCCCCTAGTGCCAGAAATATTTCTACCTCGATAGAATATGCCTCTGATGTTTACACATTGTTTTTAGTCTTCTCTACCAGAAAAAAAGGCATCAGTTTCTATTTTCCACATTTCTCCACAATCATCAATCTGATTCTCTTGTCAGTGGACGTAGTAGTAGACTTTATTCTGATTATTAACTCTGAGGGTTAGTAACCCAGGATAACACAGGGTCAAATATTATGGCCTTTTTTCATTGCGATTTTCTGATACCCTGCTCAGGGATACCACTCAAAAGCGTAGAAAACATGTGTTTTTGGAGTAAGAAGACAAATGCGTGCCGGAAACTTGAAGGAAATGGCCCGGAAACCATACATCTAGCACACCTTTTCGAAAATGTTTGGGTAAAGGGAGGTTGATCACTTATAAGTCACTATCATTGTTTGATCAGTCTTCTAGTGTCGTCAAGTTCTGTTAGATTAGCCTCTCCTCACAGCTCAGCTTCCTTAACTTCCTTAACTAGTCTCTCTGCACACTTCTGCACTTTCTCCCTTTTATTTTACTGCAAATATGACTTTTTGTTGAGGTTCCCGAAAGCTACTTTTAGCTTTGTTGAACTAGTATTTGCTACAGAAGTTATTCGTTAAGGAGTGCCTCTGGTGATATGTTCAGCACTGTGCTTACCCTTAGATCTTTCTGAGTCACTTTTGCAGCCCTTTGTTCCCCGAGTCTAAATTTAGTTTCCGGTCTTCTTGTCCCCTTCCAATTTTTTCAAACGTTTCTTGTGGTGGGGATGAATTCAAGTAGCCACTTATCTGACGAATCCTGTATAATTTCTCCCGATTTATTTGTAGGCTTTTCTCGCCGTCTCCAGTTTTATTCTCATTTTTATATCTGCAATCAGGGAAAAAATTGCAATCTTACAATGCATTCGCATATGCAAAGAAACAGTACAGGTTCTAATACTGATCCTTGAGGAATCCTAAGAGTGTGTGTGTAAAAATAATTTGAAGATAAACATGCGTATCAACCTACGCCTGCTTGAGTGAGTTAGAGTGTCCTTTATGTGTGCAAAATTTTAGTTAAGAGGCAAATTAATGAATAAATTATAGATTATTTCCTCCGTGATTAGCGTAAATTTGCATATCAATCAACATAAATAATGACTTGGCTGATGGCTACCCATGTCGCATGACGAAAGGAGGTCAAGGGACAAGAATTTACACCGGCAATCAATATCGGCGACAAAAATGTTATATTTAATACACAAAGTATATTTTATAGCTAAAACCCAATATCCAATCTTGTTAAGATACCATTATAGCCGTCAATCTTTATTAATTATTTCGCTATGTTTTTCTTTAACTTCATGGACTTGAACATTCTTCCTTAAACAGCTTTTATTACTCCCATTACTCATTTTTGAAATGAGTTTTTAAAATTTCTTCAATTTTTTTCTTCCTTGTGATAACATCATTCGCTTCCTTCCAAGTTAAAACAATTAAATATATTTTTGAGCTAATTTTTTTTTTTCAGTAATTAACAATCTAACTAAACTTTATTAGCATTTATTGTACATTTTATATAATAGATTAAGTTATCTAACCTATCAGGAATTTTCATATATGCTTTACTTAAGAAATTCATTTCTCTTAATGTGCTATATACACTAAGAGCAGCAGTGTATATACCCCGAAGGGTGGGGGATATATTTCAGTATAAATACACTTTAATCTCTACATTAGGTGTTTAGAGTATTCTTGACTGCTAGTGTGTAGTCTTAATGACCCCAATAACCCAAGCAAGTTCCTGTGTGAACAAGGGCTTCTCGAGTCGATTGTTCAAGACCACCGGATCGTCAATATTTCTGATCGTCCCTTTGATGATTTTCGACATGCCGTGCTCTTGAAAAATCACTGAACTAATTAAGCTTCCAGGTCATGATTTTTGTCTAAAAATAAATTTAGGTCAGGTATTCCGTTCACAAATAGCCTACGGTTCGGAAAGGAAACTCTAGACGATGGTCTCATATTGAGACCGAAATATACAGAACGTTTTACTCCATATTTGATTTTCTAACTATGTGAGATTTACCTGTTCAGTGTTATGATAAATTATACAACTTTCTTAAAATATTTTTTGCATAGAAGCACAAAGCAATCCATAAGAATTTTGTTTAATTTGTTTCGTATAATTATTTTTTTGTTACTTGGTTTAATAATGGGTGAAAGTGTCTTTCTGATGTATCAGGTCTCGTTCATTTATTTTTATTCTGTTTATGCTTGCGCGTGTTTGTTTATTTGTATACCTGTCTGTATATACTGCATATTTTCTTTGGTTTAACTTGTGTATATATATATATATATATATATATATATATATATATATATATATATATATATATATATATATATATATATATATATATATTATTCACGTCGGGGCAAGGATACAATGAGCTAGAGTTTGTCTCTTGTTAATGAAGGAGCGATAAATTCTAATTCACTTCGTGCCAAGTTCGTGAATGCAGTCATATCCTCCCCGGCATGTCGTGAAATCACAGCTGGTCCATGAATATCCAGCCGAATGACAGACATATGCCCTCGTGTGTATGCCCTCGTGTGTATGCCCTCGTGTGTATGCCCTCGTGTGTCGCTAATATGAAGCAGTGACTCAAGTCTTGTGAGTGGAAAAACTCACGAATATTTTGGAGCGTCAACACAAAGCCTAGTCACTTTGACCCTTGTTAGGTAAAAGGACATTAATGCAACTAATTCTACTGTTATTAATTTGACCCACCTAAAGAAAAGACACGTCGCAGAAGAAATTTTAATTGTAGCAACAGATCGAAACGTCGCTCCAACAGAAGCTTATACTGATAAATAAGCTACATGTGCAAAACCTTAATATTAATACTAAAAGAAGATTCGTGGTCACATCTTAATGAGTCTATTTTAACTGATTAAATCTGTTACATGAGCGAAACGTCTATAATTACAAAATGCCCAGGAGTTGCACCTGTGTCTTATCAACTTGGCAGCATCATACGACTGACCTGATGATGAAATCTTGTTCTGCAACGTGTATTTGTGCCTTACTATCATAGTCAGAACCTATTTGCATGCAACTTGATCCCTGAAAAATTAACCTTATCTGATAACACCTGAAGCTGTAATTATTTTTATAAATAATACCTGCGTTACCAAACGAAAAAAAAGCAAAGGCAAGAATGATTCAAGATGAACAATACCAGCAATAAGAACAATAATTACAGCTTCAGGTGTTATCAGATAAGGTTCATTTTTCAGGGATCAAGTTGGATGCAAATGGATTCTGACTGTGATAGTGAGGCACAAATACAATGTTGCAGAACATGATTTCACCATCAGGTCAGTAATATGAATACTAGAAATCTTAGTATATACACCGAAAGATGTGTATCTCGCAGTGTTTATACACTAATGGATATGTATTTTGCAGGGTATATACAACAAGCGTTGTCTCCCTCAGCATATATCCACCTAGTAGTTTACATATCTCAAAGTATATACACTGATACTTTACTGTAATCCTTATATTAGAGATTATTGTGGCCAGTTGAATTGTGAACAGTTCTTGTTTTCATGTGAGGAAAATATATTTTAGGGGATGTGAGGATCAAAGATGAGATTTAGAGATTTTGCGAGAGGAATGTCACTTTGAGGAGAGAAAGAGCCAGAGCTTAACCCAGCTGTTGGAATCTTACAATGGATAGGATTCAAACCTACCAAAAGAATTAACTAACCAATAGACCCCTAGCTGTCTTTAAGAAGACATTTGGACAGGCCCCTAAAGTCACCTGACCAACCGGGCTGTGGTTCTTACGACAGTTTGCGTGCGGCCAGCACTAACAGCCTGGTTGATCAGACTCTGATCCACTATGAGGCCTGGTCTCAGACCGAGCCGCGGGGGCGTTAACCCCCGAAACCCTCTCCAGGTAAATGATCATCTAACTAATTAATTTACCATACTGATTGTTTAATGCCCATTAATTACGTCAATTAGGTGTATGTAATAGGAAAAAACACCAATTAAAAAAAATAAATGAAATCACTATAGAAGTTTTAATTAAAATTATTTAAATGAGGAATTAAATTTTATGGCTTATAGCAATAATTAAATAAATGATAAAGCAATTTTTTGGCTACATTAACACCATACTGAATAATAAAATATAATTTCCGTGTCTTGGTAAGTTAAACAACAAGCTTATTATATCCACTTCAACCTTGTTTTTCTACCTTTCTCCCGTCCCTGCCATCCTCTCGTATAAATAATGGCTCCCTTACCTTCACGTGTTAGTGTGTGACTAGTTAATGTTCCAAGTCGGACCGAAAAGGCCTCATAAGTTTCTTTCTCTTATGAGCGAGTATTGTGCCTTTTTATTCTTTCTAAACAGGTATGTAGACAGGAATGATGTGGCAACTGGAAATATGTGCACATATGACACACTGATGTGTCCTGGTTGCTGTGTCGAGCAGATGTGTATAAATCCAGTATGATTTCCACACAGAACCATACATGTGTAAATAACCAAGTTACTAATGCAACTTGTTTCGGTTATTTACTTTTAAAACCTTGCAAATAAAAAGTGCCTTTAATAATAGACAAATGTTACACTTTATAAAATGCAACTTACTTTACTTATTTACTTTTAAAACCTCGCAAATAAAAAGTGACTAACATATTATAATAAAAAAGAAGCGCTGAAGTGACTAATATATGGTTCAGATAATTTAAAAACTTCCTGGAGAGGCTCACAATGCCCAGCCCTTCTAGGGCAGGGTAGGTGCCAAAGCTGGAGCTTGCTACCATCTGCAGCTCGCAAGACTGCCCTTCCCTAGCCTCCCTGGGGCGGGGAAGATGGCAGACCAGAGAGGCCTAGCTTCTCCCTACGAGCCCCGTGAGGGCGGGGAACGTGGCTAGGCCTAGGGACAATTAGTCCCAGACGATGAGGGGATACTTGTACCTCCTCCCATGGGAGACATAGGTCTCAGACACTCCCACGACAGGGAGCCAAGGCCGGGTCATCATCTAGAAAAGACACCACCACCTTAAAAACTGGCTGTCACACTGATCAACGCTCTTTATAAGGCTTACCCTTCATTTCGTTACTTTAAATAAACGAATACGTTTATGCAAGTCAGGTAGAGCCACGTCAGACACGTCAGTGTATTCTGGCTTACATCACGCTGACTAATTAACTCGCTAACAACACCAATAAGAACAACAAAAGCCGGAACATCCACGTTTCTTAACATAGTTCTCATTCACAAAGGACATCGAGGTAAATAAAATAGCGTTTAAATATTTCTGCTGTTCAAAAAGTCTTTTATGTTTCATTATTATTCAGAAAAATTATGAAACATTTTCTTTTAATAAATGTATGCGAATTGCATTTAAATTACAGTTAAAAAAAATTCCGGAGAGTGAACGAAACTGGAAGATACCGATAACAGAACTCGCCTGTCATGTGAGTGGAAAACGGATGCAGATATAAGATAAATCTTACATTTACTTCCATACCGTATAAACTTTTGTTTACCTTCCTGCGTGTTTCTTACTGGTTCTTATTCCCGTAAAATTTACTTTTCACATTTAAGTCTGTTCAGAATCAGGGTGTCAGGGGGTGACGAACGTGTCTCTCATTAATGAACCTTGAGAGACAGCATCCTGCTGATGCTGTAAATATCATCTCCCTGCTGAAGATGTTCATGTTATCAGTCTGTTGAAATCCAGGATCGATCACCTCAAAATTACCTCTCCACTTCTACTCTCTCCAGTGGTATAATCGTCTGTATTCGACTGAGGAAGCCTACTTACTGCCCAGGGGAAACATCTCAACAATAAAGATACCCAAGTGTTGCACATGTGTCTTGCTCATCACAAAGTGGGTATTTTATCCCACTTTAATATGAAACGTTAAGTAGGTGTTGAAGTTGCCTTTGAGAAATGATACCCGTGATTTTATATGAGATGATGTAGTGAGCTGCTGAGCCGGTAATGGGCCCAAAGGAGGCAGAAATAACCCTGATTATTCTCTGCTGTGTTGTGCTGTTCTCTGGCCTTCCTCTTGTTACTGCTGTGATTCTTGTATTATGTTATTCCTCCTTCTTGTTTCTGCCTTGTGTTGTTGCTTTGTTTTGTCAGGGGATATGCGACAGGTGTGCAAGCACAAGATAGGTTTAAATGAAGATATAAATAGGGTGTTGTGGTTACTTAAGTAACCACTAGAGACAATAATTACAAGTTGGAGAAATTTAGGTTTAAATATTATATTTGAAAGAACTACTTTAGAGATATTAGTTCTCACTTCTATTACAAATGCAATATGTTCACTGCACTACTTACTACTACTACTACTACTACTACTACTACTACTACTACTACTACTACTACTACTACTACTACTACTACTACTACTACTGCTGCTGCTACTACTACTACTACTCTACTACTACTACTACTACTACTACTACTACTACTACTACTACTACTACTACTACTACTACTACTACTACTACTACTGCTGCTGCTGCTTACTACTACTACTACTACTACTACTACTACTACTACTACTACTACTACTGCTGCTGCTGCTACTACTACTACTACTACTACTACTACTACTACTACTACTACTACTACTACTACTACTACTACTACTACTACTACTACTACTACTACTGCTACTACTACTACTACATTCTGTCTTTCTCATATTTATAAATAACGAGACTTTTTCTGACATTTAGCAGTGTATGGATATACTCTTTTAATTGTTTACGTGGGAGAGTTGAGCCTCTGCTCCTGGTACCGGCTTTGAGTTGATCACAATCGCACTAAATACCTTGCCAAATTGCTCTTATGATACATGTTCACAAAACTGCATATGGAACCTGCTTCCACCACTTGCTCATCCACATTATTCCACTTTCGTTCCACCTTCAGAATGAAGAAATGCTTCCTGGTGTCCCTGTGACTCTTTTATGTCTTCTGAGTTTCTTCTACGTCATTACCATATTTTCCATCCCTTCCAGTACGTCATTATCATGTCCTCCAGTGCTTCCTGTAAGTCGTAATCATGTCCTCTGACCCTTCCTGCATGTTATAATCATGTTCTCTCTCGTCCCTATACGTCATAATCAGGTTCTTTGGTCTTTCCTGTACGTCATTATGTCCTCCGGTGCTCCTAACTTCTCTCTTCCAGTCTAGAAAGGTTTAGTACCTCACAGTTCTTCCACGAAGCCCAGAATCTATGTTCCTTCTCTAGTTATCACTGACTCTTAAAGAGTCAAGAATTTGTTGAAGCTCTCAAGTCTCAGTTGAAAGCACATCTCTTTTCCAGAGCTTAGGATCCTAGTGATCATACTGTCATTCTTGAAAATAAACTTTAGTATTCTTTTCATTTTATCGTAGGTTGCATTGATGGTTTATGGTTTTGGTATGATTTTTTGTAAAGAACAGGCGCTCAAGAATGGTAAGATCCCTGATTTTTAAATTATTAATTATTATTTACGAACATATTTGCTCAGCTGATGGTTTCATTTTGATGCCACAATTCATACTTCTCAAAGACTTTTTTATGACTCACGAAATCGTAATGACACGATTGCAAACAATCCATACCACGGGTGGGGTTCGAATTCTATGGTGTAGAAATATACCTAGTTGGATGAATCTTATTGAAGCTAGCTGGCCTAGTGGCTTACGCGACGGTCTGGAGTTTTGAGACTCTCTGACCGCGGGTTCGAACCCCACCCGTGGTATGGTTTACTTTTTTATTTTCTAGTATCTAAATTGTTTTCTATCATAATATTAATAGTATACAATACCGACAAGTAGATAAATAAGACATGTGCTGCAATTATGCATCTATATTGTCGATAATAAAGATACCCAGCTATTGTTTATTACTCATCGATTTTTTAAAGACACACGAATCATTTTTAATTTCTTTAGACGTGCATGCACAGCCACAGTTGCACAGCCACAGTTGCACAGCCACAGTTGCACAGCCACAGTTGCACAACCACAGTCCCTCCCACCCACCCCCCCAAAAAAAAAAAAACTTTCACCATCATTCCCACTATCACTGTCTTGCAGGAGGCGCGCAGATAAGACAGTTCAGATGTCCCTCCAAACAGCAAATATCCCAAACCCCCTCTTCTAGAGTGCAGGTACTATACATCCCACCTCCAGTACTCAAGTCCTGTCTTGTTTCCTGGCGAATCTTAAACTAACCTAACCTAGTTTAGTGTTTCATTTTTATTATAATAAAACTGATTGTTATGCATCAGCTTTCCTTGATGCTTTTGAAGGGCTCTTGATCTGAGGAATTAGCTGTTTTCTAGCTATTCTAAAAATGTCTCCAACGTGTTGTAATAGGTTACGTTTTGTAAACTGGTGTTCTTGTAACGTAATCTAAAATTGCGTGTTTTAAAAAAATCAGTAAAAGGAAATATAGTACAAGATTAATGGTGGAGATAGGGCAGGTCCCTCTGTTGGATCAATAAGACATGTACAATAACTGGGTATCTTTATTATAAAGTCGTTTTGCCAACCAGTGGCTTCTATTCAATACACATTTTGTAAATTGGTGACAGTATAGGACGAGGTAATCAGTCCCTCAGGTTCGAGAGGTGTTCAAACTGGAGACAATAGACGATGGGGTAATCAGTTACTCAGCCTTCAGAGGTGTTCAGTCCACGAGCTTTGATTAGTCTGAAGGAGGAACCTGGTTGTGGAAGGAAGTCAGGTTGAGGAGTTGGCCCAGTGGGGTTGTGAAGGATATCCTCCGCATCCACTCCACCCCAACAACAGGTCACTCTGCTGCCTAGTGTATCCTGCTTTCAACTGATCCTTCACCACAGTATAATTTACAGTCCTTTCCTCATAGTGCCTCGAGTACTGTGTACTCGAACAACTATGAGTAGAGTTCTGAATAGCAGACCAACAATCAGGTTCATTTTACCACAGTAAGGGATGAGCATTTCATGGGTGAGATACGAACCAATCAGTCACCATCTACCTTGTTACATGTCAAGCATTTCATGTCCAGGCCACTAACGACCCTAACTTGTCTTCATCTCCCATCTCCTTTGTCCTCGTTAATCTTCTATCTTTCTCTGCCTCTTCTGCTTCCGTTCTTTCTCCTTCACTGCTACTATCATTTCCCATTTGTCCTCGTATATCTTAATAACTCGTATATACGCACTTTCATCCAACACTTGCACTAACGGGTCCCCTTGACTTTCACACTACATTAAGCATCTCACACTGCTGCAACTACTATCGTAACTATTCATTATCATGTGTACGTAATCGTAAATACTCAAATTTTTAACTTGCTTTAACTATTCATTATAGTAAAAAAATTTAAACAATATTATTGTAACTACTCATTATACTAACAACCTATAATAGTAACTTCTCATTATGCTAACTATTCATTATCTTAAATACTCATTATCGTAATTTATTATTGTAACTACTCATGAGTGTGTCTACATATTATACATATTTTTTTTTTTTAAATCATTTGTGGCACAAATGTTCCCACGAGGAAAAATGTATATTTCGCTAACTTTTGGTCATCATCAGCCCGGTAATTAGGACTTCCTCACCAGATGAAGGATGGAGCTCTCACCATCCCCTAATGACCTCACGGGTTTAGTGCTTCACAGGAATTTAAAAAAAGAATCGTGTGTTGACCTGGCCAGCCATCCTTACCTCAGTCCCTCATCCTGGGATGTCTTCAGTGGAGAGAGACTGGGGACGCGATCCCCGTGACCCAGGTTGTTGTAGCTGATTTCGTCAGGAACCAGGACAAGTGTTTCCTGACACGGGTCTTTATAAGATGAGCCATGGTTAGGGTCGTGACCTGGGTTGTCGTTCTGGCTAATTTCTTCAAGTAACAGGACAAGTGTTTAATATCACGGCCGTTGTAAAGGTCGTAACCTGGGATTGCTAACTCGTCACCTAGTCCTACTGCCTAATAAAGGTCGGTGTGTAAGTGTCTTTAACCGGGACCTGATCATGATAATATTTCATTAGTTTTTAAATTAAATATGAAAGGCTCATTAAAATCTAAACGTAAATGAGCTTTTTACAATCAATTAATGCTTTCCAATCATAAAAATGTGTGAGAAAGAGAGAGTGAGAGTGTGAGTGTGTGAGTGTTTGTGTGTGTGTGTGTGTGTGTGTGTGTGTATGTGTGTGTGTGTGTGTGTGTGTGTGTGTGTATGTGTGTGTGTGTGTGTGTGTGTGTGTGTGTGTGTGTGTGTGTACGCACTATTAATGTTGGCATAAAAGTCGAAACTTTCTAAAACAGTTGAAGGTCCCAACAAACCGAAAATTCAAATCCCAGTCCCTCCACTGAAACATTATATTATTTCAGCACATGTTCCCCCCCCCCTCTTCAATAGCCTCTGAAGGGCTCTTGATCCACGAAAACAAAGTTAAACGCAGCCAGGCTTAGGAATAATAATAATAGTAATAATTATATTATTATCATAGGGATCGCTAAAACAGTAAGGATCACATAGCTTCTTGGGAATGGGAGCTAATTTCAAGTGTGACCTAAGGAAGAGAGTTGCTCCATTTCCTCGGATCAAACGCTCTTCAAAATCCTCGAGACAAGAAATTTACAGATAGGGGCGTCGTAGTTAAAGTGATGTACGCTATAACAGGATAATTACTGCGGGGTAAAAATTATACGTAGGGGAGGGAATTATAGGTACAGGATTATATAGAGGACTGGAACAGGTAGGGAGAACCATTGGGTTATTCCAAGTGATGGCGAGAGAAAGGGGAAAAGACAGGAAAAGTCAGGGTAAGAGAAAGATAAACACATAGACGGGTATTAGACAGGTATATACAGAAGATATTGAAAACAAGAGGGAAAGATAAAGGGAAGACAAAGGATAGACGAGAAGACAGGGAAAACAGGGAAATATAATGGAAAAAAAAGATAAGCTGGAAAAGACCCGAGGGGAAGAGAGAGGCTGGGAACGATGGGGAAAACAGGGAGAGGCTGGGAGATGACAGAGGAAGGGGAAAATGGAGAAGCGGAGAAATGAGGGGAAGTCATGAAAAAAATGGATAGAAGACGGAGAAATACAAGAGTAAAACAGTGGAAGAGGGAAGGACAGTTCAAGAAGCTTTTAAAACAGGGATTGAGGAATAAGGCAAACCAAAGGAAGAATAAGAATGCAGTAAAGGGTGTGGAGGTGCTCTTTGGAGAAGTGTTGATTTATTATAATCATTATAATTATTATAATAATTATTCTTATAATTATTACTAGTATTAGTATTATTATTATTATTAAGCATCATACATGTAAATGACGACAAACTGACTTTACCAACAAATTAAGTTTCATCTAGTGACAGGTAGGGAACTATTGACAATAATAAAGAAATGGAAAAAAAAAGAGATGAACGATTACCGCCAGGCGGAAATATGGTTAATAAGGGGAGATGGGAGGAGAGGAAGCTGACACTGAAGGTTAGCACAGACCACAAGCATGGCAGTCGTACACGCACGATTATACATAGCTTTAAGGAGAGGTATGATTAAGCTCAGGGAGCGGGTAGAGTGACCGAGTAGCGGCCAGTGAAGAGGCTGGGCCAGGAGCTGTGACCCGGCCCTTGCAACAACAACTAGATGAGTACAACTAGGCGAGTACACACACACACACACACACACATATGCTCTCTAATAGCATTAAAAACAAAAATTTTCCTAGTACTTGTCTTGTTCTGAAGGATGTGCCCTGGACATAATTTTAAACCGTATGGGAGTTTTAAATATGTGGGAGTAAATTAAGTAATATGGGAGAAGGTAAGCAGTACGTCCATGTGTGGAAAATTAGTGCTTTCTAACAGCCAGGCGAGTAGCTGGCCCAGGAGCTGGAAATTACGGAAGCAACAATTTATATACTTTAACCAACAGTGTAGCAGGTCCATGAGATGGACCTTAACGTTTGCCTCATTTCTATTTGCTTAACACTCCCTTTGAGATACATTCAACAAGCATCAGCTAAACTCATTTTAAAGAGGTAAGAAATAGGCCCAAGATATGGAACACAACCCCTTCAAACACTTCAGTAACAGTCCCCGCAACTGGAGCTACGTAACAGATCCAGAAGCTCTTCCCAACTGAAATAACTAGAGACAGGTCCAGACGCTGGAGTGCAACCCCCTGTAATAGTGATGTACCTGGTCTTAACACTGAAGCTCTAATATATATAAAAAGAGCATATAAAATATCAGAAGCAACACATCTACTTCTTAAATAGCTAAGTAACAGACCCAGAAGTTGAAGATCTCCCCCCTTTTATAGATAAATAGCAAGTTATTACTTTAAATTTCCCTGTCCACCTCTACCAGTCTCTATCATTCTACTGTCAACTCACTGGAGCATTCTGTTGCTTCACACTGTACCACTCACCCGTGAAGAGCCTTAGTCTCTCGCTCATCCTGACAGCTCTCTAAATGTAAAGTAAATTAAGCAATACGACTATCGTTGGGGATGTTAAGCTAATCCCCTTGCTTCAAGATGACCTACAGCATCCCATCAGGTAGGAACAGAGAGCCGCCTACCCATCCCTCCCGCCTCCTGACCAGACCAGACCAGAGAAGAGGGAGTTCCAATGTTATATGTCTGCTTGTGGTTCTAGCTGAGGTAGTTATTGTGTTCCTTCAGTCCTCAGGACCACTCACACTTACACTAAAACACACACACACACACCTGGGACATTTAAACCTCACCGCATCTCGGACACCCAAACCATGCAGCCATGAGACATTCAAGTCATTGCGCAGCTGAACCATTTAAACAGCCACGCTTGAGACATAATCCTAGGAACTCTGCTATATAGATCTTGGTGTTTCTGCGACATATATACCTGACAGAGGTCTTGTCTTAAGATGTCCCGTTGATGATGGGGCGCAGCAAGACAGTGTCTGACACATGTGAAGGTAGGGTGGTCTATGGTCAGCCACAGAGGACTCTTGTCGAAATATTTATAAGGATGTTCAGACGTGGAAATACGTATCACTGAAATGGAAATAGTGTCGACACACGTAGACACGGTGACGCACACATGAACGCACGCACATATGCGCGCGCGCACACACACACACCATTGGGATATGGCAAGGATTATTATTGAAATTAATACTGTTTCTGTTATATGTAAAACAGTCAAATGTATCATGATGCAAACGGAGATTCATTAATCCGAAGAAAACAAGAAAATCTACAAACGCGTTCTCTCTCTCTCTCTTCTACATAAATACACACACACACACACACACACACACACACACACACACACACACACACACACATTCTTTTAACCACTCTAACGCACGCGTACTATTACCCCTAGTCGCTAGTATAACAAACAATTCGCAGTATACAGGAGTTTTCCCAAGAATGGCTCCTCCTCCCTCGGGAACGAACGCCACAAACTTCTCTACAAAACAACTATCGTGTGTCAGGCAAACTCCCCACAAGACGCTTTACGAGGTACGCTGGGGCTCGTTTAGCTCCCTTCCCGACCCTCTATGTTCGTCCATCGCGCACGCCAAAACAACATTCCACCTCAGAGGCGGCAGATAACACCGGAAAAATGACGAGCCATAATAACTTATTTTTTGGGGGCTGACTGAATTTTCACGTATTCGCGAGGAGCATAATGAATGAATTTAGAATCTGCCAGTTTCGTGAGTAAGACGCATGTGCAACATTTTGGCATGTTTAGTGAATAAACGTTGCGCCTTCACATAATGCTTCATCAGTCGGACACGGAGGCAACAGAAGTGGAGAGGTAGTTTGTGGTGATCAGTCCACATCCACTTCTACTGCTTCCATTGTTGTAATCACCTATGTATTCGATGGAGAAGCCTGCTGTGCAGGTGAAACTTTTCGTTAATAAAATTACCTACGTGACCCCATGTGTCTTGTTCATGAACTTATCGGTACTGTACACCATTAATCTGAGTCTCAGTGTGAAGCACTGGTGTTCCTTAAGGCATGAGAAAGCGAAAGATCTGAAACCGGTACGATGATGATCTGCTCATGAATATAAAACCATTGATGTGCATGTGCTAAATATCACTGCTTCAGAATCCACTGGGGTAACCGTTGGCTTTCCTGTGCTGCTTACCTGTGATTAAGCAACTGCTAACTTTGTAATAGAGTTTTTCAAGTTACTGTAAATATACTGATCCCGGCATAGTGTTTACTTCTTAGTAAATGTACCCTGTATATTGGACTTGATCTATTAAGTGACGTGCGTTAGAGGTGATACCAGGAAGAGGAGAACTGCCTACCTGGGTCGAACCGATCCATTGAGGTCGCTTACCTGTGGAAAGGAAAAAAAATTCAGTAACGATCTCTGGTTGACTGTCATTAAGTGAGTAAATGAGATACAAAGAACGTGTGTATGCAACAGAAAAAGACACATACACGAGATTGAGAAATGATGAGAAATACTGTATGTATTAATGTTAAACATAGAGTGGACGATACACTGCCGTACGGATAATACATATTCGAATAATTCACATTCGACAGTATAGAAATAACGGGAAATATTTTCGTTCTCACTAGGTACTATCCTCAGGCGACGTAAGAATATTCGCTATATTTCTGTACTGTTGAAGGTGTGCTAAATATAAAATATATATTTGTGCCGAATAGATAAAACTTGCGATTTTGGTTTAAATAGCACCGCTCTACTTGCCGAATAAGACAAGCGAAAGTTTGTGTATGGAATAATTTCGCAAAAAATCATTCTGAACCTAACGAAAAAATATATTTCATTGTGTTTATTATTAAATTATTGTAAATTTATCTAAAATATATTTATGTGGATTAGGCTAAATTAAATTGGGCTTTTTATAATAAGGTTAGATAAGTTTCTTAAGGTTCATCTGGTACAAAATTATTATTTTTTACATTAACATAAATGAAAAAATATATCTTTAAACGTATAAGAGGAAATTTTAGAATGAACTTAAATTTAAATGAGTTCTTGCTAATTGACCAATTTTACGTATTCGGCACGACATATATATATATATATATATATATATATATATATATATATAATGCCAGGGATCATTTATTTAAAAATCACAAACATGAATACATTAGCACAATATATCAAGGATTATGGATTTCCTCCAGATCCTCTGAAGCTGGACGCGAGCCCAGTATGCAGCAACACACGAAGAATAAATTGCAAAAGGCACCTGTTTCCCTACAAGTTGAGCGTGAACCCTGATTCAACCCTGGCAACGTGAACCCTGATTCAACCATGGCACCTGATTAACTTAGACAATCACTGACTGTAAATCCAGATTATAGCTGGGTGCCATCGGCGAATTCATTAGAACTTAGGTGGTTAAACAGACGAAATTCTTTTGGGCAATACTCAATACACATATATCATCACGATTCCCGACCCTGACTGACTTTTCTATGTATGCGAACTCTGATTTATGTTGCCAAGTGTTTAGAGGAATCTCTTTCCCCCCAAAAATCATGCAAGTTATAAATTTTCATTTATGTAAATTTTTTCTGCATATTATACCGAAGATATACAAGAAAATTAAAAATGAATCTCCAGAAAAATTACCTTTATAAACTGTATATAACAAAATATTTCGAAGTAGCTTAAAATTTAATACACAAACCTAGAGGGAGTTACATTTTTGTGAGTACAAAATGAGTTACATTTATGAGTAGATAATCAGAGTTTACATTTATGTGAGTAGATAATGGCAGTTACATTTATGTGAGTAGATAATGGCAGTTACATTTATGTGAGTAGATAACGGCAGTTACATTTATGTGAGTAGATAATGGCAGTTACATTTTCTTTGCTACATAAAAAGAGGATACTACAGTACCTCCTTTAAATGATTTAATGATACTAAACTACTAAATAATGTGAGGATACCACTCTACCTCTGCTAAATTACGTTAAAATCCTTAAATAAATTCGTCACCAGCATAATACTAACCCATAATTATTGATACAAAAATACTAGTGTCATCCATTTCCTGAATATTTAGTTCCTTCTTTTCCCTCTTGTAAACAAACCCTGTTCCTTCCTGCCTCGTTCTGGAAATTTATGTCTCCACGTGTACGTTCAACAGCTTTAAATTCTCTCTCTCTCTCTCTCTCTCTCTCTCTCTCTCTCTCTCTCTCTCTCTCTCTCTTCCTCGTCCAGAATTTCATCACTCTCATTATAAACTTTCATGTGTCATTTACTCTAAGTTTTCTCATCTTATTTACTCTTCAAAATTATTTCTTATTCTCAGGAAAATAGCTGGTGAATAATCATCTTTGTATTCATTTTTTTTTCTCTTGCAATCCTTCGTTGATCTTGAAGCCTCAGTTGTCTCTTTGTTTGGATATTTCTTCCTTAAGTCTTTTATCTAGTGATAAAAACTGCTCGTATATCCTCAGTTTTTTTTCATAAGTTATCGTTGCAGTAATGATTAATCTTCCTTCCTGCTCCTGTCCTCTTTTCCTATCCTCCTTTTCTGTACCTGTCCTCCTCTCCTGCACTTGTCCTCCTCTCCTGCACTTGTCCTCCTCTCCTGCACTTGTCCTCCTCTCCCACACCTGTCCTAACTTGCCCTCGTTAAACAAAACGTAGATTTCTTACAGACGAATTTTAAAAAAAACTTCTCGCTATCTGTTATTTAGGTTAAGTTCGATTAGGATGGATTAAGTTTAGCTAAGTTAGGCTTGTTATTTTAGGTTGTTTATAAGCTTGTTGTTTTAGGTTGTTTATAAGTAATTATAATATACCATGACTCCCATAGACAAAATAATATATAAAAGTGAGAGAAACTTTGGAAGCTTAAACAGTTATTAATACCTGACTAAAAAGTTTTTTTTTCACAATTTATTCATGTTTACTCCCTCTCTATTTCTATCGTTTTTTTAGGGAATGTCCTCTACCCCTTTGCCTCTTGTGGGGACCCTGGGAATATTCTATGCTTAGATTCTTGTAGGGACCCTGAGAACGTCATTCCTCTCCTCCGCTGTGTGTTGCGTCCTTGGGAACGTCATTCCTCTATTCAGCTGTGTGTGGCGTCCTTGAGAACGTCATTCCTCTCTTCAGCTGTGTGTGGCGTCCTTGGGAACGTCATTCCTCTATTCAGCTGTGTGTGGCGTCCTTGGGAACGTCATTCCTCTATTCAGCTGTGTGTGGCGTCCTTGGGAACGTCATTCCTCTCTTCAGCTGTGTGTGGCGTCCTTGGGAACCTCATTCCTCTATTCAGCTGTGTGTGGCATCCTTGGGAACGTCATTCCTCTCTTCAGCTGTGTGTGGCGTCCTTGGGAACGTTTTGCACTCTTTCGGTTGCTTGTGGAGTCCCTGGTGACTCCAGCTCCTCGAGGGACCGCTTGGAACCCAACTCCCTCTTTCCGCAGTTCTGTCTAAGGAAAATTTATTGCTGAAAAAACAACTATTTCTTCGTGGATTTCTTCAGTAAGCAATAACTTCCTTCTTTACCTCTTTCACTTTCTCTCTCTTACATTGCAATATTTAAAAACTAAATGACACAAGAATAAAATAGAAACATCTAATAATTTCCAGGAGCCTTGTTGACGGCTTGGCAACAAACTCATTATGAATGTTTTACAGGACAACTAAAAATATATATGCTCCTTTTGGGCGAGTTTAATTGAATGCTGGAGTGTCATCTTTCATAACTTCGCCACTACGGCACCCGGGGCTAAGGGTTGTTTTCAGCTGCAACAGTCCGTCTTGCGACTGAAGCTTTAAAGCTGGACATGTCATTTATTAATGTACAGTAAAGCTTTCCCCTCGTAATCCTGATAAATATATTAGTCGTACTTTTTTCTTATAAGCATATATTACAAACACTTTTTTAAGCCCACTGGTCGTATCCCACAAAGGAAGAACGACCCATGAAAAGGAATTCACATCATTTATTTATTTTGCCAGAAGCAGATGTCACAATTCAAGCGACTCTGAGGAAATCAATATCCCCAGACTTACTTCAATGTACAGGTTGTATACTTCTTACTTCAAGAACTCAAGTCAGGCTAATTGGCATCCCTGAATCCCTTCACGTTAGCTTGCTCACACTTCAGCAACACGTCATGTCATCAAAGCCATTTATCTCCCTTTATTCCGATCTACCTTACATATCATGGGTCAATAAATGAATCTGACACATGCGCAACACCTGGGAATATTTATTTTGTTTCGTCAACGTGCGGCTTTCCAGTTCAACTCAGAGATTACTTGCTGGAGACCGTAGAAGATTAGGCAGTGAGTCCCGTAGCCTTGATAGATGTTCAACCCCATAGCTTTGTACAGTTTCCAAGTGTGTCATATTTATCAATTTGCTCGCATTGCATACCATTGATATAGTCATGTGGGCCAGTAGGCCTACTGTAGTACTCCTACATTCTTACGTTATACATCTACATCATAACAGAGTTTACCAGTGCTAAAATAACAAAAAAGCCACAATACCGTAACTGGAACAATACACACACAACCCGCACATAGAAAAGAGGAGCTCCTCTTTTCTATGTGCGGGTTGTGTGTGTATTTACCAGTGCTACTCTCACTCTGCCCCGTGAGGGTAAAGCAGTGAGGAATGTGGCACAAGTGAGGTTCGACGTAGCATTCATTTCCGTTTCCACACCAATTCTCGCCCTCATCAATCTTTGCAACTAACATTAATACTGGTCGCTGTTCCGCTAGTTCACATTACCGCGAGCTGCTCAATAACAAACGGGCGAGAATGCAATGCAAATTTTCCCGGCTAATCGCTACTGGCGTAAAAATATGACTATGTGCCAAGGGGCGTTCAAGTCCCGTTCGTCATTATTGCTTTTGGATTACATTTTCCAGTGTTCATTACTTTCCTTTTGGCGTTTCAAAGCTGGGAGCGTTCGTCACTTCTTGAAGCTGGTGAAAGGCTTTTGATGCAAGGAATTAGAGAGGTATTTCCCCTTTCCAGGATCAAGACTGATTATCCATTCTAATCCTACCACAGGTGCTGTAACACCCATTCGGTTTTAGTGCTTTTCCTTGTACAATAATAATAAAAATAATAATAATAATAATAATAATAATAATAATAATAATAATAATAATAATAATAATAATAATAATGATAAAAATAATAAAAATAATAATAATAATAATAATAATAATAATAATAATAATAATAATAATAATAATAATAAGAATAAGAATAAGAATAAGAATAATAAAATAATAATAATCAGGCCGTCGAGGGTAGTCCTATTTCTTTAAATAACTTTGTAAATGTTACATATTTATTACTCAAACATTATTATTTCTCACAATTTTCTTAGAAAAAACTTGTCAGAGGCGACACGTTTCGTAAGGTGAAGAATCGGAACAAATTTTTCAATTATTCTATTATCCTATTTTATTTCTAGATTGAATATAAACAATAAATATCAAAGGCCATGCAGGCATTTATAAAAAAAAAAAAAAATATTGAGAAGATACACTAAAGAAAAGGCCTCTTTCACTAATAAGCATTTTAGATAAAAATGCATAACACACAGTGAACGAAATCCTGTGAACAAAAAATTCGGTTTCAGGTCAATATATTTCGTTTTCCATAATCTGTTGAGCTACTGTAAAAGTCAAAAACGAATTATACAGGAACGAAATGGATTGGCAGACTATGTTATACGGGATTTCAGTGATCTCATTTGAAAATGTGTTTCATAATTGGCCAATCTAGAAACTACAGAATATTGCAGAGATACAAGGAAAAAAAACAATGAAGATTTTTGTTTTAGACAAAATGCAGAATTAACAAGAATTTTTTAATCATAGGGTAAATTCGATTCTCAGGATCTACAAAATTGTTACCCAAATTACAACCTTTGAAATAGGAAAACTGGGAACATGTGATAAATGGTGTAAAATACGGACACGATCAAGTCACAAACAGATCTGTTAGTGACTTGATCAAGTCCACTGTGTGGGCGAAACGTAGCCAATAAAGGATTGCATTATACTACATTTATGTACAGTTTTCCATGTAATGGATGAAGCTTCTTACTTTTCTTGTGACATTATTCAATCTTCTTACAGTCTTAATAAAAGTTATTATCCATGCCTCTTACTCCTCCCATCTAGTCCGCATCACAACTGAAGAAAAAAACACGTGCGAAACCTGGGTATCTTTACTCAGAAACGTTTCGCCCATCATCCTAGTACTCTACAAGAGAACGGAGCCTTTTACAGTGTAGCCATGGAGACATCACAACGGTACGCAAAATATACAGGAGACCAGAGTAAACTGAAACAGGTGGATAAATATGCAACGAAAGGGAGGCAGCGAGGAAAGGGGAAAAAGAGATGGTAGCTAACAAGACAGATGAGCAACAGACACATAAGAAACTACGTTTTGTATTAGTTTCAGGGAAGTGAGTGGAATGAATTAGAGAAAGAGTTGCTGAAGAACAGGACTGAGAATAATCGGTCGGTAGAATTTAAGAGGTGGGGGACCATAAGCTGCTAATCGACCCCACTTAAAACACAAACAGGTAAATCATACACACCAACACACACACCATGACAGCTAGGACTCCTTTGTGAAACAGCAATTCAAATTTTGTTCTTTCTGAGCCGGTTTCTAATATCCAGGTCGCGAATGAAACCTTACGGCACAGTGGAGGATTATACCAGTTTTTTTTTCACAGTGGTAGAACTTACATTATATACGACTATGTATTGTATTTCAAAGATACGTTTCACCCATAGTGAGGGGGTTTTATGCCCCCACAGTGAGGGTTTTAATACCCCCACAGTGGGGGTTCCAAACTTGTCGGCTTAAGTCACTCCTGATTACATTAGATTATTTTGATACCAGGTTATCAAAAAAAAATAATGTATTTTCTGCATGAAGTCATAACATACTGAAGGTCACAGAACAACATTTCACTAAGACAACGTTTCGCCCAGTGCAGAGCTGTATCAAGTCTTGACTTAAAAAACACTCTACATTTAATGAAATATTTCATAAGGCGAAACGTTGTCCAAATACATTCTTGTCCACCATGTCTCTCTGTTCTCGTGCTTATGGGAAGAAACGTCTTTTGATAACTGGTTATTTTAGTGGGAAGTGACTGAAAAATTTTCAATATATGAGAATGTGTAAATTTTGATTTTTGTTTAAAAGTAATGTAGTAAGATGATTTCTTATATGTGGAAAAATGTTATGAGAAATCAATTTGTAGAAAATTTTTCAATATGTGAGAATGTGTAAATTTTAGCGAGTAATTTATTCAGAAGTGTTTTTATGAGGGCAATGGTTGCGGGTGCGGTGAGAGCTGCGGTTGGGAGCTATGGTGAGGGTTGCGGCGACTGTTGCGCTTGCGGCTGCGGTTCGAACTAAGTACGTCACGTTTTGAACGTTTCAGACCACGGTAGTGAGACGGGAAGGGCAAGAAATTTTAAGTGTTCATTCGGAACTCTGTACTTTGACTACGTCCTGTCCAGAATGACCCACACGGATTTAGCGCTTCAGATACATATAACAATAATTACTTTTTGAAAAAACGGGGATGTGACTTACATTTTAATGCTATGATAAGAAAATAATTAATGAAAGTGTCCCAAAGCTATATGATAAGTGAGTGGAAGACGAGGCATGAAAAATTTAGTGTCCCCAGAGAGAATAATTTTTAAAGTCAGGGCTAAAAGTTTTTTTTTTTTTCTTAAATCTCATCCAAAAAATTAACACACTTGCAAGTCCCCCTCCTGGGATACCTTAATATAAATAATTATAATTAACAAAAACAATAAAATACTATTTACTAAAAACAATAATAGTAATAATCAAAATGTAACTATAAATAATAATAATTTAATAAAAACAATAATAATAATAAATTACCAAACAGCTTTCAAAAACTTCTCGTTCACGCTATGTTTAGCACGAGACGAAGGATTACAAGGGGCGTTGATTGCAGTAGTTTCTCTGAGAGATGCGGCGTCCTTGTTCCACACCATTTAGGCTGTAATGAAGCAAGCCTGTGAGATATATGGAGACAGAGAGCAGTGGGGGCCCGCCATGGTGCGCACCTCTGGCCCCGCGGCTGCTTCAGGGTCTTAATGGAGCTCAGTTTTGGCCCAATTGATGCCTTTAGATCTTCATGTGGGGCGCAGTTCTGCCGCAACAGGTGTCGCAAGGTAATAATGGAGAGCAGTTTGAGGCACCACTGTCGCGAGGTTTTTATGGGGGAGCAGTTCTGGCAATACTGCTGCCTATAATTATTAGGGGATATTTTATTTCTGATAACTCATCTTCGCATTCAGAGCGCGTGGGTACACATGCGAATACATTCACACACACATGCGACCATACGCACATGTGGACACACACACACACACGCGCACGTAGGGAAAACAAGCAAAAAATCTTTTCGTCCGCCTCAATAAACATCGAAACGCCAGAAACAGGTAATATTTAAAGTACGCTCGTGTCCTCCATGGAAACACGAAGGGACATTTGACGAAATGGAATAAGACTCATCTCGTCCACACGGAACAACGTCTTCGACGCCGACGGGGTCTAGAAGCCTCGTTAATTACCGTCACCGATACCGTGGAACATAATACCGGAAGCTACAAAATTTATAGAAAACACTGACATACATGTTCTGTGATGAACATGTGGGTCAACAGGCCACCACCAGCAACAGTCTGATTGATCACGCTAGCACAAGACAAGCCTGGCCCATAGCCGGGCTCCGGGAGTAGAAAGACTCTCGGAACTCATCAAAGGTAACAAAGGTAACATGGCACTCAACCAGGAAAATCTCCCCCTACCTCTCAACACGGAATCACGTGACCTCATTGACTACCTGACCTCATCTGAAATTAGTCACTATGTGTCACCCAGCTTTCTGCTTATATAAACTTCTTTTCAAACCTCTGAGTGTTAGAAGTGATCAAGGTCCAAGGACCGAAACGTTTTCTAGTAAATATGTCCTAGTGTTTGCTCACGTATTTGTTTAAGTTACTTTGTAGGTACTTATTACCGAGGTTTACACCACATTAAGGATACCCAAGTATGTGCCTATAACCAGCACATAGGTGATAAAACTTGTGACGAAGCTTCGGTTCGTCCTGGACAATTGTCAAGTCACAACTGAAGGAGCATAAGACAGAGAAGGCCACGGTATTGTGAAAACCAAGTGTTGCACACGTGGCTTGCTCATCATCATTTCAATGTTGCAATGCCTTAAACAACAGAATAAAACAAGCTAATTTCTGGAAAAGATGCAAGCCGACAAACTACAATTAGAAGATACTTTTAATAGAAGAATTTTTTGTTAACGACGTTTCGCCAGTATAATGGATTTATCGCCAACGGTAGGACTTTATCAAGTACTTAGCGAAGCCCCAGTTTAAACCTTTAAACTGTGTCCCTATTAAATGAATCCCTAATTCCTGTCTCGATTTCTTTCGTCCCTATTATCTCTGTCCCTATTAACCGTGTCCATTTAAACTGTGTCCCTACTAAATACGTTTTTATTAACTACGTCCCAGTTAACTTGTTCCCTATTACGTGCCCAACTATTAATTTTGTCCCTATTAACTGCGTGCCTGTTAATTGCATTCCAGGTAATTGCGTTCCTATTAACTTCGTTCTAATTACCTGCGTCCCTATTAGCTGAATTCCAATTACTGTTTCATTTTGGCGGTCTCCTGCACATTTGCAAAGGTGCGCTTGGTAGAGACAGAAAATTGGCATGGCGCTCCAAAACTAAGACAGATTTGACGAGAGAAACAGACAGGTGACAAGTTGGGACCACAATGCTGATCTGTCTCACTCTGCAGAGTAACAGGCAGGCAGACAGTCAGGCAGGCGCGAAAACAGACAGAAAAGCAGGAAGGTATCAGAGCAGACAGGCAAGCAGACATATTTTGTATAACAATTAAAAAACACGACAGGGGGAGCTGAATAATATACGTATAATTCAACTCCCCTATGGCTGTTTTGTATCTTGTATTGCCGGTTATTATAGATTTAGCCGGACTTGAGTCCTGGAAATGGGAAGTATAATGCCTGCACTTTAAAGGAGGGGGTCTGGGACTATTCTAAACTGTCGTATCTGAGTGCCTCTCCAAAGACAGTGATTATGTATGAGTAAGGTGAAAGTGTTGAATGATGATGAAAGTATTTTCTTTTTGGGTATTTTTTTTCTTTTTGGGTCACCCTGCCTCGGTGGGAGACGGCCGACTTGTTGAATATATATATATATATATATATATATATATATATATATATATATATATATATATATATATATATATATATATATATATATATATACAGGTAAAGGTAGAACGTTGAAAGTGAACATAGATAAGAGTAAGGTGATGAGGGCATCAAATGATTTAGGTGAAGAAAAATTAGATATCACATTGGAGAGAGGGATTATGGAAGAAGTGAATGTTTTCAGATATTTAGGAGTTGACGTGTCAGCGGATGGTTTTATGAAGGATGAGGTTAACCATAGAATTGATGAAGGAAAAAAGTGAGTGGTGCGTTGAGGTATCTGTGGAGACAAAAAACGTTATCCATGGAGGCAAAGAAGGGAATGTACGAAAGTATAGTGGTACCAACACTCTTATATGGGTGTGAAGCATGGGTTGCAAATGCTGCAGCGAGGAGGAGGCTGGAGGCAGTGGAGATGTCCTGTCTAAGGGCAATGTGTGGTGTAAATATTATGCAGAAAATTCGGAGTGTGGAAATTAGGAGAAGGTGTGGAGTTACTAAAAGTATTTGTCAAAGGGCTGAAGAGGGGTTGTTGAGGTGGTTTGGTCATTTAGAGAGAATGGATCAAAGTAGAATGACTTGGTGAGCGTATAAATCTGTAGGGAAAGGAAGGCGGGGTAGGGGTCGTCCTCGAAAAGGTTGAGGGGAGGGGGTAAAAAAAGGTTTTATGGGCGAGGGGCTTGGACTTCCAGCAAGCATGTGTGAGCGTGTTAGATAAGAGTGAATGGAGACGAATGGTTTTTGGGACCTGACGAGCTGTTGGAGTGTGAACAGGGTAATATTTTGTGAAGGGATTCAGGGAAAATAATTAGCAAGACTTGAGCCCTGGAAATGGGAAGTACAATGCCTGCACTTTAAACGAGGGGTTTGGGATATTGACAGTTTGGAGGAACTTCTAAACTGTCATATCTGAGCGACTCTGCAGACAGTGATTATGTACGAGTGAGGTAAAAGTTTTGAATGATGATGAAAGTATCTTCTTTTTGGGGATTTTCTTTCTTTTTTGGGTCACCCTGACTCGGTGGGAGACGGCCGACGTGTTGAAAAAAAAAAACGAAAATTTGTGTATGCAATATTTTCGCAAAAATCATTCTGAACCTAATGAAAAAAATATATTTCATTGTGTTTGTTTATTATCAAATTATTGTAAACTTATCTAAAATATATTTTGTTGGATTAGGCTAAATTAAATTGCGCTTGTTATGATAAGGTTACGTAAGTTTTCTAAGGTTCTTTTGGTTCAAAATTATTAATTTTTACATTAACAAATTAAAATATATATATCTTTAAACGTATGAGAAAATTTTAGAAGACTTAATTTTAAACGAGTTCTTGCTAATTGACCAATTTTACCTATTCGGCACGATATACTATATAATGGGGTCCACCTCTAGTGCAAATTGTTGTACCCAAAGCCTCGGAGAAGTGGATAAAAGTCATTTGAATATTACACTTCCCCTACCACCCCATCTTTTTTTCTTACTATTAAGTAAATTTTATTACATAATATGGTACACGGTATTTTATACTCCCTCAGTTATGTCATTTTACTGTTAATGTACGTTAATTTCCTTAACATCCCTTAACATTCATTGTCGCTAAGTTCAGATCACGAATGCGATATCTGTCTTCCATGGGATTCGTAAACACTTCCTCTCTCCATCTTCAAAGTGCCGCGTCAGTACCTCATTTAAATACGATCCCTGTACACGTTCTGATCTCGGCTTCAAAGGGTCATGTCAAAGATCCGTGGATGCGCGTCCTTTCCTGGCAATGGAATCCGACACGCAGCAGTAATGAGCACTTGACTGTGCCCGAGATGCAGCACAATTCATTCGCCGTTTCGGAAGCAAAGCTCTGGCTCCTGACGGCACAGCCATGGGTATCTGTTGCTGCCGACGGCGGACGCTGAAGAGGGCCTCACGCGACGCCGAAATACACATATAATTCTGAGTTTTAAGTTAAGTTTAACTATCATGCAGTAAAATTCAAAATACGTCTATACAGATCGCAACAGAATTTAATAGATAAGTTTAACTGGCAAAATAGAATTTAGAAAAGTTTCACCATCACACAAAAGAACTTTATTACATGTTTGACACAATGGAACTTGATAAGTTTAACTGACACAAATAAAACGCCACTGCACAATTCATCTCTCATCTTCTCATAGGTAAACAAACACAAGAGAGGAATAGGGATAAAGTGAAACTACAGCTGTAATCCCAGATAATAAAAAAAAAAAAATTCTTCAAAGTGCGATAGAACAGGAAAACAGGATATAAAAGAAGGTAATAAATACCATTGTTGTTAGAAATAAGACAAACCAGAAGAATTAGACAGTGGTTTTTCTCATTACCGGACTGAGAAGCCACTGGAGGGAGAAACATGTTACAAACATGTCCAATTCTTCACTAAATAAAAGGTGAAACATTGAAGACGGATCACAACAAACACAGTCGTCTCTTCTGTAACTACAGATAGGTAAAAGGAAATAATTAATCGCATAGACGATATATTAACAATATTCAGAAGACTGTGATATTCTAGTGTTGCATTTCGCCTTTAAAAAAAAATTATTCATACCGTTGTATGTAAAAAAGAAGCTCATTCTCTTTACCCAAGTTCTCTTGAACTTTCACCACGACCTTCATTCACTGCCACAAGGATTAAGGAGAATGAAAAAAAAATTCTGCATTATTTTTTTTTAGTCAAAATCCAATCTTTTTAGCATGAGTGTGTGTGTGTGTGTGTGTGTGTGTGTGTGTGTGTGTGTGTGTGTGTGTGTGTGTGTGTGTGTGTGTACTCACCTATTTGTGGTTGTAGGGGTCCAGTCACAGCTCCTGGCCCCGCCTCTTCACTGGCCGCTACTGGGTTACTCTCCCTGCGCCATGAACTTTATCATATCTCTTCTTAAAGCTATGTATGGAGCCTGCCTCCACTACACTGTGTGTGTGTGTGTGTGTACTCACCTATTTGTGGTTGTAGGGGTCCAGTCACAGCTCCTGACCCTGCGTCTTCACTGGTCGCTACTAGGTCCACTCTCTTCCTTCTCCAAGAGCTTTATGTGTATGTATTCATGTGTATATGATTCGTGTGTGTGTGTGTACGTGTGTGTAATTGCCTATTCAAGTTTGTGGAGAGAGACATAAGGCTCTAGGTGCCTAATCTTAACCTTTTTTTTAGCCCATAAACGGAGTCCACTTCAACTGTTACTGTTCAACTAAATACACTTCTTTACCACTTGTGGATATAACTGAAGAACTTTTATATTAAAGCTGTAGTTCATTATGTGTAAATATCACTGAATCTTTTTTTTTGGTCCTTGTTAAATATCTAGTGTTTATTTTTCATTTACCCTGATTTTGCCACTACAAACTTTATATGTCTTGATCATATCTCTCGTTTTTTTACTCCAGCGACGGAAGGGTAATTTTTCTTATTTTTTCTTTATAGTTCATTACCTTAAAGTTCGAACACTTGCAGGGACTTAACAAGAGTGGCCCTTTGTGTGTTGCAAGGTGAGGGCTCAACACTAGCGCTACATTCTCAAGAATGAGATATAGACTCCTGAAGGCGAGTGTAACATGTATTGCAGGTGTTATTCTTTGTGGTGCTAGTGATGTGTGTGTGTTGCTGGTGTTATTCTGTGTTGCTAGTGTTATTCTGTGTTGCTAGTGTCATTCTGTGTGTTGCTAGTGTTATTATGTGTGTTGCTAGTGTTATTCTGTGTGTTGCTAGTGTTATTATGTATGTTGCAAGTGTTGCAATGTGTGTTGCTAGTGTTATTCTATGTGTTGCTAGTGTTATTATGTGTGTTGCTAGTGTTATTCTGTGTGTTGCTAGTGTCATTATGTGTGTTGCTAGTGTTATGTGTGTTGCTAGTGTTATTCTGTGTGTTGCTAGTATTATTCTATGTGTTGCTAGTGTTATTATGTGTTGCTAGTGCTATTATGTGTGTTGCTAGTGTTATGCTATGTGTTGTTAGTGTTATTCTATGTGTTGCTAGTGCTATTATGTGTGTTGCTAGTGTTATTCTATGTGTTGCCAGTGTTATGCTATGTGTTGCTAGTGTTATTCTATTTATTCACAAGTCTGGGGAAAGAGGTTGGTGCTAGGTCTTATTATTTAAGTGGTTCCACAATTTATCAACAGATGGCGTTCTCACTTCCTTTCCTCTCCTCAGCTTCAAACTTTTAAACTTTGATTTTACTTGGAATAAATTTTACTGTTTATTCGAAAATTTCGGAAGTCTGACAAGTTATTCTGCAGCTTATGTCTTTTCTCTTAGTTTGTAGTAACATTATTTTGGCATCATCAGCAAACAAGGAAACACAGGCGGTAATTCCTGTTAATTCCTGTTAATTTATATTTACTAGAAACAGAACAGGAGCCCAACAGTGCCACTGGACACTGTTGGGCTCCTGTTCTTTCATCTCTAACATGACTCATGAAATCGTCAAAACGGGGATTGTAAACAAATCACGGAACGGGTGAGACTTGAATCCATGGCACTAGTTCAAACCTCACCCGTTCCGTGATTTCTTTCATTTCTAGTTTACCATGGATATCAATCCCGTGAGTTGCTCACGACTGAGTTATGACTTTAGTATTTCCTTGCCCGCAAGGGAGGTTCCTTGACGCTGGTGAGGGGCTCTTGATCTAGGGAATTGGATCTGTTCTCCAGTTCCCTGAATTGAGCCTGAATGCCTTCCATTCCCACACCCCCACAGACGCTGTATAATACCTATGGGTTTAGCGCTACTCCATAATAATAATTTAGAATTTCCTTATTTATGTTAGTACTTTGTTATTCTGGGTTAGCTTCTCTACTTTGCTAGGAGTATTTTGTGGCACCATACAAAACACCATCATACAGTCTAGGAACATGCAGTACACCCATCCCTCTTATTTTTTTCTATATCTAAATCAATGTTGGTGTTCTGGGAAGAACACCAACATTGATTCGGCTCCCTCAGTACTCTGGTGATGGACCAGGTGCTTCTGCTCCCTCAGTACCCTAATGATGGACCAGGTGCTTCGGCTCCTTCAGTACCCTGGTGATGGACCAGGTGCTTCGGCTCCTTCAGTACCCTGGTGATGGACCAGGTGCTTCGGCTCCTTCAGTACCCTGGTGATGGACCAGGTGCTTCGGCTCCCTCAGCACCCTAGTGATGGACCAGGTGCTTCGGCTCCCTCAGTACCCTGGTGATGGACCAGGTGCTTCGGCTTATTCAGTGCCCTGGTGATGGACCAGGTGCTTCGGCTTATTCAGTGCCCTGGTGATGGACCAGGTGCTTCAGTTCCTCCAGTACCCTATTTTATAGTGCCCTGATTATCAAAGCATATTCCATGGATGAGTAGGTGGGTTGGGTAGGAGTTTTTATTTGTGGGATTGGTTTTGGGTTTTGCCTAGTGTGGATCAGTTGGCTTGATGCAGTGTTCCTTATTTCTGTGTTCTTGTGAGTGAGAGGGGTTGGTGCTGAACGGGACTTGCACAGTTGTTGAGGGTTGGTTTTGATATGGACCTGCCAAGTATGGGCCAGTAGGCCTGTTGCAGTGTTCCTCCTTTCTTATGTTCTTATGTTCTTATGTTCTTTCTAAATGTACATAAAGTTATCTTTACATCTTTTTCTATGTGCTTGTTACAGTCGCTAAGAGCTTTGATTTGTAGTTATTGGCCTACTGTTACGCTTCTTAAACTTTTTATAACGTTTGTAACCTTCCAGTATCCGGTACATCACCCGTCATTAGGAAATGATTAAAGATCTGCAAGAGGATCTTATAACGTATTTCATCCCCATTTGTTTAATATTATTGATATATTCTCTCTGGTCTTAATTATTTTGACGTGTCAAGTTCCCTCAGAAGTCCTCGGTCTTCTTCGTTAGTCTCTTCAAGGCTGGTTAATTCTACTTGGTTTATCCTCTCTTGTATTCATTGAGCTCATTGGATGTTTATCTGTAGTGTCCCGTGAGTGTAGACTTGTAGGTGGGATGGAGGGTAGGTGACGGAGGGTGGTGTACTTGTGAAGGCTTGTGATAGGGGTGGCATGCTTGTATAGGAAGTGTGTTTTAGCTATTGGAAGGCAAAGGGGAAAGCATATTCAGAGTAACTTGTGGTAGAGAGAGAAGGGTTCGCGGGGAAGAATAGAAGGAGAATATATGAGAACAAGGGAGGAAGAAAGGTGGATGAAGGGAGGGAGGGAGGATTATGGATATGATGGAGAGAGAAAGAGAATGGTATTCACGTGAGCTATAGAAGTGGGAGAGATCAACGCTAGTGGAACCAAAAAATGCTAGAGATTTAGCTTTGTATTATTACACATTTGTAATTCCCTACATTGGATTACAGGGAGGTGTGCTGTAGTTCATGGTCCTGCGTCCTTACCATTGGCCTCCTGCTGTGTACTAGCCTCTCTCATATTTTTATGAACTCTCCTACTGAGCACGTTCACTCTTCGTCGCACAGAGTTACTGCCAAAGGTATACTTGATGTCAACATCGGTGTATTTGATACAAAAACACGTGTATACTGTGCTAGCAATGATGAATTTTGTGCCCAAATTGGTGTAATTCTTGCGAATATTGGAAATTTGAGGGTTAATATTGGCATATTT
The DNA here is from genome assembly GCA_009830355.1 of Cherax destructor. Classification (NCBI taxonomy): domain Eukaryota; kingdom Metazoa; phylum Arthropoda; class Malacostraca; order Decapoda; family Parastacidae; genus Cherax; species Cherax destructor. Next base: position 196,270 of record WNWK01000041.1, read on the forward strand.
GGTGCCAAGACCAATAAATATGAGGCATAAACTTTTTATATGGTGTTATCATTGATATATTTGGAGCCAAGTGCATGAGTAACAGGTGCCATCATTGATGTCTTTGGCGGCCAAAAAATGACAGATGGTGCCAGCTCTGCTACAGGGAATTACATACACTAAGGCAGCATGGCCCTTGCCTGGAGGCGAGTCGTACCAGGATCCTGGAGAGTGTCAGCGGGGTTTTCCTGCCTCAATAATTGAGAGTCGGGCGCCGGGGCTTCGCCCACCTTGCTATCAATGATAAGTCAAGACCGTCAAGCCACACCTGAGTCTCGGGACACTCACCAAAGGTCAAGTGGGTGAGAGAAATGTCTCAGGCCACCTGTTGAGGAAGGGCGGACGAGATGAATATTGATTTCAGCATCATTGATATGCAGTATCCAAGGTCAGGAGAGGACAGAGAAGCTGTCGGGAAGTGTGGCAAGTTACTCGAAGTCTCGCACACTTTATTGGAGGGGGGAGGGGGGCTAATGAAAGTTTTTTGATCCAAGGAACAGGAGCTACCCTCATTTGGATCAATCCTGATTCTATTCCGTTCCCCTGTGTGACTCTTACGGGTTCTGCGCTTCCCAGTAAATATGATGACAATTTTGGTATATTATCATATTCATGGGTACATATAGCGCCTCAGGAATGAGAGGTAATCAAGATTTGATCCAAGAAAGGGAATGGTTGCTCCAACTCACAGGATCAAGGGCCCTTCACCAGCATCAAGGCACATCCGTTAAAGAGACAGTTTTCAGGAAAGGCCTCTGTAACTCCCAGGCTTTTTAAGAGACCGATATGTGATTAACGGACGGAGGGTCGAGCCTCCACTATCCCACCCACTGAATGAATGAAATGAAGTGAAAAAACTCGACGTTTCGCCAAATATTCATATTTCTCTAAGATTTTCAAGCATTTCCAGATTTTTTCACTTTTCTCCTATACTATTTAACACGTTACTGGTTAAAAAAAGATAGCAAACCCAGACGGGTTTACCACCACATAAAATACAGAACAGTGGAAGACGGGAACATGTTCAGTACTTACGTACTTACACTGAGGAGACTACGCACTGCCAGGTGGCTCTGGCAATACAGCAGAGGTGCTGCCAGGCAATAACTGTTATGTATTACATAAGTCATTTACACCGACAAGTGACAATCTTTAGAGTGGAAACGTTTCGCCAATCAGCAGCTTCTTCGGTCCGGTACAAGAGCGGTGGAAGATGTGATGGGGAAGTTTCAGGTGATCAGTCCATCAAGTCTATCTAGGATGAGTGACTAAACACTTCATCTCAAGGTTGAGGGACTGATTATACCTCAATGTTCCTCGTCACACCTTCCACCTTCTTCCTCTATACTGGACTGATAAAGCCACTCGAAGAAACGTTTCAGCATTTAATACACCAAAGTGTAACAATCACTGAAACACTTGTGCAACAAGTGCAACAAGTGCAACGAGTGTTTCAGTGATTGCTATGCCTGTGTACACACGCACCTGTCTTCCATACATTCTTGGTTTATTAATATATTATCTTAAGCTCACTTCTCAACCCATTCTATTCTCACCTTAATCTAGTTGGCTGCGAAAGCAGCGTTCCTGTCTTCACGGTGAGCGGACAGAGGATCGAGTCTCCACTGCTTCTTCCTATGAATGACCCTCTTGCATTTAGCGCTTCACAGTATTATTAAACTGTATTCTACATATTTTATTTTAGGTTAAGTTATATTTAAATTAGTTGAGGTTGGATTAGGTTCAGGTCGATTAGATTATGTTACATAAGATTAGGTACCGCTAGATTAGGTTAAATTAGTTAAGATGAGGTTAGGATAGGCGAGATAAGTTTGAGCTAGGTTTTATTTGGTTAGATTACGTTAGGGTAAAGTTATTAAACAATATTTACCTCCTTAAACGTTAACATGAATAAATGCAATAACACGTAAAACGAGACAATGTTATGATGCGCCAAGAACTAACGAGGAACTTCAGAGACAGACAGTGAATACAACCCAAAAAGAGACATTGAAATTTTTTAGCGTCAACGCCAAGCCTTTTTCCACACTCTACTGTCACAGCTAAAACCAAAAAAACGATTTGTGCTTAAGAGAATGAGCAACATTTTACCGCTATTAAACAGCGCGCACACACACACACACACACACACACACACACACACACACACACATTACTGGAGATGGTTCAAGCAGTAGGGAATAATAGCACTCACGGAGACATGCTTTCCTCTCGTGGCGTATGCTCCCTTCTTTCAATACTTCACAAAACTCGTGTATCCAGAGTGTTCTTTGATGTTGGTTATTACAACGACATATTTGTGTTTACTCAGCCGCTTTAGGAAGAAGCGGAAGTTTACACTTGTGTATAAGGATCAAAGAAAGAGCCCAGTGGTATCCTAACATCCACGGTTTAATTGAAAACCAACCTTACCAAATTAAAACACACACACACACACACACACACACACACATAATAAATATATATATTCCTTAACAGAACTGCGGCTTGGCCAGGACTCGAACCTGCGTTCCCATGCCCAGCCCTGTGTGAATTGATGCGTACTTTGTTCAGTTCACACAGGGTTGGTTATAGGAACGCAGGATCGAGTCCTAGCCAAGCCGCAGTTCTGTTAATGAATCAAAATTACTTGTTTCGTTATTTCATTGGTCATTTCTCGTACAAGTTTAGGACTTCCCCTATGAATAAAATATTTGTGTAAAAAAATCAAGATGACGTGACTTCTTATGCCCTCAGAATCAAATTTTTTGGTTACTTAATCCATTTGACCCTTGAAGGTCAGGAGGTTCTTGATCCATGAAATTGAAGCTACCCTCCCCTTCCTAATTATTTTTTTTTGTATTCAGCGTCTGTCCTAAAAAACCTATCAGTACCAAATTCCAAATTAGAAACAAAAAATTTAACTCCAAAGTTAACTTTTTTTCATTTTTTTAAGACATAAAAAATATATTTTTTGAACTAGCAGGACAGAACAAAGCATATTTTTTTCAACTACCAATTTTAAAAGCAAAATATTTACACCAGTAAAATGGGTATGAGAAAGATAAGAAACACTGATTCCTTCATAAGAAAGATTATTATTATTCTTTAGTATTATTATATGAAAGCGCTAAGCCTGTTATGCACCTCGTGGGAAATGGGAAGTAATAAGATTTGAGCCAAGAGTGAAGGGCAGCTGAAATTTCCTGCATCAATGCTTCTCTCCTTGAGGGGTCCATCAGGAGAGGGAAGAGGAGAAAATATCAATAAAGGAGAAGTATTCTCGGTGCTGATACATAAGAGGAAACCTATCACACTAACGAAGGAGGGGAAACTACAACGTCGGGACAAGTGAGGGAAAACTACACTATTTTAACAAGTGAGGGAATGGAATATATGCAGAGGGGAAAATAGGCCTTTCACTTCCATAAGCTTTACAAGGGGAATAAGGGAGCTTGATAATTTCAAAGAAGCTTTTAGCTGCGAAAAGCTTTATTATATGGTGTTGGACCCTCAGTGGGGCTGTATCATCCGTAGTAAGACTTACCCAAGATGGGGTAATAAAGCTTCAATATTAAGTACTTTATAAAGACCCACTGTGGTTGAAATATATGAATATCAAATGGTTTTTCCTGCTAAAAAAAAAACACAAGTGTCTAAATTACCACTTGTTAACTTGCACCATTGTGAACCTAGAAGGGAACTGCATCCTGGGGAGGAGAGGGGAACTGAGTGCAGGGGAAGTAAAGGTTGGGGTGGGGGAGGAGTAAGAACGCAGGCTGAAAAACTCCATTTGGAAGTTGATTGACCAAATGAAACAAGCCATTTACCTCCCGAGGCGTGAGATTTCTCGACGTGATCTGCCTCTTCATTCAGAGGTAGAAACAAACACACACACACACACACACACACACACACACACACAAACACACACACTTAAGAAGAGTTACGATAAGGTTCTTGGAGTAGGGAGTGTGTGGACCTAGTAACGACCTGAGAAGAGGAGGGGCCAGGAACTTCAAATCGACAACTGCAACTAAAAATAGGCGAGTACACACACACAAACACACACACACACACTCTCCTCTCTCTCTCTCTCTCTCTCTCTCTCTCTCTCTCTCTCTCTCTCTACCTACCTACCTACCTACTAATAGGAAATTAACATAGGTAATTACACACATACAATCAAGAAAGTGACGAGCAATAAAGATTAGAAGATATTTCAACAACAGAGATATGCGAAAGCTGCTAATTAAATTAAATGTACCGATGAAAATAAGACCAAACAAGATACACAAATAACCGGCAAGTAGGAACATGAAACTCACGACGACGTTTCGGTCTGACTTGGACTTGTGTGCGGGTTATTTGTGTATTGTACCAGTCACTGTATTGTGCCTTTTTATTCTTCACCAAACAGGACATGACCTTGACTCGTGCACGAAGGAACAGATGAGCCGGGCGACCCCTTAAGCAAGAATATATACAATGATACTAACAGAGTAATTGTTATATAATTAGGAAAACTGCAACTGTGAGCAATATAAAAGGGAAATAAACTGAAAACAATATACTACGGACTATTTTTTTTTCTGAACAGCATAATGATTAAGATAAAGAGATCAGTAAGAAACATTATAGATGAATGGAAATACAGTTGTACCCCGGATTTCGTCAATAATTTGTTCCAGAATGCTGTTCGAGTGCCGTTACCGAACGAATTTGTTCCCATAAGGACGAATGTAAATTAGATTAGTCCGTTTCAGACCCCCAAAAATACACTTACAAAAGCACCTACAAAAATTCACTTACATAATTGTTCGATTTGGGAGCTGTACGAAATCCGGGGTACCACTGTATAATCATAAAATTCAACACTGGAGTTGGCCTGTGTGAGGACCGGAGGATCAGTGTTTGGATCCCAGATGTTCCTGATATGCATGGAAGATCTGCATGAAAAGACAGAATCTCTTGTGTCACTGCTTGTGGGAAATAATGTGGAAGTTAATGCGGAAAATGATAACCAAAAAGAGCAATGAAAGACCTCATGATCTCTTAAAACTTTAGAAAATTAAATTAAGCTCTGAAAGGTAGTTTGCTGAGTTCGGTCATGACACCTGCAGAGACATGAAAGCAGGTCAGTTAGAAAACAAGGGATTTAAGAACAACCTTGTATGCGCAGAGATACGAACAATGTATAAAAAAAACTGGCATTTAAGCTTAGTGCCCGGCATCGCTTCAAGCATATCACAAACAAGTATATATTAAACACGCGGTTTCAGAGTCTTACGTTATATATATATATATATATATATATATATATATATATATATATATATATATATATATATATATATATATATATATATATATATATATTTACCCTTTTTAATTATCAGTATTTCAGTAATGAAAATCTTGTGATAATAATAATCTAGAAAGGTGCATTGTTTTGGTGTATTAATTAAACCTGCCATCATTAATTTCCAATGCTATTGATCTGCGTGTACTGAGCAGGTTTTAATACATCAAGTCGAGCTGGCTTCTTCATCTTCGTGGATTGTGACACAAGAATTTCCTTTTGTTTGAAGCAAAAATCACTAAGTATAAATCAGCTATGCATCCTATCTTCTAGCTAAGACGCTTCTACATCTAGCTAAGACGCTTCAACATCTAGCTAAGACGCTTCAACATCTAGCTAAGACGCTTCAACATCTAGCTAAGACGCTTCAACATCTAGCTAAGACGCTTCAACATCTAGCTAAGAAGCTTCAACATCTAGCTAAGACGCTTCAACATCTAGCTAAGACGCTTCAACATCTAGCTAAGACGCTTCAACATCTAGCTAAGACGCTTCAACATCTAGCTAAGACGCTTCAACATCTATCTAAGACGCTTCAACTTCTAGCTAAGACGCTTCTACATCTTGTATTCTATGACTTCCTTCACTTATTTGCATTCGATTGGTGCAGGGGAAAGGAGGTCTAGCCTTAGATCCTGGGCCCAAGGTTTTGACTAGTAATTTAGTCTCATACACAATATTTCCAATAATTGTTCATCAAGATCGTTCAACCAGTGCCTCAAGTTATATTACAAAGTGAAAGAATTAAGATTTGTTTCTCCTATGCAGTATCTTTTTCTTATAATTTTATTTCTTGTTACACACCACACACACATTATATTTACATACACACACACAAACACAAAATATATTATATATATATATATATATATATATATATATATATATATATATATATATATATATATATATATATATATATAATGTCGTGCCGAATAGGTAAAACTGGTCAATTAGCAAGAAATCATTTAAAGTTAAGTCCTTTCTAAAATTTTCTCTCATACGTTTCAAGATATATTTTTTTTCATTTATGTTAATGTAAAAACTAATAATTTTGTACTAAAAGACCCTTAGAAAACTTACCTATGCTAATTATAACAAGCGCAATTTAATTTAGCCTAATGTAACTAAATATATTTTAGATAAGTTTACAATAATTTAATAAACAAAAACAATTAAATATATTTTTTTTCGTTAGGTTCAGAATGATTTTTGCGAAATTATTCCATATACGAATTTTCGCTTGCCTTATTCGGCAAGAAGAGCGTTGCCATTTAACCAAAATCGAAAGTTTTACCTATTCACCACGACATATACAAATATATATGTGTGTGCGTGTACTCACCTAGTTGTGGTTGTTGGGGTCGAGTCATAGCTCCTGGCCCCGTGTGTGTGTGTGTGGGTGCGTGTGTGTGCGCGTGTGTGTGTGCGCGCGTGTGTGTGTGTGTAAGATTGAATTACTACATTGGCTAACATACCTGTGCAGCAAGCACTCTAGGGAGAACATCTGGATCGTGAAACAGACCTCATATGTTTAATACCTCCACTCTAACGTATGTTGCAGACGGGCAGTGCATTAGTGCTTGTGCAATTTCCACAACTTACAAAGATTACGCGTTCTGATGCCCCCTCCGGCACACGGTAATGAGGCGAGTCTGAATGAGGGTCTCCCTCATAACGAGGAAGACCAGGGATGCTGGTGGAAGCCCTCTATCCAAAAACTAGTCTACCTTCATTCCCTTAGATTATACCTTACTGCCTTCTATTTATCTGGTGTTGTATGACACCTGAAGGGTAATTGTTGTCAATTAATTTATTACTGCAACTACTGTTATTGCTGCTCCAACTACTAGTAGCCCTACTACTAAAACTACCACTACTGATAATACTAGTATTACAACTACTTGTATTGCAATTACAACGACTGCTGCTACTACTGTTAATAATAATAATAATAATAATAATAATAATAATAATAATAATAATAATAATAATAATAATAATAATAATAATAAATAATAAATAATAATAATAATAATAATAATAATAATAATAATAATAATAATAATAATAATAATAATAATAATAATAATAATAATAATAATAATAATAATAATAATAGTGAATCAGAATGTGCTGCTTCTGAAAACACTTAATAATTGAAAGGACTGCAACTAAATATTTTTAGCTACCTGTCTGATGATGTAGACGAGAAATGTAAATCAATGTTTGGTCATACACAGGAAGATTGCTGGAATGGGAGTTCAAGACTAGTTAGCAGAAGATTCTTCTGGGATGGAAGGTTAACCTGATGAATGACAGGAATGTTAGGAAGTATTTCTTCAGTCAAAGAGTTGTCAGAAGTGGAACAATTTGGAGAGTGATATAGTGGATGCAGGATCCATACACAGCTTTAAGAAAAGGTATGATAAAGCTCAGTGAGAGAGTGAACCCTGTAGCGACCAGCAAAGAGGCGGGGCCAGGAACTTTGAATCGACCCATGCAACCACAAATAGGTGACTGCAAATAGGTGAGTACACGTACACACACACACACACACACACACACACACACACACACACACACACACACACACACACACACACACACACACCGCACACTCACACACACACACACACACACACGAACTGAAAATCTACCAGAAAACGAGAGGAAAATAGACTACAACCTCCTTCACTTGAGAAGCCTGACAACCTCCTTTCAGGTGGAAAGCATCTGGGTTCGTCTTGGCGCGTCCGTCGTCAGTCTCTTCACCCTAGATATTTACTCACCCTAGATAGTTATTCACCCTAGATAGTTACGTTCACCCTAGACAGAGTTACTCCTCACTTGATACAGAAACTATCATCCTAGACACAGTTACTCTCACACCGTCACTTAGACGCAATTACTGACTCTCTAGACGGAGTTTTCCTGCATTAGTCACAATTACTTTCATACGTCTTCATAATAAACGAACAGAGAAAGTGTAGGATGTGCAGACGAGGTAAAGAGATGAGGGTGGAGAAAGAGGTAGTTTGTGGGTGGGGAGGAGCTCTTGGTTATGTTAGATGGGTGGAGAGAGCGGAGGGGTGGGATGAAATCCGGAGTGTGTGGGAGGTTATCCGGAGTGAGTGGAGGCGTGGGAGGTAATCCGGAGTGAGTGGAGGCGTGGGAAAGCAGGTAGAGGCAGGGACAGGACGAATAATAAACGTGGGAGAGAGAGAAAGTTGACAGGGAAAGATGCAGATCATGTGTAAAGAAATCATAAAATCAACGAAGACACAACACTGATGAACGACAAAAATTATTTCATTGTTTGTTTATTATTAAATTATTATAAACTTATATAAAATATATTTAGTTAGATTAGGCTAAATTAAATTGCGCTTGTTATAATAAGGTTAGGCAAGTTTCCTAAGGTTCTTTTGGTACAAAATAATTAATTTTTATATTAACTTAAGTGAAAATTTTTATCTTTATATGCATAAGAGAAAATTTTAGAAAGGACTTAATTTTAAATGAGATCTAGTTAAGTGACCAGTTTTACTTATTCGGCACGACATTATATATTTCTCGGAAATAAAGCAACTGGTTTATTTATTTTTGGTTTATTACATTTAGAGCCAATCGACCACAGGAGAGCCATTATGGATGCAAGTCACCTGTAAACCCCCAGTCAATTTTACTTTAATCCCTTACGTAGGGGGTTAAAGTAAAGTCTCGGTTTATGTACACTGAGAGATACACCCACCTCTTAGTGTATACACCCTTTCGGAAATAAAGCGAGGTATCCAGGCAATGCAAGATACTCTCAGGAAGAATTTCACAATGCCTTAGAAAACGCAGCTCGCATTGTGACCTGCTATGCTCACAACTTTCTCAGGGTCACTGTGACTCTCTGAGGATATAGCATACAACGTTACCGGGCAAAATATTAGCGTTCCTTGGGCAATGTCTATCTTCCACGATGAAAATTATATTACTAGCAGAGTCTCAACCCGACGTATAAACAAGGAATTTTCCGTTTTTCTAACAGTCCAACACTTTTCATTATTCATTAAAGGTTTTCAAATGTATTACTGTGTTTCAGCGCATCTCTACGTTTATAGGAGCTAGAATATTCCAAACTGCTGCGCTGTGACGCTCTCAGCTGTTTGTCTTGACATATATCCTGTGATATCTCTTCTCTCTCTCTCTCTCTCTCTCATATATATATATATATATATATATATATATATATATATATATATATATATATATATATATATATATATATATATATATATATATATATATATATATATATATATATATATATATATATATATATATATATATATATATTTTTTTTTTTTTCAGGTACATCTTGTTACTTCTACTTACACTTAGGTCACACTACACATTCATGTACAAGCATATATATACACGCCCCTCTGGGTTTTCTTCTATTTTCTTACTAGTTCTTGTTCTTATTTCCTCTTATCTCCATGGGGAAGTGGAACAGAATTCTTCCTCCGTAAGCCATGCGTGTCGTAAGAGGCGACTAAAATGCCGGGAGCAAGGGGCTAGTAACCCTTCTCCTGTATATATTACTAAATGTAAAAGGAGAAACTTTCGTTTTTCCTTTTGGGCCACCCCTTCGGTGGGAAACGGTCGACGTGTTGAAAGAAAGAAAGAAATATATATATATATATATATATATATATATATATATATATATATATATATATATATATATATATATATATATATATATATATATATATATATATATATACATATATATATATATGTCCGTAAATATACGATAATATAAGTTAGCCTAAGTAAATCTAACCTAACCTAATCATACCTGTCCTAACTCTGCCATATTTAATCGGGAAAACAAAATATATAAATTTCCATGAATTTTTTAAGCATACAGAAGAGCAGGAAGGTCAACTCAAAGAAAAACTGACTCCACTAACTGGAGAACAGACTAGATTAAAACCGTATCAGAAGACACTTGTCAATTCTCAAGACGAGAAAAACAAAACACCGTCAATGGTACAGAATCATTATTTGTAAACAAATTTAGATACATCAGCAGTACGCTACTACACTTTGCGTGAGCCTCATCCTGCGTGATGTATTATAATGTCGGTATTCGATGGCTAATCCTTATTCAAATTTTAATATCCAGATCTAAGTCATCGTAGTCAAATATCTGAACCTCTCCTGCAACCTCGTCACCAGTCAAGAATATTTTAATCCATGAAGTATGAATCAGACTAATTGTATATATACACAAAGATATATAACCACCCAGTGTACAAAATCCTGTGCTGATTCTGTCACTCATTCCTCATTTGCATACTGTATTTGCAAATCTATAAAAAAAACTTAACAGGCGACGAGAAAAAAACGAAAAATCTTCACAGCAAAAATTCAATAGTAAATTTGCATATGATTTTCTCTCTCTCTTTTAAATAAACAGATTAATAAGTGGCATTAGAAAAATGTGAAGTTAAATAGGAAATAATGAGGAATATGTTAGAGAAGAGTAAAGATATCAAGGTGATTGAGAGGTATAGACGAGCAAAGGACGAAGGTGCTTAAGAGGGGAGGTGGGTGTAGGTGCTGAGGAGAGTAGGTGGGGTAGGTGCTGATGAGAGTAGGTGGGGTAGGTGCTGAGGAGAGTAGGTGGGTGTAGGTGCTGACAGTAGGTGGGTGTAGGTGCTGAAGGGAGTTGGTGGGTGTAGGTGCTGAGGAGAATAGGTGGGTGTAGGTGCTGAGGAGAGTAGGTGGGTGAAGGTGCTGAGGAGAGTAGGTGGGGTGTAGGTACTGAGGTGGTGGGTGCAGGTGCTGAGGAGAGGAGGAAAAGATTTTTTCATCGTAAGAGAGAGTAGGAAAGTGAGTAGGAGAGAAGAGAGAGAAAAAGAGTAAGAGAAGAGAAGAGAGAGAGAGAGAGAGAGAGAGAGAGAGAGAGAGAGAGAGAGATGAAGATAAGGGAAAAGAGGGAAATGAAAGCCAGAGAAAAGGGAACACTAGAAAAAACATGGGCAACGAGAGGACATAAAACGAGAAAAAAATACAGCCTAAATGAAGACGAAGAAGGAAAAGAAGAAAAAATAAACAGGATGAGTAATTAATAAATAATATATTAAAACCGAGGAAGAACGAGAGCAAATGAAGAAAGAAAAAAGAGAAAAAATAAAAGGAGAGAATTGAGAAGAGAAAAAGAGAAGAGAGAGAGAGAGAAGAGAGAGAAGAGAAGAGAAAAAAAAAAAAGGAGGAGAGAGAGAAGAGAGAAGAGAGAGAGAGAGAGAGAGAGAGAGGCAGGAAACGAGATGGATTAAAACCCTTGTGAAATAAAAAAAAAACAATGTTAATGAGAAACAGAGGAAAGGAATGAATGAAGGGACATTAAAGGAAAGAAGAACAATGGTAGAATGGACGGTATAAGGGACGCCGCTAGACCCAGGATATTTAACAATATATATTCCCAGTCCCTCTCACCCCCATCTCATCTTCTCTTCTACTTCTCCTCGTCTCCCATCCTATTCCTTTGCCTCTCTAACTCATGACAACAAATACACTACGTTAATTTTTTTGTCATATATTTTTTTTGGCAAACTCCACGTTAAATGTTCCTTCTGCTTAGCACATTAAAATACGGATTATGTGTGTTTGTGTGTTTGTGTGAAAATTTGAAATTAAACCTGAACGCTTTCATGAGCTTACACGCATATCTTCCTCTGACGATGTGAGAGTAAACACATGAAAGCGCCCAAATTTTATTTCCTATTTTCACTGTGGTATTCGGCACATTTTATATATATATATATATATATATATATATATATATATATATATATATATATAATGTGCCGAATACGTAAAATTGGTCAATTAGCAAGAACTCATTTAAAATAAAGTCTTTTCTAAAATTTTATCTTATACGTGTAAAGATATGTTTTTTCCATTTATGTTAATGTTTTAGATAGGTTTACAATAATTTAATAAACAAAATGAAATATATTTTTTTCGTTAGGTTCAGAATGATTTTTCCGAAATTATTGCATACACAAATTTTCGCTGGCCTTATTCGGCAAGAAAAGCGTTGCTATTTAAACCAAATAGCAAGTTTTACCTATTCGCCACTCCATTTCCTGCATGGGAAATGAAAGATAATCAGATTTGACCCAAAGGAACGATAGCTCCATTTCGCTGACTCAAGAGCCCATCACCAGCCTGGGATAACTGCTGACGACAACGATCCAAGGGGCGTATAACAGATGTCTTACAATAGACTGTCTTTGTAGCATAATATTCAATGAATCATACACAAAAACATGGCTTCGAATCACATCATTTTCTGCAGCCGAAATTATCCGATAGCTCGCTGTTCAATAATTAAGGCCGCTAATTGCATAACTGAGACAATTAAGCCTATTCAAGTATTTAACTTCGTTTTTTCAGGTCGTGTATTGCCCATTCAAGATCATAATTGTTATATATTGAATTATGTGAGAGTTTATCTCGGGTTATTTGGTAACCGTTATCATGCTGAAGCTAAATACTGCTTTTCTAATTAAATTTTACACACACACACACACACACACACACACACACACACACACACACACACACACACACACACACACACACACACAAAACAATCTAGATCACACGACAGGCCAAGTGTCTATTAACAAGTATCTTTGGTAACTGGTAAGTACACACCCTCAAGGGTTGAGGTGGTCATACTATACACCCTAAACCACGTGACTTGTCCAGGGTTTGTTGACATAGTAATGTAAAGGCCTTTGTTCAATCTATAACATTTATGTCTCTTTGTTAGCAAACGGAGGATCGAACCTGCACAACTCCTTGCTATAGAATTATGATTGCATCTATCTACACGGTATTAGGGGAAACTAGACTTATAGTTCCTCTCCGCTGATAGCTTCGATTTGGACTGTGGTATCTCCGCCTCTTTCCCATACTCTCCTATGCTCTCTCATTCTCCTTCTCCCATTTACGTCCTTATTATTCCCTTATGCTTCCATATCCTTCCAAATACGACCTTATACACTCAGATACACCCACAGATGACACCCACAGATTCAACTCACTGTGTTACACTATGTAATATACATTCCTTGTTTACGGTCTGGCTTCGGGAGCCCAGCGATGCTCTATCAGAAATTTACAACGGGACTCCAATTTACATTTTTCTTGTTGTTGTTGTCGACAATTTTTTCACTTAAAAGAATTAGTCTCTGGCAAGTTTTTCGTTCAGCTTGATTTTATTTAAAGAATTTTTGCCCCCAAACCTAATATTTTACGATTTTTTTTTTAACTTTAAATTGCTTTCATTGCAGCAGACTATAAACACTGTTTTTATAATTTTAAAACATTTAAATATCAGTATATTTTAGAATATTGCCGAGGTAGACAACATAACTTTTACACAAGTAACCCGAACATATAATAGAGGAGTTTAAGACGACGTTTCGCACCTACTTGGATCATTTACAAGTCACATTAACACAAACAACTCGCACCTGCGAGACTGGTATCACTAAATGGTTATAATGACCATAATTTTTTAAGGGGTGGACCAGCAAGCCAGCGGAAGGCCTCGGTCAGACGACCAAAAGCTCTAGTGGAGGGTCATCATCTAAGACCCGCGTCAGGAAACACTTATCCTGTTTCCTGACGATCCTTGCCTAACCTAAGTTAGGAGACTGAAACTTAACACAACTTAGCGGTCCGTCTTGTTAATAATGGTTCAAAACGGACCGACAAGTACTCATCAATTTCAGTCACCTAAATCTGCGTTATTTGTGTATTATTGAACACTGATTTTGCAGCTGTATATTTTAGGGATAAATTCAACTATTTTGAAATGACAGCAAATTTGACTATTAAATCCGCAATCATTCGAATCTGAGGTAAAAAAGTACAAACATTATATATAAAAAATGGTTTTGAGATTATTATTTTGAGGTGAAAAAAAAATAATAATTTAGAAATGTGTCTGATATTTGCGATATTGTTTTATAATTCATGGAACACAAATATCAACTGCATTTTTTACCTAAATAAATTATTCGAAATTCCAGATGCTTATGATATTCAATAAAAAAATTAAAAAATAATTCCTTATTTTATAAATCCTTGTGCACTATTTAGTTTTATGAAAAGTGGAGACTCGAACCTCCGTCAGCTAAGAGCGATACAGACCCGCTACCTAACTGCGCTCACCTTGTTACAGATTGTATTAATAATACCTAGCTAGGTTCAACACTGCATTATCTTTTTAATTACATATAATAAAAGTAACTTATTACATCATTATAATTACATTAAACACTTTACACTCAGGCCAATCTTATTACAGATTTATGTATATAAAAACATATATGATTACATTACCTAAGGCATAATCACGTAATTAATTTTTTCTTCCAGCGATATTCAAGCTGCAAGACGGTAATATAAGTAAGAATATTTACTAGAGAATAGTTTGGGATCAAAGGTCAAATGAATTCAGAACTTTAACTTGTGGAAACTCTAAAGTTTAAAGTGAATTAAATTACGTCATAGTGTCACTTATGACTTTTGAGACGAAGTTCTATGTTCGTGGTTCACTTAAGAGAGGTCACAGTGCTTCGCTCTTGGCAAGTCTAGGTAGGCCTACTTTGCCAAATTTGTATATTTAATTTGCTGTATATTAACTCAAGTGTGTTTACTCATGAATAACTCATACTTTGGAAGAAGGAAAAACTTTAGACGACGTTTCGGTCAGTCCCGGGCCATCATCAAGTCACGACTTAGTTCGGATTTCACACCGGAACAAAGTTGCAAATTAATGACGGGTTAAGACTGACCGTAATGTCGTTTAAGTTTAGTGTCCATTCCTGTTATTCGTGAATTTGTTCAGTCATGGAATTTTTACTTTTTTTTCGTCCATGAATGCCCAGATTTCAGTTTTCATTTGTCTTAAGGATCTCCACTATCCTGCTGTTGGGTCAATTCAATGTCAACGTGCTGGTTCAATATTCACTTCGATAAGAGCCCAGCTAATGTGTAATAAAAGTTTACTCAAAGGCATTATTACTATTTCAGCAAAATATATATAAAAAAAAAATATTAGCAAAGGTTGAATAAATTATTAAGTATTACCACTTCCTTCTTTCCCCGCCATCTACCGTATAGTATTCTGGCCTTCTCTACGTCACTCGCCTCAATTTTGACTTGACAATGGTTCGGGGAGTTCTCTGCATCTGTTTCCTGTTTGCCTTATTTTGAAGACACAGTTAACAGCCAGAGCTGTTTTCAAAGCTTAAATGGCTTTAACAGGGTATTATTTGTTGTAATGCCTCTCGACTGTACCAGGGTCGTTACGGCTGCATTCCACCTAAGCATCATTAGTCAGGGATGCTGACTAGAGATGAGAGTAATCTTTCGTGAATGCTTATAGTTCCCGAACCCCAAACGGTAAATTGTTTATATATCTCAGAGGATATGTACATTTTCAAAAGTATTATTTTTCTAAACGCTAATTCTTCTATATCTGCAATTAAATGTAAATGAAAACGCCCTTTATATAAAAAAATGAACTAGGTAAAAAAATACTCGAGAAAAAGGCACTCGGAAAAAGTTTACTTGAAAAAACGCACTCACAAAAAAACGCACTAAGAAAAAAACGCACTCAGAAAAAAACGCACTCGAGAATAAAACTACTTGTCATGTCATCACCAGGCACATATTTTGGCCCTCATCCAAATTATATTTTGACGAGGAAATATAAAAAAACACACAACATTTTTCAGAGATATGCTGTACCCTCAGTGGTTCATTCCAGAAGTAAATTTTGCAACATCAAAAAAAGCTGGTCTGCTCTCTAGGCTTCCATATTTAAGGGCTACACTAAATAATTAATGCTTCCAACTGATGGGGAAAAAATTCAGAGGAAAAAACAATTGTGTCAACGAGTGTGTGTAAATATAGTGTACTTCAACATAAACCCTAACCTATTGATGTGTAACTGATCCACCTTGCATTCTCCGGACGGAGTATCAAGCTTTCACCACACGGTTTTATCCTTTCGCTTAAATGTAATAATAATAATAATAATAATAATAATAATAATAATAATAATAATAATAATAATAATAATAATAATAATAATAATAATAATAATAATAATAAAATAAAAATAAAAAAAAAATAATAATAATAATAATAATAATAATAATAATAATAATAATAATAATAATAATAATAATAATAATAATAATAATAATAATAAAAATAAAAATAAAAATAAAAATAAAATAATAATAATAATAATAATAATAATAATAATAATAATAATAATAATAATAATAATAATAATAATAATAATAATAATAATAATAATAAAAAAAAAAAATAAAATAATAATAATAATAATAATAATAATAATAATCATGAGACCTGCGTGGAATACTTTGCATTGGACGTAAACTATGTAGCTCTATAGACAGGAAAAAGTATGCAGAACAAGCCTAAATTTGGGCAACGAATCGCTCTGAGCATTTATTTTTAACGTAATGACATGAACAAGGTCTACTTGGAGGTAACCGCCATAAAAACCAAAGCTTGTTGTACATGGCTTGTGCTTTAGACCACGTAATTGTCAGCGTTACACCTTTCAGACCAACGTTGATGCTGCTGCTATTAATTCTCCTGACTTCTCTCATCTTTCTCCTTTTCTTTCTCCTCTTGTTTCCTCTTGTTTCTAGTATAGACAATGAAAGTAAGAGCATTCGCTTTGCAACTATGAGTATATTGATCCAATTTTCAAATATAGAGATTGAGCATACGATTGCATTGTTTCCTCGTTAGAGAATTTCGTCGATCAAATGAGACACAACTTTGATGAAATAGAATCCGAAGGGAAATGTTCACGTCGATGTATTTGAAGAGAAATTGAAGGTTTCAGAGCAGCAAACGTCTGATACACGTTGATCTTACACTTTTTCGTGTGATCACTGCTAGAGTGAAAACGTATGGGCAAAATATATGCAACATTTAGGAATCCGTTTTTACCGAAATGTTTCGCCAGCGCAGTAGGCTTCATCAGTTGAAAAAAGAGGTGATTACAATACTGGAGACAGTAGAAGTGAAGAAGTACCAGACATAGTAGACAAATATCAGGCCTAAGAAACCGAACTATAATCAAGGCTGAGGGACTGACCACCTCAAAATTACCTCACCAATTTTTCTACTGTTGCCAGTGTTTCACGTGTCTTTTACACGTATTGTATACCATTTATAATTTATATAAAATATAGGGAGATACCACCTCTAGAACTGGACTGGTAAAAAAAAAGAATGAAAAGATGGGGTGGTAGGAGACGTGGAATATTCAAATGGCTTCAGGAAGAAATCCAAATATTCTTCCTTGACGCCTTTTTATCCACTTCTCCGAGGCTATGGGTCCCACAATTTGCACCAGAGGTGGACCCCATCCTATATATATATATATATATATATATATATATATATATATATATATATATATATATATAAAGTTTAAGGTTCGACGTGTGTGCAGAGATGGTCTTCTACATACCACTGCTGTAACTCGTGGTTATTTTAGTTACTGTCGCCTCCTTGTCAGCTTGAACCAGTCTGGCCATTAACCTCTAACCTCTCATTAACAAGGCGTTTTTTCCCCAAAGAACTGCTGCTTGGTGGATGTTTCGTGTTTTTCACACCATTCTCTGTAAACTTTAGAGACTATTGTGCATGAAAATCTCAGGAGATCAGCAGTTTCTGAGATACTCAAACCACCCCGTCTGACACCAACAATCATTCCACGATCAAAGTCACTTTGATCATATTTCTTCCCCATCCTGATGTTTAGTCTAAACAACAACAAATGAACTTTTTGACTCATAACTGCATGCTTTAAGGGACTGAAGTGCTGCCACGTGACTCATTAGATATTTGCAATAACGAACAGGTGTACCTAGTGAAGTGACCTCTGACTGTACTTATAACTCACTGGTCATCTCCCAATGAGGAAGAGTAACCTAAAAAATGGAAATGCCTTCGCATCCATTCATTCTTGCCAGAAGCATGCTCACAACACTGCTCAGAAGACCCTCCGAACTGCAACATTCTCCTTCATGTGTTTGTATATATATATATATATATATATATATATATATATATATATATATATATATATATATATATATATATATATATATATATATATATATATATCACAAACATGTTTGCATATATGCATATTAAATATAAATAAACACGCATAAATATTTATGTGAAAGCTGGTCATTAAAAATCTCCAGCACCATGTGCAATAATCATTAATATGCAACCACGTCAAGAATATTGCTGTTGCAAGTCAAATTATTGACATAATACAATTTTAGAAAAAAAAAAGGTCCCCGTACGAGTCTGCATAATATTGGTGCATAAGTCACGCTGGATTTTGCAATTAAATCTATTCAATATCAGGTCCCCAGAGCGAGCAGTTATGTAAATATATACAAATATTTTACTGGGTAACTGTGGTACAAAAAAATTACCCGTCGTGTCGCCAAATTTCCAACTTGTATCGAATCTTTTTTTTTTCTTTCAACGGAGTCTGGTCAGTGGTCGGAGAGCTGCAACACAAAAAACAATCATCTCTTTAATGTCATTATGATAATGGTATATAACACTGACATGGAGATGAGAAAAACACATGTGCAACAATTAGGCAACTTTTCTTTCTCAAACTTTTTTTCGACAAAGTAGGTTTATTCTGTCGAATAAAGAGATGATAGAACAAGAAGATAGAACAGTATTTCTGGGACCTCGTAAGCGAAACTTTACCGATATAAAGACACCTAACTTTTGCGCATTTGTCTTATTCATCTCTATGGCGTAATACTTGTTTTACTTAGCCGATTAAGTAACTACAAGCAATTAAGCAACGTTTCGCCCTCAAGAGACCGAAACATCGCTGAGTCTTACCTGATAGAGTTACGGTTTTTTATTCCTGGTCTCAGTCATCGTAACATTTCATCACATTTCCTCTCATTTCTCTGTTCTATTTACTCCAGCACTGCTCTCATCTACTCATCCTTCAAAGGGATGCATTGACAATGAAGACCACTTGATCCCAGGAATTGGAGATACCCCTCCCTTCCTTGGATCAAACCTGATTTCCACCCATGTCCAAGGCTCTGCATTATCACTATAATTATTACCATTATTACCACTTCCCTACTAATAAAATACTTCTCTTTACTCTTACTCTCCCACACTTCATACATTAACAATTTTTCCCCTTCTTTGTATCCTCTTCATATTCCTTATTTACTCTACCCACACTCCTTTTATGTTAATTTTACTTCCTATTTACTCTACTCCCCTGCTTCCTCTTCATTATCTGCTCTTCTTCCAATTTACTCCGGCTACACTCCCCACACCATCCATGCTCACGATGTGCATCATAATTACGCCCAACTTCTTCAGGAAAAACCTCCGGTAAAGAATCTTCACAACTTAATGAGAAATCTCTCTCCGACACCGTGACTGAGCGAAGTTTCTTTGCCCAATATACGAAGCCACAGCAAAAATGTATATATATATATCTTTCTTTCAACAAATCGGCTGTTTCCCACCAAGGCGGGGTGGCCCAAAGAGAAAAACAAAAGTTTCTCTTTTAACTTTAGTATTGTATACAGGAGAAGGGGTTATATATAGGGGTTATATAAGTGGAACATTCAAATGGCTTCAGAAAGAAATCCAAATATTCTTCCTTGAAGCCTTTTTATCCACTTCTCCGAGGCTATGGGTCCCACAATTTGCACTAGAGGTGGACCCCATCCTATATTAAAAAAAAAAAAAAAAAAAAAAAAAAAATATATATATATATATATGTCGTGCCGATTAGGTAAAACTGGTCAATTAGCAAGAACTCATCTAAAATTAAGACCTTTCTAAAATTTTCTCTTATACGTTTAAAAATATATTTTTTTCAATTATGTTAATGTAAGAATTTATAATTTTGTACCAAGAGAAACTTTGAAAACCTACCTAACCTTATTACAACAAGCGCAATTTAATTTAGCCTAACCCAACTAAATATATGTTAGATACGTTAACATTAATTTAATAATAAACAAACACAATGAAATATATTTTTTTCGTTAGGTTCAGAATGATTTTGGCGAAATTATTGCATACACAAATTTTCACTTGTCTTATATGGCAAGATGAGCGTTGCTATTTAAGCCAAAATCGCAAGTTTTACCTAATCGGCACGACATATGTATATATATATATATATATATATATATATATATATATATATATATATATATATATATATATATATATATATATATATATACGTATATATACGCATCCCCTCTGTAGAGGGTCGACACCAGAAGGTGACTTGCCATCCATCCCATGCCAGGGATAGTCTAGTCACCCCCACCTCTGGGATGGTGAACAAGTTGAAAGGTTTTAAAAGTAAGCAGCCAACCTATCCCAAACTACCATAGAATTTCCTTCCGAAAAGATAAACAATTATGAAAGCCTCAAGTTCGTCCCCGAAAAAAACTCATGTTTGGCTAAGCCAAATTAGAGGAAAATTTAAATGCTGAGAAATTAGTCCAAGTGGGATGTGCGTTCGTTTGAACTCCCAAAGTCAAAATTTGATGGAAATCATAAAGCAAAGCCAGCTCTGTTTGATGCGTAGAGCCAGCCCTGCCGGGATGTTTGTCAACATTAAGAGTTTTATGCAGTATATTCACGCAAGGTATACTGTTTTGGATTCCAGACATACCGATCCACCCAAACACCCACACCAAAACACACACCCACCACACACCACACACCCACAAAACTGCTTAGTAAACGACTTGACAGAGAGGATCATTGCAGAGGATGACATTAATAATATTAATGGTGGTGAAACTCAGACACGCTTTAAAAGACTTTGAAGGATGAGTGAAACAGATGGATACTTTAAATTCAATACCGACATTTTTAAGGCTAAGAAAAGTGGATTAGATATTATTAGATGTGAAGCATTTAACCTGTTTGGGCTATTCAATGCAAGGATCGGTGGAGGCTTGATACTCCATCCGCAAACTACGAGACCGACACGCTACCTATAGGAGAAGAAAGAAAACAGAAGTATCGAACAGTGTGGAAGGCAAGAAAGTACAAAATAGGAAAAAGAGTGAGGCCTTCCGGCAAGAATTACACGAATATTATGCTGGCAGCTATTAAACGAATATTATGTTGTCAAGTATTAAACAAATATTATGCTGTCAAGTATTACACGAATATTATGCTGTCAAGTATTACACGAATATTATACTGTCAAGTATTACACGAATATTATGCTGTCAAGTATTACACGAATATTATGCTGTAGAAAACTTATGCAAGTGTGTCCAAAATAGAACAAACCTTTGTTTATCGACTACGTTTCGCTCTTAAAATAAATTATATTAAGTCAATATAAAGAACATGGTAATATGACAGAGAAAGAGGGTGATGAGAAATGCATAGGATAACGTATCAATTATAGAGGCGAGGTGTGGAACTGGACATAAAGAAATCCATTTGTTACACATGTATTTAATTCTTCAAAAGATAGGTGTAATATACCGTTAATGTTATGAGATTAGGAGTGTTGCCTACATTTAGCAGTGTCTTTCCTCCCTCCCCCTCTAAAATAAATTTAGAAATTCTTGTTATATTGAATGATCCTTGATCCTGTTCGATGGTATCTGTGGTTAGAATGTAGGCAGATTCGGGTCCTGTTGTCCTCCGTAATGAGTATTTCTTCGTGTGCGTTTTTCTTCCTATTTACTTCGGAGAAAACTTGTGAGAAGATTAACTTGTGGCATCTTCCACAGGGGTCTTGTAAGCCTTAAGTCAGACCAGATATAAGGACTAGGAGTCAACCGCAGTAAACTACGGTGTGGAGAAAGTCAAGGTTAGGTCAGTTCGCGAGTGTACAGTGACCTGGGAAAGGTCATTATCACAGACAAAACAGGGACTAACATTCACGCTAGGAGACTACAGTTTATATATCATATATACCGTTATATGCAATAATACAATGTCCTGTAATATACCAGGTTTTCACCAATACCTGCCATGATATATATAAGCTTCAGTAATTAAGAGAAAGACTATTGCGTATAAAAGTATTGTTGTGAAGCTTCTCTCTCTAACATCCCTATACAGCATGAATTTTTCCCTGTTACACGGATTGAATTACTGTAAGCTCACAACTGATGTACCTGGGTTTGATTCTAGCTGAAGTGTAGCGGATGAAGACACAAATGCAGTATAATGCGATCCTTCATTGACAACGTTTCGCCCACACAGTGGGCGTAATGAAGCATCGCTTTATACAGCATTTATTTTATACTAATTCTTTCCAGAAGAGTAATGTTGGCCATATATGTTTACACATTTTACTCGTGTTCGCCAAGCAGTAATTAGATCCTCAGCTGTCAGTCGACCCTTGCGCGTCGCGTCCCAGGGTAAGGTAACACCTCTCAGCTTGTAAACTGAAGCCAAGCACTCTAAAAAATCCCTCGCCTGGATACATTATTTCCTGATCCATGGATACGTGGCCCCAACTGCCACAACGAATACTGAATTCTGGCTGTGGAGTCGTCGTACACAAACTGGATTTGCAACCACATTACCCGCTCATAAAAGACTTACTCGACCTTCTCAACGCTGTGCATTTTTTCCCGAACGCCATTACCCTTTCCACGCCCATTTATTATTAATAATATCGGGGAATATACAACGCCTGTGGGGGACGGGGGGAAGTGGAAAGCATTCAGGCTTAATTCAGGGAATTGGAGCACAGATCCAATTCCCTACATCAAGAGCCATTCACCAGCGTCAAAGAACCTCCCTTGGGGTTTCTAGTGAAAAGCTTTTGCTCCTAGAAACTGGAGCCACCCTTTCCTGGATCAAGTCTGATTACTTCCCAATCTCTCTTGAACACAGAAATTTCCTTGTTACCAGAGCTAATAGTCAACATAGTGTTCCTTTAACACATTATAATAGTAATTTCACCTCTACCTGATAAATAGGAAGATAAGCTGACAGTCAAAATATTATTGAGTATCGAAATTTATTGGAAATGGGGTTGAAATGTGTCGCCGGAAAACATGAAGACAGAAATGAATAAATTTGACACGTGTGCAGCATTTATTAAACGTTATCAGCATATTTCGTTCATTCACTCTGGTGAGCGAAACGTTTTAACATTTTATAAACTGTTTTTATACTCAAATATTTATAGAGATTGTGTACACAAAAGTGATGAAAAATATTATAAAAAATTTACTTCCTTATCCTTAACTTTTCTACTTCGAAGACAAATAGATAAACTAATTTACCTTAAACTCGCATATGGGGGGCGCCACCCCCCGTCCATCTTCCCTTTCATTGACAGTTATTAAAACTTAATCTGAATTCACAAAGTTTTTAACTTGTTACAAATTAAGTATTAATATAAACAGAGTACAGAGTGTGTTAGCAGACTTTACTTATAGGGAAACCATACCACGGGTGGGGATCGAACACGCGGTCAGATTCTTACAAGATCTGCTTCAAGTTACACAGTATTTACACCACACGAACACTCCGTATGTACTCAGTACTGAGTGTATGAGAGTTGTGTAATGTTGTGTTTGTATATACACACAACATTGTGTATGCAAGGCACACACACATGGCATGTACGCACTTCAACACGTACACACTGGGAACACAACCCACACGTACACAAAGTGGGAACACAGCTCACACGTATACACGCTGTGTACGCAAGCCACACGTGCACACCGTGTGTACACAACGCCCACGAAGCCCCAAAACTCCACAATTTCTCACGTCAGGGAGAAATATTGAAGAATACAATTTCTTTTATTTCTCCAGTAAACCTTTGGCTGGCTTAACATAAATAATACTTTCCCTGCTGGAAGTAAAGTCTGTGGGTGGTAATCCAGGCTGTGTGTGAGTCAGTGAGTGTGTGTGTGTGTGTGTGTGTGTGTGTGTGTGTGTACTCACCTAGTTGTGGTTGCAGGGGTCGATTCACAGCTCCTGGCTGTTTGTGTGTGTGTACTCACCTAGTTGTGGTTGCAGGGGTCGAGTCACAGCTCCTGGCTGTGTGTGTGTGTGTGTACTCATCTAGTTGTGGTTGCAGGGGTCGAGTCACAGCTCCTGGCCGCGCCTCTTTGCTGGCCGCTACTAGGTCACTCTTCCCGCTCCATGAGCTTTATCATACCTCTTCTTAAAGCTATGTATGCTTCCTGCGTCCACTACATCACTTCATAGACTATTCCACTTCCCGACAACTCTGTGACTCAAGAAATACTTCCTAACATCCCTGTGATTCAACTGAGTCTTCAACTTCCAACTGTGACCCCTTGTTGCTGTGTCCCATCTCTGGAACATCCTGTCTCTGTCCACCTTGTCGATTCCTCTCAGTATTTTGTATCTCGTTATCATATCCCCCCTATCTCTCCTGTCCTCCAGTGTCATGTCGATTTCTCTTAACCTCTCCTCGTAGGACATACATCTTAGCTCCGGAACCAGTCTAGTTGCAAACCTTTGCACTTTTTCTAGTTTCCTTACGTGCTTAGCTAGGTGTGGGTTCCAAACTGGAATGCTCTTCTTAAGTTTGCTAGGCGCCCGTAAGCTGCCACAGTTATTTGGTTGATGTGCACCTCAGGAGATGTGCCCGGTGTTATACTCACCCCAAGGTTCTTTTCTTTGAGTGAGGTTTGTAGTCTCTGGCCCCCTAGACTGTACTCCGTCTGCGATCTTCTTTGTCATTCCCCATCTTCCTGACTTTGCACTTGGTTGGGTTCAACTTCAGGGGCCAGTTGCTGGACCAGGCCTGCATCCTGTCCAGATCCCTTGTAAGGCTCATGCCTGGTCCATGCCCGTGTTGAATTCTTCTATCAACTTCCATCATCTGCAAACAATGACACTTCGAGTCTATTCCTTCCGTCATGTCGTTACTTATACCAACAACACCGGTCTAGGACTGACCCTGAACCCCGCTCATCACAGGCGCCCACTCTGACACCTCGCCACGTACCATGACCCGCTGTTGTCTTCTTGACAGGTATTCCCTGATCCATTTTTGTAGTGCCTTCCCTGTTATTCCTGCCTGTTCCTCTAGCTTTTGCAACACTTGAAGGTGTACCCTACCTCTCCGTCTTTCTGGAGTCCCTTCTGTCTCCTGTGAACACTTCTTTGAGATCTTATATTGTGTGTGTGTGTGTGTATACTCACCTAGTTGACTCACCTAGATTGTGAGTTGAGGGAGCGGATTCAGAGCTCCTGGACGCCTCACTGGCCTGTAGTGTAGGTGTGTGAGAGAGAGAGAGAGAGAGAGAGAGAGAGAGAGAGAGAGAGAGAGAGAGAGAGAGAGAGAGAGAGAGAAAGGGGCAGCGCTTTCATATTTTTTTCATGTTGTTCATGTTAACTACAGAATTTACTGACCACATTAAGATTCTCGACCACATGGGGATCCTCAAGGCTGTGCATATCACTTGTTCACTAACATGAGTATATACACAGATATATTCATTGAACAAAAACGCCTCCTCTGAACGTGTTTGCTTGGACTTCTATTTTTTTCTGCAACATTGCAAGCTCCTGATATGATTGCAACACGAAAGACCTAGAACTATCATCCCCCCCCCCCCCCGGTGGTTGTTTTACCCATCCCTCTGTGTATATACGCTGTCGGCTGGTGGGGTTCTGGGGAAGGAGGGGCAGGACGGATATACGTTTTAAATATGCGTAAATGAATTACAAATATTTTTGGAGCGTAAATAATAAAGAATAATTTTAAATGCGCTTTATTTGCATTTTTTTTGTTATTCATTATTTAATAGTATAATAAAAATAAACAGATAAAAAATAATTATTTTGAGTTCTGGAGATGGGAACTACATATTTATATATTATTATCATGATTATCATTACTTTTATTATTATTATTATTATTATTGCTCTATATATCTTATACAGATTTAGCTCTTGCTTTTTAAATACATAATAATAATAAATAATGGAGGCAAAAGAGAAAAATGTATCAGACTGAAGCAGCACCAACACTTTTATGTGCGTGAGGCATGGGCTTTACACGTTGTAGCAATGAGGTTGGAGACAGCAGTATTTTCAACAGAAAATCCTAAACTCGTAATTGGCATATGAATGGGAGACAATCGGGTTCGATCCTAGAAAGAGGAAGATATCTCTAATTTCTTTGAACCAAGGAACTGTCCTCAGCATCAAGGCACGACCTTTCTCTTGAGAAGGTACTGGAAGTCGAGTGCGTGCACTCTGAAGGAGAGAGGAGTGTGTGTGCACTCTGAAGGAGAGAGGAGTGTGTGTGCACTCTGAAGGAGAGAGGAGTGTGGTTGCGAGAGTTCGGAGCGTCGGTTGATTTGTGATGACTGCGCTCTTCTGGCAAGACAGCAATTGAATAAACGATGGTGAATGTGTTTTCCTTTTTTGGGAAACGGTAGATGTACTAAAATAAAAATATGGAAAAAATGCTCAAAAGGCTTCACTGAGAAATCTTAAAGATTTTTTTCCCTGACAGAATTTTACTCTTTCCTCCGAAGCCTTGAAGAGGTCTTGATCCAAGGAATTAGAGCCACTCCTCCCTTCCTTGGACTGAATTTTAATAATTTAATTGCCCAGCTCGCTGTATGACCCCCACGGTTTTAACGCTTCCCATGATTGTAATGATAAATAATCACCGTGGAGGATAGGTGGTTATCAGCAGCTGGTATTTTTATCCTTTGTTATCGATAAAGTTTAAGGTCAGTTAAAGGTAACCTGAAGGGTCACCTCAGGGTCACCTGAAGGGTCACCTCAGGGTCACCTGAAGGGTCACATCATGGTTTACCTGAAGGGTCAACTGAAGAGTCACCTGAGGGGTTAACCTTAAGGGTCACTTTAGTCACCTGAAGGCCAACTGAAAGGTTAACTGAAGGGTCACCTCAGGGTCACCTGAAGACCAACTGAAGGGTCACCTCAGGGTCATCTTTGTCGTCTTTATATTGTCTTAATTCACTACTTTATTTAAACTTATTAAAATCTTGCTTCTTAATATTATACCAATGTTATATGTTACAAACCTTGATGATGGTTTCGCCGAAACGATGATTTTTTTAATACACTGACCGTAGAAGAAACACAGTGTTTTTCCTGCTACCTCATACATTGTGACAAAATTTCGAAAAAAATCCATTATCATCTTGTCTATAACCAAGAAGAATTTTTTAATAACAAAGTACGCATTTACATGGAGGTGAGGCTAGTGGAATATCCCTTTACTTACCATGGTTGGAAGGTTAATTGGGCTGAAGAGTGTCAACATAACAGGTGCATTAAGGCTGCATGTCACCTTCACCACCAATTAAGAAGACTTTAATACAAAATACAGGTCTATTTGGATTAAGTTACACTCTAAATGTATATATACAGACATATAGATCCCTTAACATGTACATACATTTTTGCTCGTAGTGCATTTGCACACACACACACACACACACACACACACACACACACACACACACACACACACACACACATACACACACCAACAGATATGCTTATGGGGATATATACAAGTTTGCCATCTTTGCCAAGTTGCCATCTTTGCCAGGTATAATAAAGAAAAATAATGGGTCATCTCAATGATTCAGACCCGTGTCAGGAGGCACTTGTCCTGTTTCCTGACGAATAAAACAAACACAGCAATTTGCCAGGTATGGGCACACATGAGCTACAAACTCTCTCTCTCTTTCTCTCTTCCTTTTAAAACCGTAACATGTGTAATTTGTATATACTTACCGCTTTCTTATGTCTACAACTTCTAATGTTTTTTTAACTTACAATTTTACACTTTGTAACTATAATTTTTTCTTGTACTATGGACCTGATGGTGAGAAAAGATCTGAGAAAAAAAATCACAATAATACTAATAAGTTTACATTACTAATAAGTTTACAATAATACTAATAAGTTTACAATATTAATAAGTTTACAATAATTCTAATAAGTTTTCTTCAACATGATACAATGTTTGTATAGAGATGGGGGAGAGTATTTCGGATTCTGCATAAATTTGCTTGTCATCTCGTTGATTGTAAGATGAATCTTAGACCAGGAGACAATGAGAGAAGGTGTAATGCTTATACTTTTCTATTCCTGTTGTTATATATTGGTCATAACGAGTGAGTATTGGCCGTAATTAATTATTTATTAGAGACTGAGAAAGGGAGAGGTAGGAAGTGGGGAAATATTATGGATATAAGTCTCAAGAAACAGGAAGGGATATTCAGAGACACGCAGAGAGGCGCAGTGAAATGCATAGACATGCAGAGACATGTAATGACATTTAGTGACATGTAGAGACATATAAAGGCATGCATAAACTTACGGGGGTATACAGAGACAAAGCAACAAGCAGAGACTTGCAGAAATATACAGACATTAAAAAAGACTTAAACGAACACGCAAAGACATGCATGGACATGTAAAGACATGCAGAGAGAAAAGCAATACAAGGTGGGGTTGACAGTCAATTCAGGAAGGAAATAAAGAGGAAGTGCTGCCGATGATAAAGTATGGGAAAGCGACATGTGCGGATGAGAGGGCAGGATGATGGAATGGGGAAGGGAGAGAGAGGGAAAATGTAGGTGCATGTGAGGGAGTGCCAGGGTGTACTCCCTGAGAGATGTGTGCTCAGAAAAATGTTGATGGATGCAGTTAATTCCGGAGAGAGAGAGAGAGAGAGAGAGAGAGAGAGAGAGAGAGAGAGAGAGAGAGAGAGAGAGAGAGAGAGAGAGAGAGAGAGAGAGAGAGAGAGAGAGAGAGAGAGAGAGAGAGAGAGAGAGAGAGAGAGAGAGAGAGAGAGAGAGAGAGAGAGAGAGAGAGAGAGAGAGAGAGAGAGAGAATTAGAATCGGGAAATCAAATTCAGGTGTGTGTGTACTCACCTAGTTGTACTCACCTAGTTGTACTCACCTAGTTGTACTCACCTAGTTGTACTCACCTAGTTGTACTCACCTAGTTGTACTCACTTAGTTGTACTCACCTAGTTGTGGTTGCAGAGGTCGAATCACAGCTCCTGGCCCCGCCTCTTCACTGGCCGCTACTGGGTCACTCTTCCTGCGACATCAGCTTTATCATACCTCTTCTTAAAGCTATGTATGGATCCTGCCTCCACTACATCGCTTCCTAAACTATTCCACTTCCTTACAACTCTGTGACTGAAGAAATACTTCCTAACATCCCTGTGATTCATCTGAGTCTTCAACTTCCAACTGTGTCCCCTTGTTGCTGTGTCCCATCTCTGGAACATTCTGTCTTTGTCCACCTTGTCGATTCCTCTCAGTATTTTATATGTCGTTATCATATTCCCCCTATCTCTCCTGTCTTCCAGTGTCGTCATGTCGATTTCTCTTAACCTCTCCTCGTAGGACATACCCCTTAGCTCCGGGACTAGTCTTGTTGCAAACCTTTGCGCTTTCTTTTGTTTCCTTAGGTGCTTGGCTAGGTGTGGGTTCCAAACTGGTGCTGCATACTCCAGAATGGGCTTAACGTACACAATGTACAGAGTCCTGAACGATTCCTTATTAAGATGTCTGAATGCTGTTCTTAGGTTTGCTAGGCGCCCGTATGCTGCAGCAGTTATTTGGTTGATGTGCGCCTCAGGAGATGTGCCTGGTGTTATACTCACCCCAAGATCTTTTTCCTTGAGTGAGGTTTGTAGTCTCTGGCCCCTAGATTGTACTCCGTCTGCAGTCTTCTTTGCCCTTCCCCAATCTTCATGACTTTGCACTTGGTGAGGTTGAACTACAGGAGCCAGCTACTGAACCAGGCCTGCAGCCTGTTCAAATCCCTTTGTAGTTCTGCCTGGTCTTCGTCCGATTGGATTCTTCTCATCATCTTCACATCATCTGCAAACAGGGACACTTCGGAGTCTATACCTTCCGTCATATCATTCACAAATACCAGAAACAGCACTGTTCCAAGGACTGACCCCAGTGGAACCCCGCTCGTCACAGGCGCGCACTCTGACTCCTCGCCAGGTATCATGACTCGCTGTCTTCCTGACAGGTATTCCCTCATCCATTGTAGAGTCTTCCCTGTTAGCCCTGCCTGGTCCTCCAGCTTTTTGCACTAATCTTTTGTGTGGAACTGTGTCAAGCGCCTTCTTACAGTCCAAGAAAATGCAATCTACCCACCCCTCTCTCTCTCTTGTGTGTGTGTGTACTCACCTAATTGTACTCACCTAATTGTGGTTGCAGGGGTCGAGACTCAGCTCCTGGCCCCGCCTCTTCGCTGTCCGCTACTGGGTCTCTGCTCTCCCTGCTCCATGAGCTTTATCATACCTTGTCTTAAAACTATGTATGGTTCCTGCCTCCACTATATCTTTCTCTAGACTATTCCACTTCCTGACTACTCTATGGCTGAAGAAATGCTTCCTAACATCCCTTTGACTCATCTGAGTCTTCAGCTTCCAGTTGTGTCCCCTTGTTTCTGTGTTCCCTCTCTGGAACATCATGTCACTGTCTACCTTGTCGATTCCCCGCAGTATTTTGTATGTCGTTATCATGTCTCCTCGGACCATTCTTACCTCCAGTGTTGTTAGTCCTATTTCCCTCAACCTTTCTTCATAGGACAGTCCCCTGAGTTGTGGAACTAACCTTGTCGGAAACCTTTGCACTTTCTCTAGTTTCTTTACGTGCTTGACCAAGTGTGGGTTCCAGACTGGTGCTGCATATTCTAGTATGGGCCTGACGTACACGGTGTACAGTGTCTTGAACGATTCCTTGTTAAGGTAACGGAACGCTAGTCTTAGGTTTGCCAGTCGCCCATATGCTGCCGCAGTTATCTGGTTGATGTGTGCCTCCGGAGACGTGCTTGGCGTTATACTCACCCCAAGGTCTTTCTCCTTTGACGAGGTTTGTGTGTGTGTGTGTGTGTGTGTGTGTAAGTAATAGGCAAATAAACTTGTCCACAGATTCAGTTATGTATAAGTGAATTCACATGTTTTGAATGTGGTGGAGGAAAATTCAAGACACAGCTTCATGAGTAGGTATGATCAGAAACCTATAGAGTTTAATGTTCAATTGAAAGAAAAACCCATGACGTGGACTCAGAAGCTGAATCACGAAACACCACAAACACAACAGTGAGTACAAACAATTCACATACACACGAGCGCGCGCGCACACACACACACCAGGGCCAGGAGCTGTGACTTGACCCCAGCAACCACAATTAGGTGAGTACACTCACACACACAGTCCCCTACTTACGTACGAGTTACATTCCTGGCGTATCATCTTACGAGCGAGATTTTTGTACAGAACACAATGACACAAAAACTGTATGTTTTATACGTGTTTCATATCTGTTTGTACTGCATTTCGGCGCCGGTAAGGATGTAAGTGCGCATATTTGCAACTAGAGGCGTTCGTAAGTGCATACGCAACAAAAACGAAACATAAGGCTACAAAAATATTACAAAAACACCATGAAAACACTGCAAAATCATTTCAAAACAATAAAAACACTTCAAAACACCAGAAAACAGTAAAAAACATTACAAAAACACCGCAAAACACCAGAAAACAGTACAAAACATTACTCAAACACTGCAAAACACCAGAAAAACAGTACAAAACAATACATAAACACTGAAAAACACCATAAAAACTACAAAACAATACATAAACACTGCAAAACACCAGAAAAACAATACAGAACACTAAAAAAAGTACAAAATATATTTGCTACGTTTGTAAGTAAGAATGTTTGCAATTTTCGGTGTGTGTGTGTATATTCACCAAAGTAAAAAGTAAATATATGAATAAGGTATCCCAGTTCCACGAGAATACTGCCGCATACCAGAATCCTGGGATACTGAAGCGACCGAGCGGCCTCCCTGCTCATGTATAATACAATGGTAAAAATATACCGACAATATGTAAATAAAACACACAAT
Source organism: Cherax destructor (assembly GCA_009830355.1). Classification (NCBI taxonomy): domain Eukaryota; kingdom Metazoa; phylum Arthropoda; class Malacostraca; order Decapoda; family Parastacidae; genus Cherax; species Cherax destructor. The sequence continues at coordinate 228,772 of WNWK01000041.1, forward strand.
GTAGGTTATGACATTTTATTGTGAAGACGTTTTGTCCACCAGGGACTTTTAATAAAAATCCTTGCGGGCGAAACGTTTTCACAATACACCACAAAACCATAATAGGAGTGTCGTGTCAGCAAGATACTCCCTCGATCTCACACTAGTACTGACACAAGGACTATATCCACCTTTCCTAACCACTATTTTGCTAGCCATTAAAAAAAATATAGCATACTTTGCCTTCTTTTATGGACCCAGGTATTAGTTTTAGCGCGTATGACAATTGCTCTGGCAGGTTCTGGCTGCACTTACGACCTACACAGGAGATGGGTGTGGCTGGATGGTACACAACAAGCTATTTGTTCTGAAGAATAGACACAAGTTACAGACCACGGTACGGGTGGGGACTGAACTCGCTTACAGCTGTAGTAACCATACTTTCAAATGCCTTTTGTGGTATATAATACACCTGGTTTTTTTATTAATACCAAATTAACAAAATTACATGCAAGATACTTGTTAGCAACATACACTAAGATATATCTCGCTTCTCCTAATGCATTTTTAACTCTAATTCCCAGGCTAATAGCGGTTATTTTATCACTAGTCAATGCAAACCAGAGCTCTATCCTTCTCTTACTTGTCGACTAACACCCAGGTACGTTTTTGTGATAGATAAACATACGTCTCGCCTGCCATTGGAATCGAATTTGGTTTTCTTCTGTTGTGAGCCGAGTGCTCTTCGTTGGGGTTACAGGTAACTATCCATAAGCAAATGCACCTGAATTCGTCAGGCTATTGCGCATGCTTGGCCTCTTGCTTCTGTAGATAATAATACAACAAATTATTAAGGTTTGGCTATTGGCCGTCTCCTTGTGGACGAGAAACAAGGTCAAAGCAACCTTGCACTGTAACAACGTCTCGCTCTGTGTAGAGAATTATCAAGTAGGCTTCTTCAGTCAAATACAGAGGCAGCTGGAATAACAGTGAAGTAAAGATGATATAATCTGTCCATCAGCCTTCGAGAAAATAGTATTTGAGGTAGTCAGTCCCTCATTGTTATTCATCAACTTGCCAACATTGTATACCCTTTTTAACATAAACATTATCAAGTTAATGTTTTAATCTCCACACAGGACGAAATGTTGTCACAGTAGAACAAGCTTCATCTGCTCCTTTGTCTTTCCTTCATTACTGTCAGGAGTACGTTTTTGCATCCAGATAACTTCCCTTTACAAGTGCCTCCCAGTACGTGCTTCTCCCTTGTGACGCTGAAAGTACATGTAGTCTCAATATACCCCAAACATTTTACAGGTCCAGCAGTGTAAGGATTCCCCTAATAACAGTACGAGACTACTTGTCTCCACATTCATTTCCAGTTTGTGGGATTAGATCGCTTGCTGTCGCATTTTCCGGGATTCATCTCATCAGCGTCGGTCGTCGGATGCTCCTCGCACAATCGCACGTCTGAATAAACGTCAAATAAGGAAGAGAATATGAGCGTGGTTACAGTCATAGCGGAGAGCCGTGCCTCAGAGGCGTCAGCCACTGGGGAAATAAATTGTTTGCCAACTTGGTACAATCGAATGGTTAGGGTTGTGATTTCCAGGACCGCCAGAGGGTTCGAATCCCCTTATCTGTACTTGGAATGTTCACATGTTAATGTCGTGCCGAATAGGTAAAATTGGTCAATTACCAAGAACTCGTTTAAAATTAAGCCCTTTCTACAATTTTCTCTTATACGGTTAAAGATATATTTTTTCATTGATGTTAATGTAAAAATTAATAATTTTGTACCAAAAGAACCTTAGAAAACTTACCTAACCTTATTATAATAAGCGCAATTTAATTTAGTCTAATCCAACTAAATTTATTTTACTTAAGTTTACAATAATTTAATAATAAACAAACACAATGAAACATTTTTTTTTAGGTTCAGAATGATTTTTGCGAAATTATTGCATACACAAATTTTTGCTTGCCTTATTCGGCAAGAAGAGCGTTGTTATTTAAGGATTGTAGGGAAGCAAATAAGAGGCAATAACTTTTGAGTCCTCTAATTTAGAAAAAAAAAAAGAAAACAGCATTTAAGGAGAAATTTGTAGCATTTAGAAACTGACGTTCAAAGCCACGTCCAAGAAAATGACTTAGAAAATGAAAATGTGTTGCCTGGTATTAGAGTGATAAAAAAGGTGTCTCTGGGTGAAGAGAGAGAGAGAGAGAGAGAGAGAGAGAGAGAGAGAGAGAGAGAGAGAGAGAGAGAGAGAGAGAGAGAGAGAGAGAGAGAGAGCCCTAGGATGTGGAGGCGGCTAAGCGTGAACATTGAGAGGAGAGAAGGCAGTCGGGATTATTCAGATTCTTCAAAATGCAGAAGAATGGGCTTAATCCAAACAGTAGGAGAGCTTGAGAACTAAATAGCAAGAAAGAGGAAGAGATACGTGAGATGAGCCCGATGAGAGAGGTGCTCCAAGGACTCAGAATGAGAGATATGGTAAAAAGCGAAAGAATAAAGTAAATGATAAATGATAAATGATAAGAGAGGTGGTCGAGTAAATAAAAAAGAAGAGAAATTTGAGAAATAAGTGTGTTGTAAGGAATGAAGAGATGATTAACAAGCGAGGTGGTCAAGGATGTGAGAGATACAGTTGAGAAATGTCGCTCTTGGTTTAGGAAACAAAGAGAAACATACCGGAGATACACAATAAGCTTGATGAGACACCGAGGGATGAATAAGATTTACATTTGTCCCTATGTTATACAGTGTTATTGTTTGGTATACAGCGTTACTGTATTCTATACTGTTATTGTATATTGTATCAAACTTTGTAGAAATATAGATTATTATTATTAACTCGGAAAGAGACGGAGTTAAAAGATATTTTACTGGTACATTAGATAAAGAAAGCTTTCTTTCTAATCTGGGTACTATACTGTAGCGCACATATTATTGCTAATCATGTGAAACAGATAAAAATAAATATTCTCTTTGTTTGGGAAGAAGGTTAGTATCTGAGTGATATTACCCAACAGCCTAAGTGATAGGAAGTGTTGAAACGTTAACGATGTGGAAGAGAGTCGGTCAACAAAGGAGGTTGGGCCCATATTTCTTCACTTAAATGAAGAATTTCGGGTGTCAACTCATAGGTTCTCTTCAGGAAAACATTCAAAACAAACTGATTTTTTTCCGAAGGAGGGTCTGGGGAAACGATTTGATTGGGATTGGATACCCTAAGTGCTTTATAACCCCTCTGGGTTTATCCTTAGTGGGGACTCTTGGGAAAACTCTGATCTGCTTTCTCGTGTATTCCATGGTCTTCCGAGGGGTAGCAGCATCCAGAGGCCGTCGGGAATTTTGCAAAAATAAGAGTTTACCAGGTATGTTTTGGGCTCTGGCTCTTAGGTATATCTGGCAGCCACACAGACCAACGGTATATCTGGAGGCAATGTCATATATCTAACGCAATGTATATGAGGCTTATGCAAAGAAAAATGTTATCCCAAGTCAGATATATACGAGATGCGGTTGTTTATCATCTCTTGGTCCAGGTACTCATGTTAGAAGTGAAAGGAATTACCAAAAGCCTATCTTGTGAGAGACCATCAGCGAACGGAGGATCGAGCTTACCATTACGTGCGCTGAAAAACCCAGAGTATTAGTACTTCGTAAAAAAAATAATAATATTAAAATCAATAAAAGTTAGACGTGAGAAAGGTACTGATTCCGTATTACGGTGTACCAATACCTGGTGATGGTGTTTTGTTTGTCAGGTAGTCGGGTTAATCCGAGGAAGGGGAAGGTAGCCGCAATTCCTTGGATCAATAACCTTACTGAAAAACGTGAATGTTATGTTTCTTCAGGCAAGAAAATTTGAATGAACTGAAAAGCAAATACCAAACACACACACACACACCACACACACACACACATACACACACACACACACACACACACACTCCGATCAATTCAGATAAAGAGGAGGGGGCCAAGAGCTGAGATTCAACCTCGCCAAACACAAGTTGGTGAGTGTAACTAGTGCATGAAACAATAATTAGTAGGGACCAGGAGCTTATAAACACAAATCAACGAGTACAAATCATGACCTTAACTTCTAATATATGAAATTACCAAAATCTTAGACACACAACGAATATTATTTCCATACGTAGAATAAAAAAAAATCTTCTCATAGTGACGAGAAAATAAAACAAATAAGGGAAAAAGAGTGAAGAAAAATAAATAAAGGAATTCGAAAGATAAGAGATAAACACTGAAGTAAAGATCAATAAAGTCTTTGAGAAAGTTGAGCCAAAATCAAGTGGCACTAAAGGGAAAAACTTCTGGCACGAAACTAATTGTAAAATTAAATATAAAATGAAAATAGTTAGAACAGTGGAAGGCAACAGCGTGCGACGCTTCCAAGATACAGCCATTGTTGACCTGATGGATACAGACACATAGGTGCCTCGTAGTGAAGCTCAGTGCCTCTCCTCTCTTCACTTAGCAGTGCATAAGCCTTTATGTGTTGGTCTCCTTACATTTGCTTCCCCTTTCACCTATCAATACATAGGTACCTTTGTGTTGGTCTCCTTACATCTGCTACCCTCTTCGCTTTCATCTCCACGTATTAATACACAGGTACCTCCTTACACCTGCTGCCCTTCTTCACCAACCAATAAATAGGCACCTGGGTGAAAGTGTCACCTGGGTGATGGGTGTCACCCTTGGAAGTATGAAGGTAATGACGTCATTCAAGGAAGTAATAATAATAATGGAAAATACAATAATAATAATAATAATAACGGAAGTAACAATAATAATAATAATGGAAGTAACAATAATAATAATGCTGTAAATCCAGACAAGAAAAAAAAGAGAAAAAAAATCCTAGATATTTATTAAACAGTTTTGCATTCTATAAAAATCATGTATCTTATTATACTTGTATATTTATTAATATATCATGCGGAGTAATTCAACGATTTAAAATTTTGGCGCCCCGCCTACTGTAATCATATTAGTATAATTGCATCAAGATAATCTCTTTATATATCTCATACCTTAACTATAATCGCGTTATATTAATTACATCACCCAAATGTCACTGCAGTTATAACTGAGCAGAGGGGCGATATAAATGGATGTTCACGGTCTATTTTGAGTGTCTGATAGACACTAATATCTATCACTCGGTACGTACTGTATGCAACGGATGAGTCCATGTGTTTACATATGTATGTGCGTGTTTACCAGCTGAGTTGGAGGAGTTGAAATGTAGCTCCAGAGCTCTCTTACCTGGCTTGCTTTAGTAATTATATATATATATATATATATATATATATATATATATATATATATATATATATATATATATCATTCATTCCATCACTGTCTTGCCAGAAGGGTGCTTTACACTACAGTTATAAAACTGCAACATTAACACCCCTCCTTCAGAGTGCAGACACTGTACTTCCCATCTCCAGGACTCAAGTCCGGCCTGCCGGTTTCCCTGAATCCCTTCATAAATGTTACTTTGCTCACACTCCAACAGCACGTCAAGTATTAAAAACCATTTGTCTCCATTCACTCCTATCAAATACGCTCACACATGCTTGCTGGAAGTCCAAGCCCCTCGCACACAAAACTTCCTTTACCCCCTCCCTCCAGCCTTTCCTAGGCCGACCCCTACCCCGCCTTCCCTCCACTACAGATTTATACACTCTCGAAGTTATTCTGTCTCGTTCCATTCTCTCTACATGTCCGAACCACCTCAACAACCCCTCCTCAGCTCTCTGGATAATAGTTTTGGTAATCCCGCACCTCCTCCTAATTTCCAAACTCCGAATTCTCTGCATTATATTCACACCACACATTGACCTCAGACATGACATCTCCACTGCCTCCAGCCTTCTCCTCGTTGCAACATTCATCACCCATGCTTCACACCCATATAAGAGTGTTGGTATAACTATACTCTCATACATTCCCTTCTTTACTTCCATGGACAAAGTTCTTTGTCTCCACAGACTCCGAAGTGCTCCACTCACCCTTTTTCCCTCATCAATTCTATGATTCACCTCATCCTTTATCTTTTAACCCCACACCTCTTGCCAAGACCCTCGCATTCACTTCTCTTACAACCCCATCTATAAATATATTGAACAACCACGGTGACATCACACATCCTTGTCTAAGGCCCACTTTTACTGGGAAATAGTCCCCCTCCCTCCTACACACTCTAACTTGAGCCTCACTGTCCTCATAAAAACTCTTCACTGCTTTCAGTAACCTACCTCCTATTCCATACACCTGCAACATCTGCCACATTGCCCCCCTATCCACCGTATCATACGCCTTTTCCAAATCCATAAATGCCACAAAAACCTCTTTACCCTTATCCAAATACTGTTCACCTATATGTTTCGCTGTAAACACTTTGTCTACACACCCCCTACCTTTCCTAAAGCCCCCTTGTTCATCTGCTATCCTGCTTTCTGTCTTACTCTTAATTCTTTCAATAATAACTCTACCATACACTTTACCAGGTACACTCAACAGACTTATTCCCCTATAATTTTTGCACTCTCTTTTGTCCCCTTTGCCTTTATACAAAGGAACAATACACGCTCTCTGCCAATCCCTAGGTACCTTACCCTCTTCCATACATTTATTAAATAATAGCACTAACCACTCCAAAACTATATCCCCACCTGCTTTTAACATTTCTATCTTTATCCCATATATATTTATATATATATATATATATATCCATATATATTTATCCCATATATATATATATATATATATATATATATATATATATATATATATATATATATATATATATATATATATATATATATATATATATATATATATATATTCTTCTTTCAACACGTCGGCTTTCCACCGAGGCAGGGTGGCCAAAGAAAAACGAAAGTTTCTCCTTTTACATTTAGTAATATATCAGGAGAAGGGTTACTCAGCCCTTGCTCCTGGCATTTTAGTCGCCTCTTACGACACGCATGGCTTACGGAGGCGACTAAATGCCGGGAGCAAGGGCTAGTAACCCTCTCCTATATATATTACTAAATGTAAAAGGAGAAACTTTCGTTTTTCTTTGAGCCACCCTCCTCGGTGGGAGTGAAGAGATATGATATATATATATATATATATATATATATATATATATATATATATATATATATATATATATATATATATATATATATATATATATTCATTTTCTCTCCTTCTCTCAGTATTTTTTATCTCATCAATGTCCTCGTCTTCTATTTTTGTCCCCTGGTCTTGGTCCCGTTGTGAAATTACGTAATATCCCGAACTGTAGACTCTACATCTCTCTGGTCACAGTAATCATTTCAGTCTATACACTGACTAATCACTTGTGGTGGAGTCAAACCAAGACTGATCTTATATACCAGGTGGTCCCATGTGTCCCTTGCCTCCAGTATTGTAATTGCTGCCACCAGACATTCTATGTAGGTGCGCGCGAGTCACACACACACACACACACACACACACACACACACACACACACACACACACACACACACACACACACACACACACACACACACACACACACATATATATACATACATCCACATGACGAGGTGGCCGAGTGGTTAAGGCGTTGGACTGCTAATCCAATAGGGTCTCCCTGCGTGGGTTCGAATCCCATCCTCGTCGCACACTCATCCTTCATATTTTAAGAAGAGGTATGATAAAGCTCACAGAGGAGGGAGTGAGTGTCCTAGTAGCGACCAGTGAAGAGGCGGGGGCCAAGAGTTATGAATCGACCCCTGCAACCATAATTAGGTTAGTACAATTAGGTGAGTACACACACACACTAACAAAGCAGCTAACCATCCCTCATGACTGCTAAATACACCGGTAATTAACCTGCCAGTTTTCCAGGTAAGAACCCGTTGTGCTTACAGACAAGCGAACCTTACTAAAATATTGATGAAGGTTGACCCTCCTGCCTGACGGGTGTGACATAAGGCAACTTTCCTTGGGGATGAATTTTTTAAGCCAGATTTATGCGGCGTCAGGTCAAAAACTTCCATCAGAAAATAATTTTGAAGCGATAAATCCAAGCGTCACCTTTTACCCTCCTACCCGGGAGGCTCCGATCCTGGAAGAGTTTGGCTGGTGTAATGAAGACGGGAGACGGAGGCTACGTGGGGGGAGGTGACCCCCCTTCGATTTTCAGTAGGGGGGATGAAGAAATTTGTAAAGGAATGACATAGGTTGGCAGAACACGTTGGGACAGCGTATCGCTGTATGAAAGCAACGTTCCCAAAAGACAACGTTTCGCTATTCGTAGAATTTCATCAAGTCACGATGGACAAGGTTACTCTTTATGTGATGTATCATGTCTTAAGGGGCGACGTTTCACTCGCTACAGAGCTTTATTACAGAGTGAATCGTTGTCCCATGGAAACATATTTTCCAACCTGTGTCGTAACTTGGGAATTGTCTTCTAAATTCAATTTAGATCCACGGGTGAACATTATCATGCTCAAGGGTTTTATTACTGATGCAGGTGAGGAGGATATTTCTCCAAGGAATTACTACTATCCTCGACTCTCTTCGATTAAACTTTATTACCTCCACTCCACAGGGTTCAGTGCTCCATGAAAACAATAAAAGCATTGTGATGAATCTCTCAGCAGTGGTAGGAATTCTAGGGCTTCTAACCCTGTTCTGTCTCTTATTAGACTGGATACACCAGCAGTGTGTGATTTCCTTCTGTATGATGGTTACATCATGGGAATACACCAGCAGTGATTCCTTTCTGTATGATGGTTACATCATGGGAATACATCAGCAGTGATTCCCTTCTGTATGATGGTTGCATCATGGGAATACACCAGCAGTGATTCCCTTCTGTATGATGGTTACATCGTGGGAATACACCAGCAGTGATTCCCTTCTGTATGATGGGTACATCGTGGGAATACACCAGCAGTGATTCCCTTCTGTATGATTACATCGTGGGAATACACCAGCAGTGATTCCCTTCTGTATGATGGTTGCATCATGGAAATACACCAGCAGTGATTCCCTTCTGTATGATGGTTACATCATGGGAATACACCAGCAGTGATTCCCTTCTGTATGATTACATCGTGGGAATACACCAGCAGTGATTCCCTTCTGTAAGATGGTTGCATCATGGGAATACACCAGCAGTGATTCCCTTCTGTATGATGGTTGCATCATGGGAATACACCAGCAGTGATTCCCTTCTGTATGATGGTTGCATCATGGGAATACACCAGCAGTGATTCCCTTCTGTATGATGGTTACATCATGGGAATACACCAGCAGTGATTCCCTTCTGTATGATGGTTACATCGTGGGAATACACCAGCAGTGATTCCCTTCTGTATGATGGTTACATCATGGGAATACACCAGCAGTGATTCCCTTCTGTATGATGGTTACATCATGGGAATACACCAGCAGTGATTCCCTTCTGTATGATGGTTACATCATGGGAATACACCAGCAGTGATTCCCTTCTGTATGAGGGTTGCATCATGGGAATACACCAGCAGTGATTCCCTTCTGTATGATGGTTACATCGTGGGAATACACCAGCAGTGATTCCCTTCTGTATGATTACATCGTGGGAATACACCAGCAGTGATTCCCTTCTGTATGATGGGTACATCGTGGGAATACACCAGCAGTGATTCCCTTCTGTATGATTACATCGTGGGAATACACCAGCAGTGATTCCCTTCTGTATGATGGTTACATCATGGGAATACACCAGCAGTGATTCCCTTCTGTATGATGGTTGCATCATGGGAATACACCAGCAGTGATTCCCTTCTGTATGATTACATCGTGGGAATACACCAGCAGTGATTCCCTTCTGTATGATGGTTACATCGTAGGAATACACCAGCAGTGATTCCCTTCTGTATGATGGTTGCATCATGGGAATACACCAGCAGTGATTCCCTTCTGTATGATGGTTGCATCATGGGAATACACCAGCAGTGATTCCCTTCTGTATGATTACATCGTGGGAATACACCAGCAGTGATTCCCTTCTGTATGATGGTTGCATCATGGGAATACACCAGCAGTGATTCCCTTCTGTATGATGGTTGCATCATGGGAATACACCAGCAGTGATTCCCTTCTGTATGATGGTTGCATCATGGGAATACACCAGCAGTGATTCCCTTCTGTATGATTACATCGTGGGAATACACCAGCAGTGATTCCCTTCTGTATGATGGTTACATCGTGGGAATACACCAGCAGTGATTCCCTTCTGTATGATAGTTACATCGTGGGAATACACCAGCAGTGATTCCCTTCTGTATGATGGTTGCATCGTGGGAATACACCAGCAGTGATTCCCTTCTGTATGACTGTATCATTGTACCAACAGTTTATGAAAGCTATATTTCAGGCAGACCCGCTGAAACCGGCTACCATAATTAATGTGATCCTTTCTGGGAGGGTGCACTGATGTCAACGAAGGGTTCTTGATGGAAGGAATTACAGCTCTCCTCCCATTCCTTGGACCAAATCTTATTAATTCTTGTTCCCTAACGCTGTAATACTTCCCAGTGAGTATGATAATAATAATAAATAAATAATAATAATGAATGAAATTCAGGGACGACCAGCAGTTTTTGGCTGCACTATATTAAATGGTGGTTGAATTGTGGGAACAATTTCAGCTCGTGTTTTCCTTATTCTCTGTGATAGTTACTTGGCCAAAACTCTCGCAAAGTGAGACTACAGTACTCTATTAGTGTGCTCTTCTAAAAAAAGATCCACGACCCAGTGCAACAATGTTACATACCCACGTAACTTAAGTGTAGTATCACATATTTCGTGTCTCTGTGCAATAATATCACATACCCACAATACTCAGTGCAATAATGTTTATTACATACCCTCACGACTCAGTACAATATCACATACCCACACAACTCAGTGCAGTAATTTCACACACTCACATCAGAGCAATAATATCATATACCCACATAAGTGCAATATCACATACTCACATTAGTGCAATAATATCACATATCTCAGTGCAACATCACATACCAAAGCGACTCGGTGCAATAATATCACATATACTCAGGACATTACTCTGGTTATTAGTCTGAATAATAAGGTACGACGTATAATCTACAGTAACGAGCGTAATAATATAAATACAAAAATAACCCGCACATAGAAGAGAGAAGCTTACTACAACGTTGGACCGAACCCAACCGGTGTTCTTTTAGCCCACCTCATGGTGAGCTATAATTCACGACGCTCTAACCCACTCGACCATACAATCCTACAAAGATCACGCACCCAGCAGAGCTAGGATTGTGTGGTCCAGTGGGTTAGAGCGTCGTGAATTTTCCCTCACCATCAGGCGGGCTAAAACAACACCGGTTCGATCTCCCGGCTAGTTGTGTTGTTATTGATTAAATACCACTCGTTCGTGGTTACAATATATATATATATATATATATATATATATATATTGTGTGTGTGTGTGTGTGTGTGTGTGTGTGTGTGTGTGTGTGTGCAGGGGGGTCCACCTCTGGCTCAAATTGTGGGACCCACAACCTGCGGAGAAGTGGATAAAATGGCTTCGAGGAAGAATATTTGGATTTCTTCCTGAAGCCATTTGAATATTTCACTTTCCCTACCACCCCATCGTTTCTTTGTGACTTATATTGTATAAATAAAAGCTATCTTTGATTTTTTTAATGTAATGGAGTGCATCATCCTGAGTTGGGATGGTTGTTAATGGTCTGGTGATCCCTATAATGTGTGGTTAAATGTTTCGCCACGAGTGGTTTTATGAAGATACTCTTGGCGAAACGTTTCAGTTAATGTCCTGAATTGTGCATACGTGGGGGTGGTGGTGAGGGGTAAAGGGTGGGAGGTCCTGGAGAAAGATGTGAGAGGTCGTGTAGAAAGGGGTGAAAGGACCTGGAGAAACGGGTGGGATGTCGTGGAGAAAGGGGTGAAAGGACCTGGAAAAACGGGTGGGATGTCGTGGAGAAAGGTCGTTTAGAAAGGGATGAAAGGGCGTGGAGAAATGGCGTGGAGAAAGGGGTGGGAGATCGTGGAGGTAGTGGTGGAGGACCCCTGGGGACGGGGGAAGAGTGAAGGAGTCCAAGCTGAATGAAAAAAAAACATGTTACTTTGTGAAAGAAACACGAAAAGTTAAAAAAAAAAAAAATCTTCAAAAAAGTCTTTCTTTCATAAACACAGCGTTAATTTTACCCTTTTAAAAATGTTACTCTCAAAAGGTTAAATTTTTTCTAACTTGTTGCTTTGGTCTTCCTGTACTTCATCATGGGCGAGACGTGCGGGTGGTGGCCAGACAAAGAGGTACTCTTGGCAAGTAACCCCTGTAACAATGGAGAAGAGGCTCGGGGCAGCAGTCGGCCTCCCGTGAATGTCTCACTATTGTCGTCAACTAAATCTTGCCTCACACCGCATTTATACCTCCTTTACTATTGTTCTGCGTAGTGCCTACACACAAACTATACACATGAATCATATATATATATATATATATATATATATATATATATATATATATATATATATATATATATATATATATATATATATATATATATATATATATATATATATATATACCACGAACGAGTGGTATTGATCAATAACAATACTGCGACTAGCCAAGGATTCGAACTCAAGCTGCTTTGGCCCGCCTCATGGTGAGCGAAAACACATGACGATCTAACCCACAAGACCACGCAATCCTACAAAAATGACGCACCCAGCGTTAGGTTCAGAATGATTTTTTAGCGAAATTATTGCAAATGCAAATTTTCGCTTGCCTTATTCGGCAAGAAGAGCGTTACTGTTTAAGCCAAAATCGCAAGTTTTACCTATTTGGCACGACATGTATATGTTTGCACACACAGGAACAACCCATCACTCTTCAGTCTCCATTTAAATACATTCAGCTCAGGCAACATGTCCCCATGTTATGGACCCTCGCTCGTCACACTGTAGTCCTTCACCGCCATTATTCTTAAGTGTCTTATGTGAATCATGATCCTTTTTCCACTGCACTTTTCCTCCAGTAGAGAGTTTATGTAAAATTCCTTCACTCTCGTATGAAACTTGTCCTAGACCAGGGGTGGGGAACCGTGTGGCCTTCCAGGGCGTTAAGTGCGGCCTTCCATTGCGCTAAGTGCGGCCTTCTGAATTAATTATTTTTCCTTGAAGTCATTATATAATAATTAACTTTTTACAAAATAACAGACATTTCGCAGTATATCTAATCAAAATTTCTCGAATGCGCCCTTATTAGATTACAGCTAACTTTAATGCGGCCTTCCAACATAAAAAGGTTTCCCCACCCCTTACCTAGACTCTCTGGAGATTCTGTATATATTTGATTAGTCCCGGCTTCATATTGGTACTGCTTACTCGAGGTTTAGCGTGAGTTATTGTATAACTGTTTTATTAAATAGCTGCTTGAGTGTGATTGAGGAAGTGTGAAGGCTTGTCGGGGTGTGGGTAGTAACGCGAATGAAAGAGTGAGTAGGGTTCAAACCCATGACAAGCAAGCCCTAAACTGGCAGGCCAGTGATTATCTCTGGCCTGCTAATTTTAGGACTGGCTTGCCATGGGTTCGAATTTCACATGTTCTGAATAGAGGATAAGAGTGCTTGTATGTGTGTAGTTGTAAGTGCGCGCGCGCGATCGGCAGCTATCGACATGGATCAGTATTTAATGTTCTTATACTGGAGCTGTCAGATGAATCAGCGATCTGTGTATGTTTTGACTGGATGGCTGACGACATCGTCTGATTCTCACTAAGTAAATCGTCAGTTCCCTGTACCAGCTGATGAAGCCTAGGACATCACGCATCTCCTCCTGTATACTAAAAGCATAACATTGGCTAGGTAACCCGATTTTAAAGTAAATTTTTCTCTCATTGTGATTGCAAATGGCTCTGACTACTGTACTGATGACATACAGAAACTGCAGAGCAAGGTTTATGGGGACAATATAAGGCATGTATGGATTACCCAAAACCCATAAACCAGAGGTTTTACTTAGACCAAACTCCTCGCAATTTGTAGTGTGCTACACAGACCAGAAACCTTGGAAAAACACTTCTATAAACTTCTAGCACAATCATTCTAGTTCACCTCAGGATTAGGAACACCAACGACAAGAACAATAAACTTGTCACTTATGAAGTCGCATCTTTGTTTACTAAGGTCCCACTATACAAGACATCGTTCTACCCTGCCATCTTTGTTTACTAAGGTCCCACTATACAAGACATCGTTCTACCCTGCCATAAAATTACTAACACCCTGGACCTTCCTCTTCAGCTAAGATTTCATCGACGTATTAAGCTGTGAATCAGTTTGAACTTCAATCCTGGCTAAGCTATCCATGGAGCACCTGGAGGAGACACTGAACCCGCACATCCTGAGTGGAGTAACGTGCTTCCGATATATAGACGACAACTTAGTCATCTCACTCAAGCGACTTGATACAAATTTTCTCATTAATAAGATCAACTCTGTAAAAACCACCAAACAAGATCAACAAAATGAACGTTCGCTATTTTTTTAGGTTTATTATTATGCTGGAACAACAATTAGATGTATTTCAAGCTTTACAGAAACTCCAACAATAAAGACGACTTTCTAATACTTCCCGTCACACCATGACATGACAAAAGGAGGAGTATGTGGGGGGGAAAGCAGGTAATTCTTTTATTTTCTTTGTGATCTTTCACCTTCAGCGACAACTCTAGTTTTGTGTGACCATTCGGTAATCTCTGTGTGTCTTTGTCAGGTCTTGTCAGCCTCGGAAGACGCTCTGGTTTGGAGCTGATTGAATTGACTGGCACAACTGGAGTTGTTCAGAATCTACTTTTATTGTAACTACCAATTCCATCACACAAAAGTCTGGCAGTTTTATGATTTCATATGTTTTCATCAGACTCATCCTGTCCACTACAAAATAGCGATCATATAACCCCTACCTTATACGCAACACCTCATCTTGATCCCCTACTTATACTCTGAAAACTTCGGTTGTCTTTATTGAAGTGATAAAGTCCCAAGCGGGCGAAACATCTAATGTCAAGAGCAACAAGCTTTACTCGTAGCAGTTTACAGTTCCCAATTGGGTGTTGTGAAATACTTTGGGAAGGCCCACCGAAAGAGGTTGGAACAACCCACAGGGATGAGGGAAAATGCATTGGCCAATCCACTAAAAGCACCACAGAAAATGTCCTTCAGAATTAAATACTGGGCTGAGAGCTTAACATCTCCAGACGAGAAATCAAATTCGCTATGTGAAGCCACTCTGAAAATTGACAACCCCGTTACAGGTACCCGGAAATGTACCACTGTGTTGCGTTCCGACTCTGTCTCTATTATTTATACATTCAAATACATAGACTCCAGTTCGCCGGTAACAGCTAATGGTGCATGCCATTAAAATTGAACTACTTCACTCTACATCTCTTTAACTAACTTACATAAGTAACCACGAATGTGATTTGCAAGTGAATGCTCTCAGGGAATGTTGAATGGTAGATCGATAGCGAAAAGGAATTACTTCATAATAAATAGTTCAGGAACTGAGAATATAAGCCATTTTACAAGCATTCTGACTCCCCATTGGCCCAGTCTGGACATTCTGAAGAGTATACTTCTGATGTGTATCTACTGAAAACAACAGTGTATATGCACTCAGTTAAATGTTTAACTCAGCATTCATGCAAGTAAAGAGTTAGTTTTATTCCCTACATTGGTGGTTAAAGCATTCCTGATTGGTGGTGTCCAGGTGACATGATTCCCTAATGACTCTCGTTTAGTAGATACGACTTCAAACCTAATTAACGAACCAACCCTGCTGCCTCCTTTCCACTGAAGAATAAGTGTATATTTTACAACGTGGTATCATTCTCCACTTCCTGCTCGGCCCAAGCCGAGACCCAATTTAAATGTTTAGATTTGTGGATTAAATTAGATTAACCTAAAGTTAATTACCTTCTACGCATAGTAAAACATCGATAACGCAATAAGCAGTTAACTTACACCTAGCAGCAGCGTGCTAGTTTAAATAGCTAGAACCCACACGATCGTTACTTAAGAGAACGCCTCTGCCTCATTTAAGGAGCATTTGGTCCTTCATGTGTATTATAGTAGGAGGTACTGTGTCAGGGAGAGTCCTAAAGGAGTCATTCCTTCTCTATACTCAGTAGTTACCTTCGAACGCTCCCTTCAAAGGGGTTGGTTGCCTTGATGTTGATAGAATTCTCTTGATCCAACTTGTTATCCAACATTTCCTTTAAAAAATAAAACAGACCTGATTACTTCCCACTTTCCAAGCGCTGCTTGACCCGTGAAGGTTTATCACTTCCTCATGAATCATATTGTTATATAATATAAATATAAAATAATATTTCGTTGAAAAAACATTACTGAGGATATGTTTCTTAATTTTCGAGCTATATTGCCCATACAATTTTTTTGCTTATTAGTGACCTTAGCTTCAGATTTTTAGTTTGCCTAATTTATATTTGATAATCACGAATCAAGTTATAAAAAACTTTTAGTCTTTGCCAAATTGTTATACTTTCTCTTTTCATTTCCCTAGATGTACTGACATCAATCCATTGGTCAGTATCATGACTTGCAGACTCGAATTTACAGCCTAAGACCATTTATCCTACCTCCGTCCTTTTCAAAGGACAGCCCTATCCTAGGTACGCTACCCCATCCCCAGGATGCTACCCCAAACAGTCGAATAGCCCACACTTACCTATTTACTGCTGGGTAAACATGGGCAGCAGGTGTATTATGTAAGACGTGTTCATGTGTGTCTATTCGCTCAGTTGATCAGCAGGTTTGACTCTGCTAATTTGCAAGTCTTTCATATTTCTTTCGTTCTGCAATGTTTTCTTTCCCTGGCGATTTATATTTATTCCTTAATTTTAATTCTCTCTTCCTTCGATAGGTCTTAATGAATTGATATGCTCCTGCAGTCTTGCTAGACATGAGTTATCACTAGTGGCCTGTTCCAATTTTTTTCCCTCATTTTTCCAACATTTTTACGTCAAGTTAAGTGCTGTTTACTGTTCAAATCGTGTGTGTTTTATAATAATACTAATGTGTCTGTAATCCCCTTAATTTTTTTTTTGGAGAATATTTTATTTTTCTGCACAGAAGGAAAAAAATAACAGGTTTTATGTCTGGTTTTCTGCAATATATTATAAGAGTTTTCAATTGTTTTTTCTGTCATAGGTGCTTATATTTAGACGGTTACCCTTGGTTTTTACCTCATATACGCTTTTTTAATGTGTATTGTATTTCGTTTTATTCTATTTTCATTATTGCTTCTGTCAATTGCATTAACCTATTTTCTCGAATTTTTAATTATCACGACCTTTAATTACATTTTATCTTACCTATTTTGTAGTGACTTCAAAATTCATCATTTTTTTCTTGCATTTTTAGTTCATAATTTAACTGTGTGTGTGTGTGTGTGTGTGTGTGTGTGTGTGTGTCTGTCTGTCTGTCTGTCTGTGTCTTCAGCAACGAGACTAAGCCATAAGGAAATCCTTTAGCATCGTCTACGAATATACATGTATTTTTACTACCCAAAACACTTGATACCTACACACACACTAAACACCTTCTCATCATACTAAAATCTGCGTAAATATCTGCAAAATATATTGACTTACGAGAGAGTAAATAAGGTGAAATGAAATTCTATTTCCCAGTGTTTGTGTTAGCTTTCTATTATGTAATTTTAGTGCGTTTACTGGCTGTAGTTAAGCCTTTTGTAATTAACTTCTTTATACGGTTTAAAAAACAAGAAGAGTATTATACCTCAAGAAAGATGAGGTTGATGCTGAGATTGAAGCGACGGACATAACATTAATAATAATATTTGATCTTGTTAATGATAACTGGGGTTAAGAATTGCAGAGAATCGGCTCACCTGCCAAGTTCTGTTATCATCATTTTAGAACAAATTATTAATTTTTGTATAAATGGTCTTTTATGGTATATTTGCAAGTTCTCTTTAGCAAATAGTTGGTTTAGACTTTTGCAAACGTTCGATCGCATACACTGTTGGACAAAACAAAATGAAAGCCAAAATGATGTTGATGGAACAGATCAAATCGATATTTGGGTGAGTCCTAAACCATTATCAGGTCATGACCTGAAAAAATGATCCAGGAAGGACCAAAACGTCTCAAGTTTTATCTTCATGCTGCGAACTGTAATATATGAGATTTTTTTTGAGATACGTTATTAGATACCAATCAAATATTCTGTCATTCATGAATGCTTTATCATTTATTGAAAGAAATAATAATATTCAGGAAAGGTCTAGATGATTTTTTTTCGTCACTTTAAAATGATTAGCTATTGAGAAATTTATAAAATAGAGTGTATACAAATATACTGAGGACAAAAATCAAGAATAAAGGTCGACTCACATTAAAAGTAACTTTTCAGAGAAGCATTTCTCAGTACCAGGTATCAGTCTATAATCAGTCTATTACACGATTTTTTAAAAATCATTCATTAAATGTTTGGCGAATTATTTCAGCAAAATTTACTCTCCCAGTGCGCTTAAACAACGATTTTCCCATCTTGTTATTCTAGAGTAAACATTTTTAGTCGTGTCTGATTAACACTTCTGTTTACATTTGAAGACATTGACTAAACTAATGACTTGAAAAAAGTATTTCCCGATTCAAATTATTTAGTTCCAAGGTTATATATGTAGGGGAAAGTTTAATCCATTAAAGAAAACATATCATTAAGTTGTGTATAATGTTTATTTTCGTGAAAGGTTAAACTCTCTAAGTTTGACAAAACGTTTTAGAAACACTGCAAACACTAATAATTCTATCAGCCACATAACGTTAGTGTGCATTACGAATTTTTAGAACTCGACTGTAGCATAATCCAAATGTGCCTTAGACATCACTGCAAGGCTGCAACGCAATAAATTGAATTGTAATATTTGCAATAATCATTACGTTTCTAAAACAAATAAAATCTCACACACGTATCGATTCTGAGTCTTACACTGAGCAATCGTACACTATTTAATCTTACATTGTGTACTCAACCCATTACTGTTACTCGCCATTATAGGTGACCAATCTGTACCTAAGACAATAGCTCGGTCAGTTACAAATTCATTGCCTTGGCGTAAATCTTTTGTCTTCCAAATATTTCTACTCTTCGTTCGTCTTTTCACAGGCAGATTTTAAGTGTTTTAACAGACATACCACTCAACAACATCCAAATCGTACTGATATATACGTGGACACAACTGTTGGTCAGCATATATTATATTGTTTGATTCATTAGCTGAAGAGTGAACTCATTAGCTAGACAGCGTCCGGATATCTATAGACTCATAAGCTGGGCAGTGCCTGGTATATTTGTTGATTCATTAACTTAACAATGTCTTGTATATCTGCGACCTCATCATCTGCGTTGTATTTGACTTATTTACTGATTTCCTCAATTAAGCAATGAATACTTAAACTGAACAGTGGATTCGTCAACTTACGTATTTCTTTATACTAACAGTAATAAATTACTACGATAATAACAAGAAAAACATTTAAACATAAGAGAAACAAGAAGAGCTTCAATAAAAGTGAAGTTACAGTTAAGTATAGATCATTGAGGTTAAATTTCAACAAAGCTCGTAATCGTTGACCATTTTAAAGGATCCTTAGAAAATAATTCTAGGTTCATATTTGTTGATACGAACTTTTGTGCTCATTCAACCTAGTTTCACTATGCAAAATTTAAAGAGGCAAAGACTACAACCACGCAATAACTGAACACTCGAAGCAGAACAAATTTATTTAAAGAGTCAATTTCGCTCTAAATACAGCTTTGCTTCTCTATTAAGAGCAAAACATGAGGGAAACAATAAAAATGTAACACAAAAGTGTTACATCTTTATTTTATTGAATGTGTTTTGCTAGTCAATCAGATGAAATTAATCCCTCATGTAAACAAAAACTTATTTAAATCCTGGCTGGTTTTTAATTGACAATTCACGTTGTTTAATTCTTAAATTGAAATCTTCACTGTTTGTCCTCAATAAATATAACTGAGTCCGTTATTATGAATCTTAATCTTATGAAAAATGACTCTTAAAGGAACTGCAATTAATTAACGTTAATGTAAACCAATAATAATTATAATATAGCAATAATAATGGAAACAATAACAATAATTGCTGCACTAATCTCTTCCAGCTAGAAACATACATACATACATACATACATATGTTTGTATGAATTTATATATAATATATATACACACATACACATATATACACACACACATACACACACACACACACACACACACACACACACACACACACACACACACACACACAAGGAGAGGTATGATAAAGCTCATGGAGCAGGGAGCGTGACCCAGTAGCGGCCAGTGAAGAGGCGGGGCCAGGAACTATGACTCGACCCCTGCAACCACAACTAGGTGAGTACACACACACACACACCTTTCCTTCTGTTATTGTAGCGATAATCCTCTCGCCAGTTTGCGCGACAAATCCATAATGTTAGGGACGAGGCAAGAAGATCCTCTGGCACTTTCATACACAAAGCTAATCAGGGTTAAGTGTCTTTCGGGGATTTCTGTTCACAAACAGAGAGAGAACGTATAAAAAACTTACCGGGGATCTGCTGTAAAATTATCTCTTTTATGTTTACACTGTTGGTTAATGGTTCATGCCTCTATTTTGCTGCTTAGAGGGTCATTTTTTTTCCTGGTCAATGACTCAGGCTTTTTTGGCTGTGTATTGGGTTGTGGATTTTTTTTGCTGCTGTGATCGTGTTTTTTGGCTATTATACCTATTTATTTTGTTGTTCAATTTGCTACATACTTTATTTGTTCAATGGGCCACTATTTCCAGTGTGCTACATCATTTTGGGCGATGTGTTTTAAAATGCTCAATGGGTTATTTTTTCTCGATGGCCGGCCAATGCCTTTTTTTATATACTCAAATCTTCACAGTATTTTCTTGCCATTGCTTACTATCTTACTGTTAAATTAGACACATATGCAACACTTGAAGAGTATCTTTATTTGCAAACTTTTGCCACACAGTGTTATCAGTCAATACAAAGTAGAAAGGTATAAGGAGAGGAGGAGTTTGAGGTTATCAGTCCCTCGGCCTGGAGTCGATGTGTTCAGTCCATCAATCTTGTTGGAAGTGTAGCAAACGGCCGTAGAGATGGCTTATATGCTGTAATCAGGTGAGATGCAGCAGTAGGAGGCAGGTCATAGTGGTATCAACCACTAGTCGAAGTAAGTCCTTGTCCAAAGGTTTGGACAAATGTTGAAGAATCCCTTTGTATCAAGAACCCAAGAAGTTGCTGTGTCAGACAGGATGTAGATAAATGGTTCAGAGAACCGACAAGTTGTTAAATTAGACACATATGCAACACTTGGGTATCTTTATTGTGGAAACGTTTCGCCACACAGTGGCTTCATCAGTCCAATACAAAGTAGAAAGGTATAAGGAGAGGAGGAGTTTGAGGTTATCAGTCCCTCGGCCTGGAGTCGATGTGTTCAGTCCATCAATCTTGTTGGAAGTGTAGCAAACGGCCGTAGAGATGGCTTATATGCTGTAAAGAACTTGTCGGTTCTCTGAACCATTTATCTACATCCTGTCTGACACAGCAACTTCTTGGGTTCTTGATACAAAGGGATTCTTCAACATTTGTCCAAACCTTTGGACAAGACTTACTTCGACTAGTGGTTGATACCACTATGACCTGCCTCCCTGCTGCATCTCACTGTTACAGCATATAAGCCATCTCTACGGCCGTTGCTACACTTCCAACAAGATTGATGGACTGAACACATCGACTCCAGGCCGAGGACTGATAACCTCAAACTCCTCCTCTCCTTATACCTTTCTACTTTGTATTGGACTGATGAAGCCACTGTGTGGCGAAACGTTTCCACAATAAAGATACCCATGTGTTGCATATGTGTCTAATTTAACAACTTGTCGGTTCTCTGAACCATTTATCTACATACTATCTTACTGCTCTAAAAAGTATATGAAGAGATGCAGATTTGAAAGAAGCGTCGTTGGTCTCATGCACAAACATTTTCATTATCATATATATTTTTTTTTATAAATTTAACACAATTGTCGTGGTAGCTACAGTATACATGCTTGCCTCTGTCCTGGCCCGCTTTTCGAAAACAAAAATCTCCGTTTTATAATATTATATTTATTACTGTCATTTTTGGTTTGGCAATTTTCTACCATTAAAGTATTTTTCATTCTCTCTGGAAAAATAAGAGCTAGTCCTCTTCCTCCAGACTTTGAATAAACAAGTGCAAGTATTTTTGGGTCTTCCCTCAATTCCAACACTTACGGATTTAAAAATTCAGAGGATAAAGATATACTATAATGTAAACTACCCGGACCAAATACATTTCGTGTACGAAATATTAAACTAATGGTCTATTTTTTTTAACAACTTTCTGCCGTCTTCTCTACTGATGCTGCCAATTGAAAGATCCCTTGTATCAGCAGCTATCTCTCCTACACTCACACGAAAGTAGATAGGTAGGATGGTAGGTAAACAGCGTGTCACTCTCGCGATTATAGAATAAAAAAGCGAGTGTCCTTAACCGAACACCTCATAAAAAATAAATTTTACACTCTTCGAAGCTTTTACTCTGAGTCTCTCTCTTCTACACGTTCACCTCTCCTACCAACATCCCTATTTATTGGATACGCTTTATACAGCAATCGCCCTGTTTATTTATTTTATATTTTTTATATTATTTCCAGCGTTCGTGTAGGCCATTCCTTGAGTGGGAAGTTTAGAATGATCGTGTTTTGTGCATTTCACGACGCTATATTTTTCACAACGAAACGACCAATTTCGTTGTTTCTTTTTACGAGGACAAGTAATGAATAGTGAGGAAGTTTCTTGTTATATATATCTTCACTATAGGAAATAGCAATAATTGGTGATTTAACAACTAAGGACTTGAAAAAGAGCGAATTGAATTATGATCGCTCCTACGAGAGTGCAAAGTTTATTTGTCTATTATGCCCGGTAAGTCAACCCTAGGGAGGTAGATCCTTGTTGCTTCAGGTGCTCAGAGCAAAGAAAAAATTGCTTAATTGGTTGGAAGGATTCTGTGGTGATGTAAGGCTGCTGTGGTGGTGGGAAGACTAGTGTGGTGGTGGGAAGACTAGTGTGGTGGTGGGAAGACTACTGTGGTGGTGGGAAGACTAGTGTGATGGTGGGAAGACTACTGTGGTGGTGGGAAGGCAACTGTGGTGGTAGGAAGACAACTGTGGTGGTGTGAAGGATACTGTGGTGGTGGGAAGGATACTGTGGTGGTGTGAAGGATACTGTGGTGGTGGGAAGACAACTGTGGTGGTGGGAAGACAACTGTGGTGGTGTGAAGGATACTGTGGTGGTGGGAAGGATACTGTGGTGGTGGGAAGGATACTGTGGTGGTGGGTAGGCTATTGTGGTGGTTGGAAGGATACTGTGGTGGTGGGAAGGATACTGTGGTGGTGGGAAGACAACTGTGGTGGTGGGAACACAATTGTGGTGGTGGGAAGGATACTGTGGTGGTGGGAAGACAACTGTGGTGGTGGGAAGACAACTGTGGTGGTGGGAAGGATACTGTGGTGGTGGGTAGGATACTGTGGTGGTGGGAAGGATACTGTGGTGGTGGGTAGGCTATTGTGGTGGTTGGAAGGATACTGTGGTGGTGGGAAGGATACTGTGGTGGTGGGAAGACAACTGTGGTGGTGGGAACACAATTGTGGTGGTGGGAAGGATACTGTGGTGGTGGGAAGACAACTGTGGTGGTGGGAACACAACTGTGGTGGTGGGAAGGATACTGTGGTGGTGGGAAGGATACTGTGGTGGTGGGAAGGATACTGTGGTGGTGGGAAGACAACTGTGGTGGTGGGAACACAACTGTGGTGGTGGGAAGGATACTGTGGTGGTGGGAAGACAACTGTGGTAGTGGGAACACAGCTGTGGTGGTGGGAAGGATACTGTGTTGGTGGGAAGGATACTGTGGTGTTGGGTAGGCTATTGTGGTGGTGGGAAGGATACTGTGGTGTTGGGTAGGCTATTGTGGTGGTGGGAAGGATACTGTGGTGGTGGGTAGGCTATTGTGGTGGTGGTGGAAAGATGACCTCGTGGATGGAAGGATGCTTTGCTTATTGAAAAGCAAAATAAAAACACGTTGGAACAAGATTCTTATAGCAATGGCAACTTTCATTTCACAAAATTTCGTTGAAAAAGTTGAAATTTCAGCATAACGTTATAAATACATGCTTACTATGATCAAAGTATCTTCGTATTGAAGGCGCCAATAATGGGCATTTACAACCATATTAAAATTATCTTAGCAATAAATGTCACGTCAGAAAATACTGAAATATCCAACTGAAATAATGTGGTAAAACAAGCAATGAAATTTAGATTAAAAAGTTCTCGGAGTAAATGTCATTTCCACAGTTAAGGAAAAGGAGACTTAAGGTGGGCGACCGCAAGTTTCCACGAGCCAAACTTATCTTTAACTTGGTAAGTTACTCCGCCGTCTTCCCCGGTTGTTTTATTGTAAGGATTATATTCTACTGTACAAGAGCCTGGTCGACAACGTAATGGTGACTGGTAGCATGGTCTACAGCGCGACTTAGCGTACGCCGTCACGGTGGACAGCAGTGATGACAGCTTAGCTTAGAAGACAGGCTGTCAAACACTTCTTTCCCAAAATATAACAATGGAATTTATCCCTTCACAATAATAATAATAATAATAATAATAATAATAATAATAATAATAATAATAATAATAATAATAATAATAATAATAATAATATAATAATAATAATAATAATAATAATAATAATAATAATAATAATAATAATAATAATAATAATAATAATAATAATATTAATAATATAATAATAATAATAATAATAATAATAATAATAATAATAATAATAATAATAATAATAATAATAATAATAATAATAATAATAATAATAATAATAATAATAATAATAATAATAATAATAATAATAATAATAATAATAATAATAATAATAATAATAATAATAATAATTAATAATAATAATAATAATAATAATAAGACGACGAAGAAGACGACGACGTAAGAAGACGTAAGACGACGATGAAAACTAAGAATATATTTCAACACCAAACACGTAAGAACACATAAGTAATTTGACTAATAAAAAAACAAATATTTAAAAGAATATTCTTCACGTAACGTCAGCACAATTCTTGATAACAGAGAAGTTTACAAAAAAGCAAAAGATAAAGTTCGGGAGAAACTTAAAAACTGACAACTAAAAGTTGTTCCCAAGTCTGTTTTAACTTGAGCTACCATTGCTGGCTTGGATATCACTTTCTATAACTGCTGATAAGAAGACCCGTCGGGGAGATAAAAAAAAAAACTAAAACTCTGGACATCACAGGATTTACACACTCAAGGTTTGGTAATCCCAAGACTTGTAATCGCACAAGAAAATTATTACTATTTGTATTTATTATATTAATTATCATTATTTGTAATTATTGTTTTTATTATAGTTAATTATTCTTCATATTATTTGTATTTATTATATTAATTATTATTAAGTTGTACGTCAGGTAACTAGGATGAATGAGGTACCATCAGAGGCAGGTAAGGCTAGATAGCAGCAGTTCTTTGAATCATGAGTCCTTTCCCAGTACCCAGCAGTCTCCCCTTCCTCGCTAGAAGAGTTCTTTCAGCAGGGGAGGCAGGAAGTCCATTGACAAAATACCGGTAAAAAAGAGCATTTTTGCGCATCGTTGTTGTCCCAGCTTGTAATGTTGGCCTAAAAATGTTTCCTCTCCTAACACTGATTTGTTTACGTGTGTTTTGGAGTTAAATGAAGTTTCTTCAAGTTTTCTCTGGTGTAATTTGGGGGAATTCCCTGCGTGGGCCATGGATACATACAGTGCGCGTGTGTGTGTTGGCTAGGCGCACATATTCTCAGGTCTGGCTGTGTGGTTAAAGTACTCTGTACATTGATGCAGTGTGCGCCTTTCTTTTTCAGAAACTTGACCTTGCTGCTGCAGCTTGTCCAGGAAGCGACTTAAGGACAAGAAAACACTGAATTTCTCTGAGCTTCCCTCACTGGACTGCTCCCACAATACTCTACGGTGGCTACGCGCCATGTTTAAGTATGTCCACACTGGCTGTGTCGGCCAGCGCTAAACGAAATCTACGCAGTGTCATAACGCCAAGATACGGTAATTCAGAGGAACTTTCAGCCTGAGGAAATATTATACGACGTTTCATGTACATTAGGGCTTTATCAAGTATTTAATAAAACCCCGCTGTGGGTAATAAAGCCCGTTACATAGTGTGCCTTTCACTTCTCAGACAGACATCAATTAGCCCTAAACTTCATTCGTGACTCTTACGAGACACTGCTAGTCTACACACGCCCACATTCATAGCGTCTCATTGCTAGACTTTCCCAACATTGGCTTAGTCAACAAGGACCGTTTTTATAAACTTAGTGAATAACTATGCTTAATATTATTTTGCGAATATTTCGGTTTCTATAAAGAATAATTATTATATAATCTATGTTTTTTCTCGTGAAAAATATATATATATATATATATATATATATATATATATATATATATATATATATATATATATATATATATATCGTGCCGAATAAGTAAAACTTGAGACTGAATCGCTTCACCTTACAATCACTGTAAAACCCTCCAGTTTACAATTGCTCTCTCTCTCCAGGTTACTATCATTATTTCCATTAATCTTACCATCGCTATAAATCTATCCAGTTTACAGTTACTGCAACTTCCTTCAGCTTTTAATCATTGGACCTTCCTCCACCTTGCAGTCAGCTAACAGTCAATGAGACTCCCTCCAGTTTACATAATCACTCCAGCGTACATCGCTATCACTACCCCATCTTATAATTACTGTACTTATCTCCAGCTTGCAATTGCTGTAACTCCCTCCAGCTTACAATTACTGTAATTCCCTCCGTCTTACAATCATTGTACCTCCCTCTGTTTTACAATCACTGTACGTCCCTCCACCTTACAATCGCTATCAATCTCTCTCCAGTTTACAATTACGGTAACCCCCTCCGGGTTTCAATCAATGCAGATTTCAGTCACTCTCTCCAGTTCACAATCACTTCAATTCCCTAGAGCTCACAATCCCTCAACTCCAGGCAACTTACTACTGGGAACAATTGTTAATATAGAAGACTAACATGCAAAAGGAGATTGCGTTCCATTCTTAATGAGGTTGGATTCGCTTACTTGGTCCCGACAAACTGTATTATGTTTTAACTTGGTGAATCAAACCCCAGACTTTCAATGCCTTTGTAAACATGTTTCAGCAGATGCCGGAAGGGAATGTAGTGATGATTTATCAGCTCGGCATCAAATCGACATAGCAAACTTCCTGTGTGTATTCGAGTCGAATAAGTAGGCTAACTTTGAACGATATTCATTGAAAGTCGCAATTTAGGATTCATTTTCTTTATATATAAAAGTTGCATTTCTTTCCATCCTCTTTTTTAGTTAACATTGTTAACTCTATAAATTCAAATTTTTATGGTGCATATTTTGTATTTAGTAACAAAGCTATCTTAACGACCTAATGTAAGCTAACCTAAAGTACTTTTAACCTATAGAGAGGGTTACATTTGAGAAGGATCTGTCGAACATTCATATATATAAACACACATGCACAATAAGAGCTGTGACTCGACCCCTGCAACCACAATTATGTGAGTACTATCTATCTATATATATATATATATATATATATATAATATATATATATATATATATATATATATATATATATATATATATATATATACTATATATAATA
The DNA here is from genome assembly GCA_009830355.1 of Cherax destructor. Lineage (NCBI taxonomy): Eukaryota > Metazoa > Arthropoda > Malacostraca > Decapoda > Parastacidae > Cherax > Cherax destructor. Next base: position 256,803 of record WNWK01000041.1, read on the forward strand.
TATATACATGTATATTATATAATAATATATTTATATATATATATCAAATCATATTATAACTGATAATATATTTTTTTTTTTTATTTTTTTTTTTCAACAAGTAGTTAGAGCAGGGTTGCCCAAAAAGAAATTCCCAGAAAAAGTTATCATCATTCAACATTTACCACATATAATAACACTATCTTTGCAAGGATCAGATAAAGCTGAGAAAAGACTTCACATCTGCAGACCTCCTTTAAGTGAGGCATTGTACTATCCCATATATATATATATATATATATATATATATATATATATATATATATATATATATATATATATATATATATATATATATATGTCGTGCCGATTAGGTAAAACTTGCGATTTTGGCTTAAATAGCAACGATCACCTTGCCATATAAGACAAGTGAAAATTTGTGTATGCAATAATTTCGCCAAAATCATTCTGAACCTAACGAAAAAAATATATTTCATTGTGTTTGTTTATTATTAAATTAATGTTAACGTATCTAAAATATATTTAGTTGGGTTAGGCTAAATTAAATTGCGCTTGTTGTAATAAGGTTAGGTAGGTTTTCAAAGTTTCTCTTGGTACAAAATTATAAATTCTTACATTAACATAAATGAAAAAAAAATATCTTTAAACGTATAAGATAAAATTTTAGAAAGGACTTAATTTTAGATGAGTTCTTGCTAATTGACCAGTTTTACCTAATCGGCACGACATATATATATATATATATATATATATAGTGTGTGTGTATGTGTGTGCTTGTGTATGTGTGTGTGTGTTTATATGCATGCTTCCCTTCCAAGGCAATTCCAGTTAACTCCTAAATTTTAAAAGCATATACATATTTACATAAGTAATTCCTATTCACAATGGAATACATACCAAGAAGTGCAAGCTTTTTAAAGTACTCACACTGAGAGCAACATTAAAGTATCTCTTAGAGTACAAACTCTACGCCAAGAGTTTACTTGTATCCTTGTTTCAGGTATTAAAGTACTCTTGACTAGTGGTCTACATATTACATACAGCCATAATAACCCTTGTGTAGTCGATAATCATTAAACCCAATTAAACTTCCTATCATGATCATTAGTGTAAAAATTAATCCGCCAGCGTTAATCAACGGAAAAATCGACACCCAACCTTTAAAGCTGAGCCGTTGCTTTATTTCGATAACTCGTCTACAGCATATTGTTCAGGTCTAATTACTGGGAGTGAAACAGTAGGTTACTGTGCACCTCACCCTCACTCTGCGTGTGATAATCGCGTATATTTCAACGTTACTAGGGACTACTCAGCAATCCCATTGCCAGAAGCGTCTAAATAATCTTGGTAATGTAAATAATCTTAAGAGACATTATTGATAATATAAAGAAGCTTGGTAAATAATATAGGTAATCGTAATGATTTCCTAATATTGCAAATCTTGATAACCTTGCTAATCTAAAAAAATATTGATAAATCTTGATATTCTTAGTAATATTGATAAATAATCCTAATAAATCTACGTAATCTAAATATTTATTGTTAATAACAAATTTAAAACAATCTTAAAAGAGCACTGAATACACATACATTATGACATTTCGAGGTAGACAGCCCCAGGATGCGAGCCAGTGAGCCATGAACCAGCTTCTCCTACGAAGTTAAAACTATGTTTCTATGGACTTTATCCAGCTCTGTGTTAAGCTAGGTTGGGTTGGGTCAGATTAGCTCTAATTTATCAAATACTACCAACTACAGCGTAAAAAAAAATACCTACCGAAAAGAAATGTTCTGAAGGTTCAACAGTGAACCTGGAACTATGTAAAAGATGGAGCTGAATCGAAACACCGCAAAAAAGCAAAGTTTTTGCTTCGTGTCAACGTCGCTTTTTCCACTGTCGTAAATTACATTAAGAAAGACAACGTTCTCCTAAGTAGCTGGGTTGCATGAGCAGGTTGCACATGACAGCACGTAATCACGATTTCACCGCTTCCTCTGCAATTTATGATATATCTGAGTAATGGGATGGAATGAAAAGCAAAGGGAGTAATGTACTAGGTTAACCGGTTTGCCAGATAAGAAACTCTTTCTCTTTTGTAAATAATAAAATTGTGGATGTGGCCAGGTCTGCTAGCATGAGAGTTCATTGGAAATTTTCCAAAGAAAAAGCAGTTACCATTTAAGGACAAGGTTTTCCAGGCAATGATGGAAAATGGAAAGGTAAGCCTAAAGTCTGATATTTTTCTTGCCACAAGCCTCGTCCAGGGGGTAAGGAAGATATGGCAACTGGGTGTCCCATTGCTTCTCTTTACCTATGTTTGCTAGTGCAGTTTCTAATTTACAATTTCATTAAGGATCTTGTGGAAGGATGTTACAGATTACAATTGTAATTCATTTGTTAAATCATCAAGATGTAACGAAGACTATTAGAGAGGTCAACACCCACACGGTGAGAGAACGATGGTTTATAAATAACAGATTTCAACCTCCAAGAAAATGGGAACTCAGGAAGAAGTCGAGATATACAAACAAATATTCATGTCTCGTGACACTTGAATTTCAAAATCATTTTCCAGAAATGGGAATGTAGTGGGCAGAAGCTTTACCCATTCGCTAAGAAGGCTTTCCCAGTATCATGGGAAAATCACAAGAAAAATATACATGAAATTCACACTCAGCTTATATAGTGGCTGGAGCTTTGTGGAAATTTCTTTCACATTTTACCTGTGATTTTTCGTATGTCGCTGATGAATCCTTAGGGAATCCTTGAAGCTTCTACCAACTATTTCTGGAGTTTATATATATATATATATATATATATATATATATATATATATATATATATATATATATATATATATATATATATATATATATATTTATACTTATTCTGTTGTAAATATTTCTACCATGAAGGTTATGAACAGTGTTCTTAACTATAAAATTGTCAAGCTTATACATACCAGAATTCAAATTTGAAGTATTTTGTTCACGCTTAATAACTGACGATTACACAATATTTCGTTGAACTGTAAAATTACAGGGAAGTAATTCTTTGGTATTAGTCCACTCTACACAATGGCCTGTATCTTCCAAATAAATGAACGAATTACTGGATTCTTTTTCAGTGTTTATTGTATATTTAAGTTTAACTTTTGTCTTATGAGATTTGCCAGTTTGTCCTAAATATAATTTATCACAGCATTTACAAGGGATGGAGCATGGACAACACAGATTAATTGGGAGAATTTTAAATTAAATTTTGTTTTACCGGACTGTCGTATTTAAAGACAGCTTAAACAAAGTATTCAGGAGCTTGTGGGACAAATTTCAACCACATTCTCAAGAGCTAATAAAAATAATGAAAAAAATATGTCATAAATAACATCCGTAGCAAATTGAGTTGCATCTCATATATACTGTCACAGAGGTGGTACCTACTTATGGAATTTGGGCAAGTATTGGTATTGTAATGTTCATCCATTTCTTCTCTAACCAAAGTATGTCAAGTAAAGAACGATATGTTAGGGAAAGATGAATTCGTTTGTCAACATGAATTAATATTCTCGAAAAGTGTACTCACCTAGTTGTACTCACCTAGTTGTGGTTGCAGGGGTCGAGTCAAAGCTCCTGGCCCCGCCTCTTCACTGGCCGCTACTGGGTCACTCTCCCTGCGCCATAAGCTTTATCATACCTCTGCTTAAAGCTATGTATAGAGCCTGCCTCCACTACATCGCTTCCTAAACTATTCCACTTCCGACAACTCTGTGACTGAAGAAATACTTCCTAACATCTCTGTGATTCATCTGAGTCTTCAACTTCCATCTGTGTCCCCTTGTTGTTGTGTCCCATCTCTGGAACATTCTGTCTCTGTCCACTTTGTCAATTCCTCTCAGTATCTTATATGTTGTTATCATGTCTCCCTATCTCTCCTGTCCTCCAGTGTCGTCAGGTCCATTTCCTTAACCTCCCTCGTAGGACATACCCCTTAGCTCCGGGACTAGTCTTGTTGCAAACCTTTGCACTTTCTCGAGCTTCTTCACATGCTTGGCTAGGTGTGGGTTCCAAACTGGTGCTGCATACTCCAATATGGGCCTAACGTACACAGTGTACAGGGTCCTGAACGATTCTTTATTAAGATGTCGGAATGCTGTTCTTAGGTTTGCTAGGCGCCCATATGCTGCAGCAGTTATTTGGTTGATGTGCGCCTCAGGAGATGTGTCTGGTGTTATACTCACCCCAAGATCTTTTTCCTTGATTGAGGTTTGCAGTCTCTGGCCCCCTAGGCTGTACTCCGTCTGCGGTCTTCTTTGCCCTTCCCCAATCTTCATGACTTTGCACTTGGTGGGGTTGAACGCCAGGAGCCAGTTGCTGGACCAGGCTTGCAGGCTGTCCAGATCCCTTTGTAGTTCTGCCTGGTCCTCGTCCGATTGAATTCTTCTCATCAACTTCACATCATCTGCAAACAGGGACACTTCGGAGTCTATTCCTTCCGTCATGTCGTTCACAAATACCAGAAACAGCACTGGTCCCAGGACTGACCCCTGTGGAACCCCGCTCGTCACCGGCGCCCACTCTGACACCTCGCCACGTACCATGACTCGCTGCTGTCTCCCTGACAGGTATTCCCTGATCCAATGTAGTGCCTTCCCTGTTACCCCTGCCTGGTCCTCCAGCTTCTGCACTAATCTCTTGTGTGGAACTGTGTCAAACGCCTTCTTACAATCCAAGAATATGCAATCTACCCACCCCTCTCTCTTGCCTTATCGCTGTCACCCTGTCGTAGAACTCCAGTAGGTTTGTGACACAGGATTTCCCGTCCCTGAAACCGTGTTGGCCGTCGTTGATAAGCTCATTCCTTTCTAGGTGCTCAACCACCCTTCTCCTGACTATCTTCTCCATGACCTTGCACAATACATGTCAGTGACACTGGTCTGTAGTTTAGTGCTACGTTCCTGTCTCCTTTTTAAAATTGGAACTACATTTGCTGTCTTCCAAAACCCTCAGGTAGTTGCCCTGTTTCGATAGATGTGTTGAAGATCGTTGTTAGGGGTACACATAGCTCCTCTGCTCCTCTCTCAGGACCCATGGAGAGATGTTATCTGGCCCCATCGCCTTTGAAGTATCTAGCTCGCTTAGTAGCCCTTCACTTCCTCCTCATTTGTGTGTATTGTGTCCAGCACTTGATGGTGTACCCTACCTCCCCTCCTTTCTGGAGGCCCTTCTATCTCCTCTGTGAACACCTCTTTGAATCTCATGTTGAGCTCCTCACACACTTCCCGGTCATTTCTGTGACCTCCCTCCTACCTTCCTCAGCCTGATCACCTGGTCCTTGACTGTTGTTCTCCTCCTGATGTGGCTGTACAGCAGCTTTGGTCAGATTTGGCTTTCGCTGCTATGTCATTCTCGTACTGTCTTTGGGCCTCCTTCGATCTGTGCATATTCATTTCTGGCTCTACGACTGCTCTCCTTATTCTCCGGGTTCTTTGCCTTCTGTACCTCTTCCATTCCTTGCACACTTGGTTTTGGCTTCCCTGCACCTTTGGGTGAACCATGGGCTCATCCTGTCTTTTCGCTTCTCCTGTTACCCTTGGGTATAAACCTCTCCTCAGCTTCCTTGCAAATTGTTGTCATATATTCCATCATCTCGTCTACTGACTTCCTGCCATCTCTCTGTCCCACTGAACTTGTGCAGGAAGTTCCTCATGCCCACATAGTCACCTTTCTTGTAGTTTGGCTTCATTTGTGCAGCCCTTCCTGCTTCCCCCTCCACTTGTAACTCTACTATGTATTCGAAACTTAGAACCATATGATCACTGGCCCCAAGGGGGTTTCATGTGTGATGTCCTCAATATCTGCACTACTCAGGGTGAATACTAGGTCCAGTCTCGCTGGTTCGTCTATTTCCTCTCTCTGGTAGTGTCCCTTACGTGTTGGTACATGAGATTTTCCAGTACCACCTCCAGCATCTTAGCCCTCCACGTTTCTTGGCCCCATGTGGCTCCAAGTTCTCCCAATCAATTTCCTTATGGTTGAAGTCACCCATGATCAGTAGCTTCGCTGCTGCGCGAGCCCTTCTGGCCACTTCTGCCAGAGTGCTCAATCATCGCTCTGTTACTCTCATCATACTCTTGCCTTGGCCTCCTGCTGTTCTGTGGTGGGTTATACATCACTGCAATTACCACCTTGGGACCTCCAGACTGTAGCATCCCTACTATGTAATCCCCAGCTTCTCCTCCGTCTCCTCTCTCCATCTCGTCAAAATCCCATCGGTTTTGATCAGCAGTGCCACTCCTCCACCCCTCTGTTCCTCTGTCTTTCCTCAGGATCTGGTATCCCATTGGAAAGATGGCATCTGTTATCATACCTGTGAGCTTGGTTTCTGTGAGAGCTATTATGTCCGGTGATGCCTCTTTGACTCTTTCGTGCCACTCCTCCCACTTATTTGTGTGTGTGTGTGTGTGTGTGTGTGTGTAGCTATAAAGGTGACTTGCAATCGCATTCTCCGAAATTACTGACTAATCAATCACTTTCCAGAGAGAAACGGAAATCAGGTATTAGCCAAGTAAATAACTTTATGATTGTAGTGAGGCAGGAAACCGAGCGATCAGTATCCCCGCCTCACCACCACTCTCACGCCCGACCTCCACAATTTTCACACACTGTCAAAAACATATTATGACCATCCATTCCTATGAGATATGTGGCCTAAACAATACTGTCGTAACACTTTTGCCACTGACGTTGATTTTCTTGTTGCTATTTGAGTATGCAATAATTTCGCAAAAATCATTCTGAACCTAACGAAAAAATATATTTCGTTGTGTTTATTATTAATTATTGTAAACTTAACTGAAATATATTTAGTTGGATTAGGCTAAATTAAATTGCGCTTGTTATAATAAGGTTAGGGAAGTTTTCTAAGGTTCTTTTGGTACAAAATTTTACATTAACATAAATGAAAAAATATATCTTTAAACGAATAAGAGAAAATTTTAGAAAGTGCTTAACTTTAAATGAGTTCTTGCTAATTGACAAATTTTACCTATTCGGCACGACACACACACATACACACACACACGTGTTTTATGAATTATACCATTAATTTTTTTAACCCCAGTATGTTAAGCAATCGTTAATGATATCCTGGTAATTACCTTAAATAATACAGACATTAAGAAAGTCCTAAGCACAGGTTAACTTTTTTATTTTTTTATTTTATTTAAAAAAACATTAGGAATACATATACAATGAACAAAAGCGCCAACAGGCATACAACGTAACAGAGCAGTTATGTAATATATAATCAAAACGTAAACTTTTCTTCAGTGGGGTGGTAGCTATTAAATGCAGGCGAAGGCCTCTTGAAGATAACTGAAGATAACATCCCCTTCCTTAGAACAAACCTGATTACCTCCCATTTCCCATAAGTTATCATCCCTAAAGGTTTAGTGTGTGTGAATATGATATTTGCAATAACATTCAGCTACATCACAAAAACTGGAACACAAACCAATGAAAAACAAAGCATCTCGTTCAAGAAACTAACATTGAGGAACGATGGCTTTGACAGCAAGAGAAGTTTCCTGAGCGAAACATGACGAACGACAAGATCGCTGGTAAAATATTCATGAAAATAGCATGACTTACCTATAGCAAAAATAGTGAGAAGCGACATGTCGATTCATTCTCACCCAGAGAGAAGCAACAAACAAATCTTTCTTAGTTCAGTTCACTGGAAAGAGAACCGAAATATTTAGAAGGTTAATGGAAGAGTTTGCTTTGTCTCATAGATTTTAGAATGTCTGGAGGCAGTATGAAGGATTTAAGAATGAAAGAGAGCTTCAGAGGTTATATGAAGGATTTAAGAATGAAAGAGAGCTTCAGAGGTTATATGAAGGATTTAAGAATGTAAGAGTACTTAAAAGATTGTAAGAAAGATTAAAGAGACCTTAAGAGGTTATTTGAAGGATTTTAAAAAGTTAAGAAGCTTGAAGAACGATTTAAGACCGTAAAAATATGTTCAAGAAGCTGTGAGAACCATGTAAGAACGCGTAAGAGAATCTAAGAGGCTGTGTGTACGATTTAAAAAATATTTAAAAATCTAACAACTTATAAAAAGAGCTTAAGACTGTATAAGAAGGGTCTGAGATCGTTAATAATGATTAAATGTAATAAATTAAAATATGAAGAACAACGTGCAACTTTATCCATGAAAGCAAAGAGGGGAATGTATGAGAGTATAGTTATACCAACACTCTTGTATGGGTGTGAAGCATGGGTGGTGAATGTTGCAACAAGGAGAAGGCTGGAGGCAGTGGAGAAGATGTCATGTGTGGTGTGAATATAATACAGAGAAATCGTAGTTTGGAGATTAGGAGGTGTAGGATTACCAAAACTATTATCCAGAGAGCTGAGGAGGGGTTGTTGAGGTGGTTTGGACATATAGAGAGAATGGAACAAAGTAGAATGACTTCGAGACTGTATAAATCTGCAGTGGAGGGAAGGCGGGGTAGGGATCGGCCTAAGAAAGGTTAGAGGGAGGGGGTAAAGGAAGTTTTGTGTGCGAGGGGCTTTGACTTCCAGCAAGCGTGCGTGAGCGTCTTAGGTAGCAAATGGAGACAAATGGTTTTTAGGACTTGACGTGCTGTTGGAGTGTAAGCAAGGTAACATTTATGAAAGGATTCAAAGAAACCGGCAGGCCAGACTTGATTCCTGGAGATGGGAAGTACAGTGCCGGCACTCTGAAGGAGGAGTGTTAAAGTTGCAGTTTTATAACTGTAGTGTAAGCACGCCTCTGGCAAGACAGTGATGGAGTGAATGATGGTGAAAGTTTTTCTTTTTCGGGCCACCCTGCCTTGGTGGGAAACAGCCGATGTATTAATAAAAATAATAAATAAATAATATGAGGAACAAGAAGAGAACACAGAAGGAATCTTAAAGACTTTCTTAAAGAATAAGCAGAAATATTAATGATCATCTTAAAAAGGAGGAAGCCATCTTAAACATTATTTTAAGGAGCAGATGACTTAGACATATTTGGAAAACCAATTATAGCATCAGAACAATTTATTATTTTTTATTCACGTGAATCTGGGGAATCGGCGAAATGAATTTTTATCCATTTCCTTGGAGTAAGAGATCTTCATACTCCAAGAGTCAGAGTATTAGTAACGTGGTTGAGACAGGAAAGTTTCAGGAGAAATTTAAAAAAAATAATCCTCAAAAAATTATATGTGATGAATCCGGATAACATCAGCCAACAGAACGTGAGCGAAACGTCGTTTAGCAAAGGTTTCATCCTGTTAAAAAATGTCTCTTGAAATTATCAAAGATACGATGGAAGATCCAGATGGTGATTCTCAATCCACCTGGTGAAAAATACGCGGATTGAAGTTCTGGCATGAACGAAATGACACCGGAAAGCACTCCATTTTTTGTTTTGTTTATCAAAGATTCATTTTGTTTTCACTTTCGCTTTTGATTTGAAGCATGTCGAATAAATCTGATGGAGGTAGACCCACGAGGACAGAATACGAGACGAATAGGCTTCCAAAAAAAAAAAAATCGTGATTCCCGCAGTGCTTACTTCCAAGAAGAAATTTTAGCGTGTTCCACTTCACTATTTGTTGTAGTCACTTCAATGTCTGTTGTAGTCACTTCATTGTCTGTTCTAGTCACTTCATTATATGTTGTAGTCACTTCACTGCTTGTTCCAGTCACTTCACTGCTTGTTACAGTCACTCTACTGCTTGTTCCAGTCACTTCACTGCTTGTTACAGCCACTCCACTGCTTGTTCCAGTCACTTCACTGCTTGTTACAGTCACTCCACTGCTTGTTCAGTCACTTCACTGCTTGTACAGTCACTCCACTGCTTGCTACAGTCACTCCACTGCTTGTACAGTCACTCCACTGCTTGCTACAGTCACTCCACTGCTTGCTACAGTCACTCCACTGTGTTACAGTACTCACTGCTTCTACAGTCACTTCACTGCTTGCTACAGTCACTCCACTGCTTGTTACAGTCACTCCACTGCTTGCTACAGTCACTCCACTGCTTGTTACAGTCACTCCACTGCTTGTTACAGTCACTCCACTGCTTGCTACAGTCACTCCACTGCTTGTTACAGTCACTCCACTGCTTGTTACAGTCACTCCACTGCTTGCTACAGTCACTCCACTGCTTGCTACAGTCACTCTACTGCTTGTTTCAGTCACTTCACTGCTTGCTACAGTCACTCCACTGCTTGCTACAGTCACTCCACTGCTTGCTACAGTCACTCCACTGCTTGCTACAGTCACTTCACTGCTTGCTACAGTCACTCCACTGCTTGCTACAGTCACTCCACTGCTTGTTACAGTCACTCCACTGCTTGTTCCAGTCACTTCACTGCTTGTTACAGCGACTCCACTGCTTGTTACAGCGACTCCACTGCTTGTTCCAGTCACTTCACTGCTTGTTACAGTCACTCCACTGCTTGCTCCAGTCACTTCACTGCTTGTTACAGTCACTCCACTGCTTGCTACAGTCACTCCACTGCTTGCTACAGTCACTCCACTGCTTGCTACAGTCACTTCACTGCTTGCTACAGTCACTCCACTGCTTGCTACAGTCACTCCACTGCTTGCTACAGTCACTCCACTGCTTGTTACAGTCACTCCACTGCTTGTTACAGTCACTCTACTGCTTGTTCCAGTCACTTCACTGCTTGTTACAGCGACTCCACTGCTTGTTCCAGTCACTTCACTGCTTGTTACAGTCACTCCACTGCTTGCTCCAGTCACTTCACTGCTTGTTACAGTCACTCCACTGCTTGCTACAGTCACTCCACTGCTTGATACAGTCACTCCACTGCTTGCTACAGTCACTTCACTGCTTGCTACAGTCACTCCACTGCTTGCTACAGTCACTCCACTGCTTGCTACAGTCACTCCACTGCTTGTTACAGTCACTCCACTGCTTGCTACAGTCACTCCACTGCTTGCTACAGTCACTCCACTGCTTGTTACAGTCACTCCACTGCTTGCTCCAGTCACTTCACTGCTTGTTACAGTCACTCTACTGCTTGTTCCAGTCACTCCACTGCTTGCTACAGTCACTCCACTGCTTGCTACAGTCACTCCACTGCTTGCTACAGTCACTCCACTGCTTGCTACAGTCACTCCACTGCTTGCTACAGTCACTCCACTGCTTGCTACAGTCACTCCACTGCTTGCTACAGTCACTCCACTGCTTGTTACAGCGACTCCACTGCTTGCTACAGTCACTTCATTGTTTGAATGTCGTACAGATTCTGCTTCCTGTTGCTAGAAGAGAGTAACTTCTTTCACCTGAATCCTAATAAACATTATTATCAAAACTAAGCGCTAAATCCACTAGGGGTTATACAGCACACCTGAAGCCTAAGCCGTTCAAGTGAACAAATAACCGTTCACCTGCACTCTTAACTATGCAGATGAGTCTTTGATCGTGAAACTAAATACTTGAACGTACAAAGAAATCCCTGATTGTCCAACTAAGCATTTGACCGTGCAATTGAATCCTTGAGCGTGCAACTGAGTTCTTGACCATACAGCAGAATCCTTTAGCGTGCAACTGAATTCATGACTGTGCAACCGAATCCTTGACAGGGAATCTGAACATTTCACTGTGCTATTCAATTCTTGATCGTTCATCTAAATCCTGTACTTAGAACGTTAATCCTATACTGTTCAGCTGAATCTTTGGCCATGGAATTGAATCGTGTCTGGAATTGACTTATTTAATTTACTTAATTAAAATTCTGCACTAATAAAAAGGGTATTTTTTCATAATAAGTATTGCGACAGGGAATGTGTGTGTGTGTGTGTGTGTGTGTGTGTGTGTGTGTGTGTGTGTGTTTGTGTGTGTTTGTGTGTGTTTGTGTGTGTGTGTGTGTGTGTGTGTGTTTGTGTGTGTTGTGTGTGTGTGTGTGTGTGTGTGTGTTTGTGTGTGTGTGTGTTTGTGTGTGTGTGTGTGTGTGTGTGTGTGTGTGTGTGTGTGTGTGTATGTGTGTGTGTGTTTGTGTGTTTGTGTGTGTGTGTGTGTGTGTGTGTGTGTGTGTGTGTGTGTGTGTGTGTGTGTGTGTGTGTGTGTGTGTGTGTGTGTGTGTGTGTGTGTGTGTGTGTGTGTGTGTGTTTCTCATTTATGGTTGCATGGATTGAGTCTCAGCTCCTGGCCCTACATCTAAAATTGGAGAATATTGGGTTCCCTCATATTTTCGCGCTCCTGAACGGTTCATCAGGATAATAGCAAACTTTTGTCAGGTGTTCATCAATAACAATGGTGATGGTTTTCTGCCCACCAGGAGAAACATCTGACGCGGACCTCAGATACACGATCTCCTACTCAAGACTCAAGCAGCAGCTTGTTGCACCCTTGCTAGGGAGGTACCCAACTTAAATTGAAAGGGATAACGTTTTATCCTGCCTCTTCATACCTCTCAGTGCAACAATAACAACTTCCAGCTCACAGGACTCCTGTCTCAGGTTGGCACATTGAAGAGAGGACCCAAAGGCTTTCTCCTGAGCAGGATATCTCATGGTAAAGACCAGTATCAGGTGAATTTATCCTCACAAATAAACACACAGACCCCATCTACTTAGATGGCTACCGTAAGGACGGGATTCAAGACTCCCTCCTTCCCTTTTCAAATATATCCTGGGTTACAAACAATGATTTTTTGCATATCATTGATATTACGTACCAAGAGGTATGGACGCAAATTAAGTTGCAAGAAGCAACTTTCAATGAGTAAACACAAATTTGGACGAGGAGCGCAAAACCTCTGTCTGCAGATCGCCATTCGCCCTCCTCGGCCGTCCTTCTATTCAATAAAATGCAATAAACCTCATTCACTCTTTTATTAACATACGAAGAATCTTTATAATAATAATAATAGTTTATTGGGACATGATACAAAGAATTACAATGGGTTATGAGATTACATGAGGTGCACATGCCAAAAGCCCCTAATATGCAGAGCATTGTGAGCAGACTTAAAATTAACTTAAAACTAAATGGTAAGAATTATAGTAAATAGTTTACAATATAAGTATAGTTGAGTATTTAAGCTATGAAATTTGAACATAATTTGAACATAACATTTTTGAAACAATAATAGTTTTATAATTTTGGATCCTTTACAGTTTTATATATCTACATAATAAAATTATTAAATCAGATTAAACAAATTAAAACAATAATTTGTGTTGCAATAACAGTTTATATGGTCATTAGATGAGTTACAAGGAGCACAAGGGTACATGAGAATGGATTTCTTTATATTTGGTTGTATTAAGTATAACAGGTTTATACATTATGAGATATAACAGGTTTATACATTATGAGGCATAAGTTTCAACATTTGTACTACATTATGTTTGATAAATTATTTTTCTTTGAGCAATTATGTAAGGGGTTTTGAGTCTAGGGGAGTAACACAGTGAATAATGTTATTTTGAGGCAGTGTAAAGTTATTTAATAACTTTGTAGGTAATGTGAAGTAGTGGGTATTTAGTTTTGGGCGAGTAGGTGGTTTTTTAGCAGAGATTTGAATTGATATACAGACTGGGTTTCTTTGGTAATCATAGGTAATAAATTCCAAATTTTTGGGCCTTTGATGTGCATTGCGTTTTTTTGCATAGTGTGAGGTGGACGCGGGGAACATGGAATAGTGATCTGTGCCTTGTGTTATGTTCATGTGTCTTGTTAAGGTTGGTTAGGAGAATTTTGAGTTGTATGGTGAGTAAGTTCAGACTTTTGAATATTGGTGGAGTATGTTGTCTAGAATGAGAATTTGTTATCATTCGGACTGCAGCCTTTTGTTGTGTGTTTAGAAGGGTAAGCTAGCGTGTACTTAATCGTTGAGGATCTTCAACAGCGGTAAGCATGATCTTGGTTAATTACTGATGATTCTCAATACTGTAAACAAGAGGCTGTTTTCACCACTGACTTTGTCTCTTGAGGATCAAAATCCCGCTACTCAATTCTCGTCCCGGATCACATTCTTTAGTGTTCTCCTTCTGTTCCTAAAGTTTTGCATAGCTTTAAGAAACAGTGTGCAAGGACACATGAGCGCAAGTGGCTGGGTGTAAAAAAAGACCACTAAGTCCCACTGAATATCTTACGTTTTGCTTGGTATAAACCTTCGTAATAAATACCAAAAAGTTTGTTTAGAAAAACACGTACGCAAACACTGACATATTTATTAGAAAACGTTTCGGTCCTGGACCTTGATCACTTCTAACATATAGAGGTTGAAAGACATTATATATAGGTGGAGAGGTGTGGGTGACGCATGGTGACCTGAAGAATGAAATGCTGGGATGAGGACGAGTAAACGATGAGGTCATGTGTCTCCTGTGTTGCTGGGTAGATGGTGCTTTGCCTGGTTGAGTATCATGTATGCTAATTTTTAGAAATTTTGTGGTTTAGAACATAAGAACATAAGAAAGAAGAAACACTTCAGCAGGCCTACTGGGCCATGCGAGGCAGGTCCAATTCTCCCACCGGCTTAAGCCAATGCCGGTCTGTCACATTTACTTAAGGGAGGAGCACGGCATCTGACCTAGTAGCACAAACTAGTCAGGTCCAACTCACACACCCACTCATGTATTTATCCAACCAATTTTTAAAACTACACAACGTTTCCAGTGTTACGTTCTATTGTGTCGGTGACAGCGATTAGCGAGGCTTCTAGACAACGTCTTTCAACCTCTATGTTAGAAGTGAAGAAGGTCCCAGGACCGAAACGTTTTTCTAATATGTCTTAGTGTTTGCTTACGTGTTTTTCTAAACGTTTTGTATACATATCTTCACTCGACAGTGGGCAGGATATGTCTAGCATGGGTCAGTAGGCCTACTGCAGTGTTCTTAAGTTTTTTAACCTCTTTTGATAGTGTCCAGTCCAACTACAGTTACTTATCACAACTGAACAGCGTCACTATCAACGCGAATCTAAAGATATAATAATAGAATAGTTCTGTAAGCGATAGAGTTTCAGGAGTGCAGTCGTATAAGTGTATTTAACAGCGAAGCGTTCTAGATTAAGTGAGCTTTACCAGTGCTTGCAAATATTATAAGGGACCAGAGGAAATGAGCAGTATAACTGTGGCGCTATTCAGACAAATTGCTTCATACAGTCGATAAACTGGTCGTGGGTCACATAATATACAGCATAACGTGTAAAATGTCAGTCATAATATGCGGAACTGCTTTAAGAGCATTGAGAGAGAAGCAGAACGTGAATCAATGGTCTAATAGATCCAAGAGTATGTATTGCCAATAAAAGTTTGATAAACACGTGCTGATTCTGAGTAATAACCCAACACAGAAGACCTGATTTGTTCATTTTCGACCACCAGCTGGAGTCCTCTTCAGTGTAAGAGGACTCATGCTGGGGATCGAAATAAACAAACCATCTTCTGTGTTTCTGTGTTTATGTGTGTTAGTACTTACGACAAAAAATATGTTAATAAGTCACAATATGTGGTTTATGCCATTTTATTGAAAAAAGACGTTTCGTGCTGGACAAAACGTCCTCTCAGTAAAGTAAAACGAAATAAATTAATTATCAAATGTCAAATTATTCTTCCTAATAAATTTTTGCCAGACCATAAAAAAATTAATTCAAACTGATCATCAAGACGAAAGATTAACAGTGTCATTGCCAGACTTCAATAATCTAAAAGTTTACAAGGCTCACAAAAAATAGCAAATATAATATTAAATAATCCACGTGGAAGAAATAATCCACATGGAGGAAATAATCCACGTGGAGGAAATAATCCACGTGGAGGAAGTAATCCACAAGAAGGAAATAATAGACATGGAAGAAATAATAGACAGAGTAAATAATCCATAAGAAGACAAAAACGGGAAGAATAGTTTTCTTCATATTTGGAATTCTAAGTGAGCCCCTCTTCAGCAGATATTCTAACAGAGATCTTTAACAGCTATGTTGAGGTCTAAGTGAGGTCATCTTCAGAAGAAATGCTGATAACCTCACGTGGAGGTCTCAAAATACACCTAACTACTCTACCAGCTTTGATTTCAAGTGGATTATTCGCCCTCACTGTCAGATACACATTACTCTTTGATCCATCAACAAATCCACTTCCCCACAAGCAGATTTCAAAACCAACACAGAGTCAACTAATTACAATTAACAGAGTTAAATTAAATAATCTTTCTCCGGCCTTCATTATTTACATATAAAAAAAATATCGCTTTCATCTGTATTGTTAATTGGATCTGAATAAAAGAAAGTTTTATAAATTGACAGTTAATGTTCATTCAAAAAATATAATCTTTCTACCAAAAAAAAAAAAAAATTTTAGTTGGGAGTTTGTATTAGCCAGGAATAACGTTAATTGACCGATAACAATGTTGGGTCTGATTATGGTGAGCAAAAAAATAACGAATTCGGAAAATGCGTTAGGTATATCGTTGGTTGGTGAGGGGTGACGGGGTGGGGTGGTGAGGGTGGGGTGGGGATATTGTAAGAGTGGGTGGGTGGGGTGGGGGTATTGGAAGAGTGGGTGGGGTGGGGGTATTGGAAGAGTGGGTGGGGTGGGGGTATTGGAAGAGTGGGTGGGGTGGGGTATTGGAAGAGTGGGTAGGGTGGGGGTATTGTAAGAGTGGGTGGTGGTGTGGGTGGGGTGGTGGTATTTTAAGAGAGGGTGATGGTGTTGGTGGGGTGGGGGTATAGTAAAAGTGGGTGGTGGTGTGGGTGGGGTGGGGGTATTGTAAGAGTGGCTGGGGGTGTGGATGGGGTGGGGGTATAGTAAGAGTGGGTGGTGGTGTGGGTGGGGTCGGGAATAGTAAGAGTGGGTGGTGGTGTGGGTTTGGTGGGGGTATTGTAAGAGTGGGTGGTGTGGGTGGGGTGGGGGTTTAGTAAGTGTGGGTGGTGGTGTGGGTGGGGTGGGGGTTTAGTAAGAGTGGGTGGTGGTACTGGGTGATAATTTGCGTTGTAGTGAGAATGATGAGGATGATGGTGTGGGCGGTGATATATGTTGTGGATGATGGAATATACTGAGAGTAGTGGTAGGTGGTTAATTAGTTACCATTCTGTCCTAGGCACATGTCGATTAGACACTATGCCTGTTGTATACGCGTTCGTGTGTGTGCGTGCGTGTGTGTATGTGTGTGTGTGTGTGTGTGATTTCATTACTGACCACATGAGTCATTAAGGCTCGATCCTCCGTCAACAGTGGTGAAACCCACACTCTACCTAAATCTGGTTACACGTTTTTAAGACCGACTAAAGAACGTCTTCCAGCTGGCACGGCAGTGACTTGAGAACAAACTAAACACTGTTGCCAAGCTGAGCTGCATACCATCACACAGTTTCAGAAGTTGGGAAGGGAAGGAAATGCCACATCTCGCATGAAGGAAATCCCAGCGAAAAGTTACAGTGTTTCCCAGAATGTAAAAACGCACAAAAAGTTACCATTGGATGCATTTCTCAGAGGATGTCTTGCTCCTTGTCTCCCTGGCGTCAGTATTTGTGTCTTATTTCCATGGCGTGAGTGAGGATTCGTGATTTACCTCTGAAGAGTGAGACTAAATTATAATTCGAAAAGCAAAGATTTTCTCTATGGGGGGTTTTTAAATTTGTTTTCTTCACTATTACTCTACTTTCCGAAACTCAGTTTTGCCACTGATATTACACCACAAAGGATACCACACAGTTTATATATATATATATATATATATATATATATATATATATATATATATATATATATATATATATATATATATATATATATATTAGGTGAGTATTTTTCTCGCGTATCAGTCGTCCAAAGCTTGGTCGAAGTTGATGTCTCACTTGAAGGGTGTCCAGGAGCTGTGGTTTTGAAGATGTCGTTTCCGAAATTGTAGTTATGATGTCATGTGTGTTATTACGTACGTGTGTGTGTGTGTGTGTGTGTGTGTTGTATTTGTAGATAAAGTTTTGCTTGAAGGCGGGGTGAGGGGAAGAGAGAAAGAGGGGGGAGGGGAATTGAAAGCTACATATTTCACTAACTTTCCACAGTTACAATTTCTTCCTGCTTTGTTCTCTTTTCTTCTCCCACATTCCCCTCGTCATTCCTTCTTTTATGCCTTTTTCCTTCTATCTTTGATTCGTTGCTTCTTCAGCACATATCTATATCCACGTCAATTGAAAATTAACCTCATTTGACTATGTCAATTTCCTGTAATAGAATTTATAACAGTAATAGGCAAGGAACAGTTAATAAAGACACACGATGCACGTGGAAGTTTTATTTAGATAAAGTTTAGCCTGTTTACAAGACTTTATTAAGTCTAATCAAATTTTATCTGCCTATATTATTACTTGGTCTCAACTACTTCGTTATATTTCATATTGTCTTCTTGTTCGCCTCATTTGTAGGGTTTCCTGTTGAGGTCTCCTGTTGAGGTCTCCTGTTGAGGTCTCCTGGTGAGGTCTCCTGTTGAGGTCTACTGTTGAGGTCTCCTGTTGAGGTCTCCTGGTGAGGTCTCCTGGTGAGGTCTCCTGTTGAGGTCTCCTGTTGAGGTCTCCTGTTGAGGTCTCCTGTTGAGGCTTCCTTTGAGGCTTCCTCTGCATTCTGTTTTCTTTTTGTTTGTTTGATTTTCAATACATTTTCCCCTTCATGTTTCTTATTTACTCACTCTGGTTAGCCTTCCTCTGGTTTATAATCTTCAGTTTTGACTCTGACTCTCTCTCTCTCTCTCTCTCTCTCTCTCTCTCTCTCTCTCTCTCTCTCTCTCTCTCTCTCTCTCTCTCTCTCGTCATATTTAACGTCTGTTATTCTTCTATATATTATACCACATCCGCCCATGATATTGGAACCTTGATGCAGTTGAAGGGCTCTTGATCCAAAATATTGTGACTGTTTTTCTGTCACAGTTCACAGCTTACCGCTATTTATCTCTCAGGCTCTATACGACCCTTGCTAATTTAGCGCTTCCCTGTGAATATAATAATAATATTTGGTTTCCTGTCGCGTTATTTTACACAAAAAAACACGTTATCTTCTGTTTATCTATTTAGCTTTATCTTATCTTCCTCGTCTCTCCCATTCTTCCTCTCATCCCTTGTCTCTATTCTTCATTTTCTAGCCTCTACGTATTCCTGCCGCCGCCGCCGCTGCCTCCGCCTCCACCGCCTCCTCCTCCTCCTCCTCCTCCTCCTCCTCCTCCTCTCCTCCTTTTCCTCCTCCTTCTCCTCCTCCTTCTTCTCCTCCTTCTCCTTCTTCTTCTTCTCCTCCTTCTCCTTCTCCTCCTCCTCTTCTTCCTCCTCCTTTCCCAGATATTATCATACTTAGTGCTCATACAGCCCTGGGAAATGGGAGGTAATCATGTTGTTCCAAGGGAATATTAGGTCCAATTAATCCCTTAGACCATAGAGCTTTTCATTTCACAGATAGGGATGAGTTGACTGTCATATTGTTGTTCAAGTTCGAATAGTTAGGTCGCTCTTATGATCGTGTCTTCAGCCTAACTCTGTCTGCACATGAGATTATCTACCCGTCTTCAAGCTATGTATGGTTCCTGGTGTGGTGTCTCACTAGTCTGCCTGCACCATGTCGATGTGTATGTCCTCGTTTAGTTAGTTAGTTACCTGTTGTTGTCCTAGGCCATGTCATTGACACTAGGCCTGTTGTATGTATGTGTGTGTGTAGCTGAATGTTTTGCCCCAGTGACGGCCTGTGCGTAAAGCGAGTTTTCCACTGGCCACCGGGTGTGTGTGTGGTGTGTGTGTGCGTGTGTGTGTGTGTGTGGTGGTGTGTGTGTGTGTGTGTGTGTGTGTGTGTGTGTGTGTGTGTAATGGAAAATTTCGAAGCAGAAATCGAAGAGTATTTATCAAACCTAAATTCCTGTATAAATTCCTGTACAAATTCCCTTATAAATATAATTCTTGCATGCTAACATATTGCATATGGTAAACTCAGGTGGAACTGTGCAGAATATATTTTGCTAACGAGAAATGCAAAGAAATTTATTTCTGCTGTTAAAAATAATGCTACGTCATATATTGCCTAAATTTAAAAGGCAAATTAAAAAGTATTTTATAGTTTCGTAATAACACTTATGAAGGGATTCAGGGAAACCGGTTAGATGGTTTTGAGAGTTGGCGGAGGGAGGTCCAGTGTCTGCACTCTGAAGGAAGGTAGAGATGTGTGGTACAGTGCCTGCACTCTGAAGGCAGGTAGAGATGTGTGGTACAGTGCCTGCACTCTGAAGGAAGGTAGAAATGTGTGGTACAGTGCCTGCACTCTGAAGGAAGGTAGAGATGTGTGGTACAGTGCCTGCACTCTGAAGGAAGGTAGAGATGTGTGGTACAGTGCCTGCACTCTGAAGGCAGGTAGAGATGTGTGGTACAGTGTCTGCACTCTGAAGGCAGGTAGAGATGTGTGGTACAGTGTCTGCACTCTGAAGGCAGGTAGAGATGTGTGGTACAGTGCCTGCACTCTGAAGGCAGGTAGAGTTGTGTGGTACAGTGTCTGCACTCTGAAGGCAGGTAGATATGTGTGGTACAGTGCCTGGCACTCTGAAGGAAGGTAGAGATGTGTGGTACAGTGCCTGCACTCTGAAGGCAGGTAGAGATGTGTGGTACAGTGCCTGCACTCTGAAGGCAGGTAGAGATGTGTGGTACAGTGTCTGCACTCTGAAGGCAGGTAGAGATGTGTGGTACAGTGTCTGCACTCTGAAGGCAGGTAGAGATGTGTGGTACAGTGCCTGGCACTCTGAAGGAAGGTAGAGATGTGTGGTACAGTGTCTGCACTCTGAAGGCAGGTAGAGATGTGTGGTACAGTGTCTGCACTCTGAAGGAAGGTAGAGATGTGTGGTACAGTGTCTGCACTCTGAAGGCAGGTAGAAATGTGTGGTACAGTGCCTGGCACTCTGAAGGAAGGTAGATATGTGTGGTACAGTGTCTGCACTCTGAAGGAAGGTAGAGATGTGTGGTACAGTGTCTGCACTCTGAAGGAAGGTAGAGATGTGTGGTACAGTGTCTGCACTCTGAAGGCAGGTAGAAATGTGTGGTACAGTGCCTGCACTCCAAAGGAAGGTAGGGATGGGAGGTACAGTGCTGCACTCTAAGGAAGGTAGAGATGTGGGTACAGTGCCTGCACTCTGAAGGAAGTGAGATGTGTGGTACAGTGTCTGCACTCTGAAGGCAGGTAGAAATGTGTGGTACAGTGCCTGCACTCCAAAGGAAGGTAGGGATGGGAGGTACAGTGCCTGCACTCCAAAGGAAGGTAGGGACGGGTGGTACAGTGCCTGCACTCCAAAGGAAGGTAGGGACGGGTGGTACAGTGCCTGCACTCCAAAGGAAGGTAGGGACGGGTGGTACAGTGCCTGCACTCCAAAGGAAGGTAGGGACGGGTGGTACAGTGCCTGCACACCAAAGGAAGGTAGGGATGGGTGGTACAGTGCCTGCACTCCGAAGGAAGATAGGGACGTGTGGTACAGTGCCTGCACTCTGGAGGAAGGTTGGGATGGGAGGAACAGTGACTGCACTTTGAAGGAAGGTTGGGAGGAACAGTGCCTGCACTCTGGAGGAATGCTGGGATGGGAGGAACAGTGCCTGCACTCTGGAGGAATGCTGGGATGGGAGGTACAGTGCCTGCACTCTGAGGGACTGGTTGGACAGTATCGTTTCGGAGGGTCATTTGAACTGTGATATCGGCGCTCTTCTGACAAATCGGCTGTTGAATGAATGATGATTACATTTGCTTCTTCAGGTTACCCATGTCAGAAGCGGCCGGTGTAATAATGAACAATAACAACAAATATCACCAGCAACAACAACACCAGCAATGACACCAGCAACAACAACAGCAGAAACAATAACACCAGCAACAGCACCAGCAACAACAACAGCAGCAACAACAGCAGCAACAATGACACCAGCAACAGCACCAGCAACAATAACACCAGCAATGACACCAGCAACAACAACAACAGCAACAATAACACCAGCAATAACACCAGCAACAACACCAGCAACAACACCAGCAACAATAACACCAGCAACAGCACCAGCAACAATAACACCAGCAATGACACCAGCAACAACAACAACAGCAACAATAACACCAGCAATAACACCAGCAACAACACCAGCAACAATAACACCAGCAACAACAACAGCAGCAACAACAGCAGCAGCAACGCCAGCAGCATCAACAACACCAGCAGCAACAGGAGGAACATCATCAGCAACAACAACACAAGCAATGACACCAGAAACAATAACACCAATGACACTAGCAACAACAGTAACAATAACACCAGCAATGACACCAGCAACAACAGTAACAATAACACCAGCAATGACACCAGCAACAAGAGCAACAATAACACCAGCAATGACACCAGCAACAACAGCAACAATAACACCAGCAATGACACCAGCAACAACACCAGCAGCAACGTCAGCAACAGCACCAGCAACAACACCAGCAACAATAACACCAACAATGATACCAGCAACAACACCAGGAACAAAAACACCAGCAAAAACACCAGCAGCAGCAACACGAACAACAACACCCTGCAGCAGCAACACCAGCACCAGCAACAACACTAGCAGCAGCAACACCAGCATCACCAGCAACAACACCAACAACACCAGAAACAACACCAGCAACAACAACAGCAATAACAACAAACACACCAGCAACACCAGCACACAACGTGCTCATTTAACTCCAACGGAGTTTGCAACTTGGTATTAAGTCAGAAATCATTTTTTTTTAACCCCAAAAAATACTTCAATTATATTTCTTGACAAGCATCAATCTCTTCAACGAAAACACCAAGACGAAAATTCCTTCAAACACAAATCACGAGATTATAAATTTATACAGAAAAAAAAAACAGTTGTAAAAGAAACAGCCAGGTACATTTCACAGAATATTTTGTGAAAAAGTTTTTTGATATATTCACCAAAAACTAGCGTTCGCCTGGAAAAATGTAATACAATTGTTTGGCCAAAAAAAAAAGAAAACTATATTAACAATTTAAACTGAGACCATCAGAGATATACATAGTGTGTGTGTATGTGTGTGTGTGTGTCCACCTAACTGTAGTTGTAGAGGTCGAGTCACAGGTCCTGGCCCAGCCAGGAGGTTAGTGAAGTTCTTCTGGGAGCATCAGGAGCCAGCTTCTTTTCATCTCCGTCTCTCACACAACACAAAAAAATATATACACTAAAATTGTCAACATGGGAACTGACTGCCAACGTGAATATTAGCAATACACACATGAAGAAACTTTCAACTCAGTGGAATGTGCAACTGTAAACAAACGCCTTAAATCGTCAAAAGAAAAAATGTTGGTTAAAAATAATGACTGCAGCTTAAGTTGCTTTACCGAGTCGTTCAATAACCCTAAACAAAATAAATCCTGAAGGGCAAGAAGGCACAATACCATGACTGGAACAATACATAAATAACCCTCACATAGGAGAAAGAAGATTACGACGATGATTCGGTCTGATTTGGCCATTGACTAGTCACATTAACAGAAAAGACCGAAACGTGTGGGTTATTTGTGTATAATTCCTGAAGAACTGTGCCGCATTATATGTTCATCAATTGTGCAAATGTGCAGCGCCTGGCTGAAACATCAACGAGGACGCTTTGAACAATTCATCTTGCATCTAATTCCTATAATTCATCCCAGAGTTAGACTTTATTATGCTCGGTAAAGCTGTTTATGTCACATCTTCTATAAAGAAGTAAAACACGTGCAACACAGGTGTATCTGTTGACGACAGTGACCTAGTGTTGCACATGGTTGCATAAGGTTTATAATGGATTATAGCAGATTAACAACTTGATAATTTATTCGAGTTCAACATCAGACTGAAGGAAAAAATAACAGAACACATTAAGGGAATATGAAATCCATACAACAGTTCATGTATGTAATGTATACCACCCATTCTTATACATAACTATTCAACTGGACAAATACATAAGAAATAGTAACTTGGTTGGTATACGCAACTAACAAAGGACACAAATGCATAACGAATCCGGCAATAAGGGATTAATATTACAGAAAAAAATCACGAAATTTAATTAATAAACAGCACATCATCAGCACGTAAGAATGATTTATATACAACACAATATGAAGGAATTAAGAACTCCATGGACGAGGAAATTGAAGCATTGTGGGGAACACGAAGGAGATGTAAATTAATTGAGGTATTCAGGAATCTCATTGTACATGCAGGAACAAGTCAAAGTCAGACATTGATGTCAAGTGATACGAAGAGAGGTGCAGTGAGCCGGAAGAGTGGGTAGAGAGAATTTAAAAGGATCGGTGATACAAACAGGAGAGGGAGAGGACGCGGAGAGCTCAGGAGAGAAGAGATGCAATTGACTTCAGAGAAAAGGTAATTGATAACGTTTGTTGTGGCGTGAAACTTAATTAAAATGATCTCTGTGGTGATTTTCCATTTATAAAACGATGCGTCAATAATAACGAAAAAACAAGACAATAAAAAAAAGTCATCATTTTTTTAATGTAATGACAATAAAATGAAGACTATGCTCTAGGGTCAAAATACAAATAAATTTGTTAATATATATATATATATATACATATATATATATATATATATATATATATATATATATATAAGTGCAAGAAAACCACTAAAAAATAGAAGAATTTAAGAGTTTCGTTGTAATCACTCACATTATCAAGGAACTTGATAATGTGAGTAGTTCGAACCTTGGAATTATTTATTTGTTCATAGTGGTTTTCTTGCATATTTTGATATCACCTGTTTACTGTGATCTTTTTGCATATATATATATATATATATATATATATATATATATATATATATATATATATATATATATATATATATATATATATATTATTGGTCTTCTTGCTGTATAAGGCAAGCTAAAATTTGTGTATGCAATAATTTCGCAAAAATCATTCTAAACCTAACGAAAAAAATATATTTCATTGTGTTTGTTTATTAATAAATTATTGTAAACTTATCTAAATATATTTAGCTGGATTAGGCTAAATTAAATTGCGCTTGATATAAAAAGGTTAAGTAAGTTTTCTAAGATTCTTTTGGTACAAAATCATTAATTTTTACAATAACATAAATGAAAAAATTGTATCTTTAAACGTTTAAGAGAAAATTTTAGAAAGGGCTTAATTTTAAATGAGTTCTTACTAATCGACTAATTGGCCCTCTCCCACAGAGGCAGGGTTCCCCCCCCCAAACAAAAACAATGACCAATATTAACACTATCATTGTCTTTGCAGATGGGCGCAGATACGACATTTTAGATGCCACTCTGAACACCAGATATTTCCCCCCTTTAAAGTGCAGGCATTTTATTTCCCTCCTCCAGGAGTCAAGTCCTGAAGGGACTTTCACACGTTTTCGCAGCTTGTCCCACTGAGTGGGACAAGGAACCTAAAGTTTAAATGAAACGTTATTATAGTCTTAGATAAACGCTGGTCATTCTTACTAAGAGAAATGGCTGGACTGATTTTGGTCTTTCAGTACGAAGGGCTTTCAGTTCGAGACGTTTTCTAATTGTCGAAATAGCAACTGTTAGGAAGTCTCCAGGGTAATGTGTACTCACAACTGTGAGACGGGTAGTCTCCATGTTGAATGGTACTATAGTGAACATTTTTTTTACATATATTTTCAGTGTAAATTATCCAAGTCGTTTCCTCACTAAATAACATAAAAACTCATGCATATTCATTTTCATTTTTTATTGGAATGGAAAAATTTACATATCTAACACGAATGTATCTCGTGTAGCTGGACGTCGTTTTTCTCGATAATCTCTTGTTTTTCATCCATGGAGTCTCTCTATTTCCCCTCTAGTCTTTTTGTGTACAAATATCTTCAATTACGCCTTTTCTCCCGCTTCGTTTCCACTATATTTCTCTCTGTATTTTTCCCCGAATATTATCTGCCTCTCTGCCTTCACCCCTCCAGAATGTTCCACAAAGTTTGCAACTCTCAGTGTTTTGTGCTATCTACGTTGTTTAACAAGAAAAACTCTCTCTGTTAAATACAAACCCCTCATAATTGACACAAAGTTTGACTCTGAGTCACGCCTGAGTGCCAGAACCTAGTGTACCAGTGTTGCAACGTCATAAAGTTACTTGCAATATTTTGTTTTAGAGTCAGTCCCTTCTATCACACTCACATATTGACGAGCTATACACACACACACACACACACACACACACACACACACACACACATTCGATCAAAGTAAACAGGTGATATCACAGTATGCAAAACAACCACAGTGTTTGTTTTGCATACTGTGATATCACCTGTTTACTGTAATCTTAATGCATCAATGGATACCACACAACCCTTCAGAATATTCTCGGTAAGCTTTACTGATCTTGTTTCTTTTGTTTCCAAATTATCTTCTGCATTGATAAAGTCAAATAAACTTATTAATTCGACTTAATTTTTTACTGAATTTCAATATTTTTTCACAGTGGGTTTTTGCTAAGTATTTGGCTATTTTTTTGATAGGTATTTGACATCATATCTTGTAAGGATGTGTGAATGGTGCCTAATGCTCTTGTCTCTTCATCTGGCTCCTAACAGTAGAGAAGACAGCAATCACTCTGAAGTATAGGACAACCCTGGAAGACTCCGTTGCTTCCCTCTAACCTCGCAAGACAGTCACTGAAGACCCGAAGAGTCAGAGAGGAGGATTCAGTAAACAACTGCTCCAGGAATTCTGCATATCTAAAAATTCTTCCTGTCTAGTACATTATATTTTTCGGCTTATATTTATCCTCTCTTGTTTATCATTATATGCCTCCAACATGATCTTATAACAGTTCCATTAAATTTTTTATCATATATGATCATTTATCATAATACAGTTATCAATATTACATATATATATATTTTTTATTGCAATCATTTATATATATTATATATATATATATATATATATATATATATATATATATATATATATATATTTTCGTGCCGATTAGGTAAAACTGGTCAATTAGCAAAAACTCATCTAAAATTAAGTCCTTTCTAAAATTTTTCTTATACGTTTAAAGATATATTTTTTCATTTATGTTAATGTAAGAATTTATAATTTTGTACTTAAGAGAAACTTTGAAAACCTACCAAACCTTATTACAACAAGCGCAATTTAATTTAGCCTAACCCAACTAAATATATTTTAGATACTTTAACATTAATTAAATAATAAACAAACACAATGAAATATATTTTTTTCGTTATGTTCAGAATGATTTTCGCGAAATAATTGCATACACAAATTTTCACTTGTATTATATGGCAAGGTGAGCGTTGCTATTTAAGCCAAAATCGCCAGTTTTACCTAATCGGCACGACATATATATATAAATATATATATATATATATATATATATATATATATATCAACCGAGGACATTTTCATTAAGTTTCACGCCACAATAAACGTTATCAATTGCCTTTTCTCTGAAGTCAATTGCATCTCTTCTCTCCTGAGCTCTGCGCGTCCTCTCCCTCTACAGTGTGTATCTCTGATCCTTTAAAATTATCTCTACCCACTCTTCCGCCTCGCTGCACCTCTCTCCGTATCACTTGACATCAATGTCTGACTTTGACTTGTTCTTGCATGCACAATGAGATTCCTGAATACCTCAATTAATTTGCATCGCCTTCGTGTTCTCCACAATGCTTCAATTTCCTCTTACATGGAGTTCTTATTTCTTTCAAATTATTTGTTATATATAATATATATATATATATATATATATATATATATATATATATATATATATATATAATTCATTCTCTTATATTAATCCCTGATAGCCGGAAACATTTCGCATTTATATTCTGTCCTTAGTAATTAGGTAAAAGTATGTACAGTACGGTATATACTATTTATGTATCATGTTTATTAACTAGGTATAACTGTCTATGTTGTATTCATTATGGATTTCATTAAGTCGACTTTTTCTCCTTATTCTTGAATTTATTAAAAACTACTTGGGTATTTTTTATTTGCTTTGAGCTAAGATTTTAAATATTTGTGTCTTTCCTCGAAAGACGAAACAGGTGTTATTTTTTTAGTAAATTTTTCGTGTATTGAGTAAATGAGTTCGTTCTGTTTACAATAGAACAAGGTAGTGAAACTAACCCATATACATTATTTTTTATAATATTTATGGAAAACGTGTAAACACGTCAGGGTTACACAGCGCGTCGGTAATGATAGGTAATCAGGTTTGATCCGAGGAAGGAAACAGTAGCTATATTTTTATATGGGACTCTCACCGGCATGAAGGCACTCCCAAGATCACTCATGTCAAAGCCCATTGCACACACACACACACACACACACACGGCGGGGCCAGGAGCTATGACTCGACCCCTGCAACCACAACTAGGTGAGTACACACACACACACACACACACACACACACACAAACACACATACACACATCGCCCTCCCAGTCTTAATATCTGATCAACAATTTTTTTTACTAAACAGTTTTGTAGCATTATAAAAAAAGTTTTACATTATTTCAGAGTTACAAATACATTCACATGGGTAAATATATTTGTCACTCTCTTACAAATCTGCAAAAACCTATGTAAGTTATAAATACACTGACATTTTTTACAGTGATGCTCAGCTGAAGGAGAATCAACCTCAAATATCTCAATAATAAAGAGTGAGCATCAGGACTTTACCGATCTGTCCAGGGGATGCTGAGAGAAGAATAAGGAGCAATTATTTTTAAACGTAGTTGGAGAAAGGAAAGGAGAAAGGCCTAGCTAAGACGTCTTAAGGAAATGGGAAGACAGTGAGTATAAAGACTTGGCCTCCAGGGATAGTGGAAGAAACAAGAGCAAGTAACAAGGTAGCCCTGAAGGACAGTTGTCAGGGACACGTATATTCTCAGGCAACTTCACAACAACGGAGATGGAAGTGAATTTTTTTTCCCCCACTTGAACACACTGCACTGGGAAGACAGATACCAAACGACAGTAAAATATAATATAGTAGAAGATTCTCCTTCTCTATCTTTGGTGATACTGGAGGCTTGATTTTTTTTTTGACAAGAATTACCATTCGCCATCGAAAATATAAGTGTGTGAATATAACTAATAAGAGAAATAAAAGTACAAACTGGACGTCTATAGATGCTACACTACCACTACTGCCACCACTCCAAATATTAGAATCTATAGTGCTATTGTTGAAATGATCTTCGAGGTCAAATGTTCGTCCCAGGTAGCCCATTAGTAAAGTCAGAGTTCCAGTGGCCACAGCCAGCTCCTGTGTTGTTTCTAGATGAATGCAATATTTTAAAAGCGTTTGTCCTACTAGTTCTTAAAAGATGTATTGCTTTAGTATATGCAACATGAGAGGGCAGTTTTCTCTACCACTGCAAAAGTCTTCAACTACATTTGTAAACACAAAAATTTCTCGAAATGAAAGATATTAAATATACATTTTAGAATAATGGAACAGACATGAAAAAAAAAGATACGTTGCAGAGCACAATTTTACCAACACAACGTTTCACCCAATTCTAGTCGTCTGATAAAGCTCCTATATAGTGAAAACGTTTTACCAGAAAACTTTGTCCTGCAACGTCTCTCTATTCTTCAACAGTATCCATCAGTACTTCACATGGATCTTCTACACGACGTAATGAAGCTCCAAGAAGGTAACGTATGTGCGTCTTTATCCTCATCAAACACCCACGTAACTTTATACCAATTACTGCAGCCCAGGACAACAAAATATCAACTTTGTTTTAGCACCAAGGGGATACCCGTATCCCCGAGCTGAGGTTTTTCTTGCTAAAATTTTCATCAGATGCTGCCAGAGGAGTTTATATTTTCTTTATAATGAAAGTTTTAATGTGTAGCCCTAAGTTTAGAGGAACTGTGTTTACAGGCGAGGAAAAATACTTTGAGGTTTGATGTCAGGGAGGAAGCGTATAAAAGTCCTTGGCTCCGAATTTTTTTTTTTAAAAATATGTCATACTTTTAAACCAAATGTGACTTGAACCCTGAAAACGTAAATGAGGATTGGTTGAATTGGAATGAGCAGGATCATTCTAGGCAGCATTCTCTGGGACTAAGAGTTCCATCTGAGAGTTCACTTTCTCGTGGAGAGTTCTCTCTTATCCACAGTTCTGTCTTACTCTATGAGCTCTCTCTCCCTCTCTCTCTCTCCCTCTCTCTCTCTCTCTCTCTCTCTCTCTCTCTCTCTCTCTCCTCTCTCTCTCTCTCTCCTCTTCTCTCTCTCTCTCTCCTCTCTCTCTCTCTCTCTCTCTCTCCTCTCTCTCTCTCTCTCTCTCTCTCTCTCTCTCTCTCTCTCTCTCTCTCTCTCTCTCTCTCTCTCTCTCTCTCTCTCTCTCTCTCTCTCTCTCTCTCTCTTTTTGTGGATTCTTTCTCAGTGTGAGTTTTCTCAGTGTGAGCTCTTTCACCTAATCCTTTCTCAGTTCGAAATCTCTGACTGAATTCTCTCTCACAGTGTACATATGAATTACAATGAAAAGACTTTCGTCCAAACTAACAAACGTTGCACCATCTGCTACGTTTATTCCAGCTAATATATTTTATATTACAAAACCTGGTGATAGAGTTTGAAATTTGTATGCATATATGGTGCTTGTTAGTTTACGACCCATGCATATTAAAATATTTTACATAATTATGACTACAGTTTGCAGAAAAAAATTGTTGCTGGATTTATATTTAACTTTATGATTATAAAATATATATATATATATATATATATATATATATATATATATATATATATATATATATATATATATATATATATATATATATATATAATCCAAAAGGGTTCTTTCAAGTGTACAGGACGAAGGTGAGGGAAAAGGTAGGACCTCTGAAAATTGGGAATGGACAGCTGACGGATAACGAACTGGAAATGTGTTCTCTATTTAATGACTATTTTTGTCAGTCTTTACACAAGAAGACGTAAATGAGATTCCAGAAATTAACAATTATTCAGTTCCTGAAGAATTCAAATTAACTAATATTACTGTCACGAGGGACATGGTTATCAAACAGATAGATAAACTGAAGCAAAATAAGTCCCCGGGACCCGACGAGTTGTTTTCCAGGGTACTTAAAGAATGCAAAATGGAACTTAGTCAGCCATTAACGAATGTGTTTAATACGTCCATCCTAACTGGTGTTGTGCCAGAGATGTGGAAGATAGCTAATGTAGTTCCTATATTCAAATCAGGGGATAAGTCCATTCCATCAAATTACCGTCCAATAAGCCTCACGTCTATAGTAGGCAAATTATTAGAATCAATTATAGCTGATATTATCAGAAGTCACCTTGAAGAACATAATTTGATTAATGAATCTCAGCATGGGTTTACGAGAGGTCGTTCCTGCCTGACAAATTTACTGACGTTTTTCAGTAAAACATTTGAGGCAGTAGACAGTGATAAAGAATGTGATATAGTTTACTTGGATTTCAGTAAGGCCTTCGATAGAGTACCTCACAGGAGACTCTTAAGAAAGGTGGCAGCTCATGGTATAGGAGGTGAAGTTCTAGCATGGATAGAGGCATGGCTTACCAATGGAAAGCAGGGAGTTTCCATTGATGGGGTCGAATCTGAGTGGGGATTTGTCACTGGTGGCGTTCCACAGGGATCGGTTTTGGGCCCGTTGTTGTTCATAATTTACATTGATGACCTTGATGAAGGAATTGCAAGTGACATGAGTAAATTTGCTGATGATACAAAAATAGGCCGTATAATTCATTCTGAGGAGGATAACAGTGAACTCCAGGAGGATTTGGATAAATTAATGTCTTGGTCTGAAAAGTGGCAGATGAAGTTCAATGTGGACAAGTGTAAGGTGCTTGTCGTTGGTAATGAAAATATCCCTCGAATTTATAAACTAGGTGAAGTTGAGCTTGATCATACAGAATGTGAAAAAGACTTGGGAGTCATGGTAAGCAGAAATCTAAAGCCAAGACAACAGTGCCTAAGTGTGCGCAATAAGGCTAACAGATTACTAGGATTTATTTCAAGAAGTATAAGCAACAGAAGTCCAAAAGTTATTTTACAGCTCTATACATCACTAGTGAGACCTCATTTGGATTATGCAGCTCAGTTTTGGTCTCCTTACTACAGGATGGATATAGATTCATTGGAGAACATACAAAGAAGAATGACTAAAATGATTTACAGTATAAGAAATCTCCCGTATGAAGATAGACTTAGAGCGTTGAATCTCCACTCTCTGGAGAGACGTAGAATGAGGGAGATATCATCGAGGTGTACAAGTGGATGATGGGCATAAACAAAGGAGATATTAATAAAATACTGAGGATATCGAACCAAGTAAGAACCAGAAATAACGGATTTAAATTGGATAAATTTAGATTTAGAAAGGACATAGGCAAGTACTGGTTTTCGAACAGAGTTGTAGATGCGTGGAACAATCTTCCGAGTACTGTGATAGAGGCTAGGACCTTGGGTGGCTTTAAAAGAGATTGGACAAATATATGAGTGGGAGGGTCTGGGTT
The DNA here is from genome assembly GCA_009830355.1 of Cherax destructor. Taxonomy (NCBI): domain Eukaryota; kingdom Metazoa; phylum Arthropoda; class Malacostraca; order Decapoda; family Parastacidae; genus Cherax; species Cherax destructor. The sequence goes on from WNWK01000041.1 coordinate 289,423, forward strand.
TGATTTGTGTCGTGAGTACGGGAATAAATTCTTAGGTAGTTGTGGTTTTGATAAGGACCTGCCTTGTATGGGCCAGTAGGCCTTCTGCAGTGTCCTCCATTCTTATGTTCTTATATATATATATATATATATATATATAGCAAAAGATCACAGTAAACAGGTGATATCAAAGTTTAATAAGTTTAATGATAGTAGGAACTGGCAATGGTAAATCATAATTAACCAATTCTTCAGATAAGAAACTTAAGAATTTAATGATAAATTGGACTAATCTTAATTCTTGGGAAGAGTTTCAGGTCCTTTCTTATGTTCCTCTTCACAGAGTCGTGAGATGTTACGCTACTGTGAGGTGTAGTCTTTGTTAGTGTGATGTGACTGTGAGGTGTAGTCTCGCCCCTTATATAAGCCTTCTTGTCATGTTTTCCTGTTATAGTTCCTTGATAATGTGAGTAGTCACGAAAGCGCTTGGAATTCCTCTATATTTTTTCATAGTGGTTGTCTTGCATATATATATATATATATATATATATATATATATATATATATATATATATATATATATATATATATATATAATAGTCCAAAAGGCTCAAAGCCTTTTGAACTATTAATAGTGATTCATTAGGAACTTGCAATAGATGGGGAAGTTAAGAATTGAATTGTAAGATCAGCAATTTGCCAATCACTTGTCACGAGGACGTCTACTCCAGCTGTCAACTCAAGTCTTGCGGTGACTATGCCTTTCCTGTCTGGTTATGGCAGCTGGCAGTTTCTGACTGATCGGAGACAGATGCTTGAGAATTTTATGTATGCCCTCCACTACTCTTATCACTTGCATTTCGGTAGAAAGGGCTGAGCTTATCCAACGTGGGAATAGAGATCATTTTCTGGAATCCCGCAGCGACCAAAATACATCTAGTTTCTTTATTTCTTGACGTTGAAAAGAGTTAAATGTAATCAACACATTCCTATGATAATTTTCCGTTTACTCTTTTATTACAACGAATGTAAGTTAATGATAGCAGGAGCAGCAGCTGAAGCAGCAGCAGCAGCAGTAGCAGCTGCAGCAGCAGCAGCAGCAACGTCAGCTCATCAGTCACATAACCTGAGGTAAGCCAAACAAACTAATGTTTTCCCTACCATGAATTACTTCACACATTACCACAGTTGTTGATGGCGTTGCTACCAGTCTACAACTCGATAATCCTAGAAAAAATACTTTCGCCTGGAAATTAGACACCTACCTTATTAGTTATATTTAATTCCAGAATAGATTAATGTTTTAATTACCAATGTTCATTTAGTTCATTTAATATATATGATATCTGATGAAGAATAATGAATAAGGGTGAAACTGAAAGATCAACTAAAAAAATATTCATCACTAGTTAGTTTTTATTATTAATTCATGCAGGATCTTATGTGTTTGCAGATCAGTTTCCATTAATCAAAGGTTCTTGTCATTGTACAGTTTGTCTGGCTTTCCATGTGTGTTGGAAAGGAAGGGAAGGAAAGGGAAGGGAAGGGAAGGGAAGGAAGGAAAGGAAGGAAAGGGAAGGAAGGGAAGGAAGGGAAGGGAAGGGAGGAGACTAATGCTTGATCGAGGGTAATTAAGAGTTCATTTCAGCTGAGCTCCACCAGTCTCAAGTATTTTGATATCGAAAATTACAACAGAAGAAAATTCTCAGTGTATATTCATGGATACACATCAGATAATGCATACCCCTTAAACATTTTCCAAAATGATGTTTAGGTTATAAATAAAACAGCAAAATCAAGCTTAAACCCCAAGAATGCAATGCAATAAAATCTATAATCTCTCGTTGCAAAGTAAACGTCTCGGAAAGCTGTTTAATTTGTTGATTTCGTGAATTGCAACACATAAAAATAAACAATGAGATGTAAATAGAAAATATCAGATGCGACCTGCATAGCTTTTGTCAGTGCCAAATGCAATGATACAATTCTTCTTGAAAGTCTGACTCGATGAAAGAAGTTAATGTGGTGTATATATATTGGCTGTAATGCAATGAGAATGTCTCGTGTGGATATGGATAGAACTGTTACCCCCTGAAGGGAAATGCTAGTGAGAGGTTATTGAACCAAGGTACTCCATATATAGTACTCCTCTTCCCCAGGCGCTGTATGAGCACTACGAATTTAGCGCTTCCTTTAAATAATAGTTATAATAATAATAATAATAATAATAATAATAATAATAATAATAATAATAATAATAATAATTAATAATAAATAAACAAATAAAATATTAATAAAAACAATAATAATAAATTAATAAAAGCAATAATAATAATAATAATAATAATAATAGTAATGAAGAAATATAAACCTATTTTTTTGTACAAATATATAATAAACTACAATACTTGTTAACGTAAGACGGTTTTTCAATTATATATTCTACGGCAATTTACTGAATAAAAAAATTCCAAGCATTTATTTAATACTATGTGTATTTATATATTTTTTCCAAACAGTGAAGATACCTAAACCGTTAGATTAAAGTGGTTTTAATACATGAAGCGGGTTTTTACGATAAAAAAAACAGTTTAAATTAGTGTAGCATCATGATTATTGCATGGAGGATCGAGCCTCCGCAACTCCTTGGGTTGAATGATCCTAAACTCTTTTCAGTGTTTACCATAAAAAATTATTATAATACGAGCCACTGGTCCTGATATATGAAAAACAGCATATTACATTTTTCGAGATTTTTTTTTGGATTGACAGAAAGTTCCAGCAATCCAGGAAATTCATAAAAAAAATTCTTAGGATAGTTACATGTAGCTTCAGCTAAAAAAAGACAACACTAGCTCATGTGTTTCATGTTCTTTGTGGAAAAAATTACTCTGTGCTAAGAAAACTTTTGTTTAAAGGCAACGTTTCACCCGCTGGGAGCTTTATCATGCGTCTTTACTACTATCCATCGGCTCATAGCTATTCATTCACGTTCCACATACATGGAGAAATAAAAAGAGTTTACCAAAATATAATTTCCCAAATCTAACCTCCAACTCCAAGTGAAAAATTTAGACGACGTTTTAACCCCCTCATGGACTATTATCAAGTCTCTCGCAATTTGATAATGATCCAGGATTGATCGAAACATGGTGTAAAATTTCGTCTCCAAAACGCGGGTGAATTGTACTTGCCACAGCAAGTACAATTCAATAATTACCTATAACAAATCATTGACATTCCCCGGGAAAGTGTATCGTTATAACGCATCATAAGAGCACAGAATTACCCACGGTAATGTAATATCAATCTCGCACAACACTAATCAAATATACTTAATAATTCATAACACTTGAAGCATATACGCAACGCCAAATGCTGATGGAAAAATGGTTATATTAACCATAGTTTTTAAAGGGGTGGACCGGTAAGCCAGCGGAAGGCCTCGGACAGATGACCAAAAGCTCATATGACTAAGACCCGCATCAGGAAACACTTGTTATTTTTCCTGACGAATCCTACCTAACCACAACGCCAGTCCTTCACCTCTTCAAAGGAAGGGGGTGTTCTAGAGCGGCTAAATAACTCTTGATCAAAGGAAATAGAGCTCAACCCTCCCCTTCCTTGGAGCCGTATGGTTCTTAGAAGCTAAGCGCCTCTTCATGAATAAGTAATAATTGAGATTTTTCATTTTTGAGATCTAGGGTTCATGAATAAGGCATGGTAGGCAATTTCAGGGCCAAAGGAATCAATCTTACGAGAGCTTGGCTACACTGTCCTTTACAATTTTATGAACGCCCGTCTAGGGGGAGCTATGAGAAGGTTTTCATGATTACTTCTCCCGCATGATGGATTGCTTTGTACGCCTCCCTTTACATGGGGAAGAATAAGTAAATGGCATTAAGATTGAAAGGAGGGCGTGGAAGGAAGGGAAGGAAAAAGGGATGGGAGAATTGGGAGAGGAAGCAAGCAGGAATTGGAAAATATGGAAGGGAATGAATGAGGAATAAGAGAGCATAGAAAGAAGCAAAGGGAAAGAGATAAAGACAACGAACGTGGAAAGGCACAGATAAACAGAAACACCAAACGAGCTCTATTGAGAGAGACCAGAAAGACGTAGTGTCGAAAGTCTCTCTGTATACATGAACAAAAAATAAAAAAAGGCATAAACACCCAAAAAAATTAGCAAGCAGCCGGGAACAAGAGCTACGCAAATAGAAGATTCCAACTCTTCTGCCAGGAAGCCAGTACGGGACCAAAGTGGGATGGATAAGCCACCAACATGCCTACAGAAGAGTAAATAGACCAGTCACAAACCAGCATAGAGGCACAAAAACCACTCACAGATGTGCAGTAAGGTGGGTAAGTCACCCACAGATGTGCAGTGAGGTGGGTAAGTCACCCACAGATGTGCAGTGAGGTGGGTAAGTCACCCACAGATGTGCAGTGAGGTGGGTAAGTCACCCACAGATGTGCAGTGAGGTGGGTAAGTCACCCACAGATGTACAGTGAGTGGGTAAGTCACCCAATGTACAGTGGTGGGCAAGTCACCCACAGATGTGCAGTGAGGTGGGTAAGTCACCCACAGATGTACAGTGAGGTGGGCAAGTCACCCACATGCCTGCAGAAGGGTGGAATGGCTCATCACAGAGGATAGAATAGAATATAGATATGGAAAAAGAAGTCCGAGAAAATCTAGCACATTCAATGGGTGTCGGAAGGGGACAATCATGCAAACTACAATCTCCCCCAGCGGACTGAGGCAATTTCATTCATCTTGGGCAAGGATACGTCGCGAATTTAATCATATGGGACATTATAACCCCCGTAAACTCTAAAGAGGACACCCTCTGAGGATATTAATGTCCAGTCAGCCTTATTGTAATAATGGGAGATTTGGTGAATCTGTTACTGCTTGCAATGATTAGTTAGGCGATCGTAGGACAATCTGTTGTATGTGGGCTCGATCATTGTGGGTACTTCCTTGCGCATACTCACCTATTTGAGGTTGCAGGGGTTGATTCACAGCTCCTGGCCCCGCTTCTACGCTGGTCACTACTAAATAGACTGTCTCCCCCTGCAAAAAGAGCTTTATCGTACCTCTTAAAGTTAGCTTTGTGTGTGTGTGTGTGTGTGTGTGTGTGTGTGTGTGTCATTCATCTCTCCCGTGTCATATCGTAGACTCTTATTAGACACATAAGCCAGGTACTTTAAAGGGCTTAACCGAACAAGAAACATTGTTCACTAAAAATTCTACTCTGTGTGTGTGTCTGTTTGATTGAAGATTCATCTCCTTGCATCCAAGTTACATATGTGAGGTAAGACTTACTTTCCATCCTGAAGTTTTGAGGCTATGGTGTGGCAATCTCCGTATTTCCCAGGTGTTCCACCATATTAAAGTGCCCAGTAGAATATTGGTCTGCATTTAACAATAGGTAAAACAGCTGTCAGGCTCTTAAATATTTTGCCACCACCACTATCACTAGCTACCTGTCCCACTACCACCCCCACTACCATCACCACTACTATCACTAGCTACCTGTCCCACTACCACCACCACCACTATCACTATCTACCTGTCCCATTACAACCATCATCACCACCACCACCACTATCACTAGCTACCTGTCCCACTACCACCACTATCACTAGCTACCTGTCCCACTACCACCACTATCACTAGCTACCTGTCCCACTACCACCACTATCACTAGCTACCTGTCCCACTACCACCACTATCACTAGCTACCTGTCCCACTACCACCATCATTACCACCACCACTATCACTAGCTACCTGTTCCACTACCACCACCACCACCATTTTTCCGCACCACAATCACTTTCTATCAGACAATGTGTGTTTCCTCTTAGTTTATTCAGTTCTTTTCACATTGAACGAAAGTTTCAAAAGCCGCGACGTTAATCCCTTGACTTTCCATTATTTTTATTATTATTATTATTATTATTATTATTATTATTATTATTATTATTATTATTATTATTATTATTATTATTATTATTATTATTATTATTATTATTATTATTATTATTATTATTATTATTATTATTATTATTATTATTATTATTATTATTATTATTATTATTATTATTATTATTATTATTATTATTATGAGGAAAAGATAAACCCATGAAGGTCGTAGAGAGCTTTGGGTATGGGAGATAAGGAGGTTTGATCCAAGGAGGAACTGGGAATTTCCAATTCCTTAGATAAAGAGCCCCTTACCAGCACCAAACCCTTAATCAACATCGAAGGATTTTTTCCAATGAGAAATTCCCTTCCATGACATTATTCGACAGTCTCTTCATAGCTGTATTTACTTTGATCTCTTAAGTTATTTCAGGCCTTCTGACCTGTAGTTTAGCCCCTCCTGTCATGTCTGAAGATCGTTTTAATGTTGTCTGCCTGTACGGTAGTTGCAATGTATCACAAGATTTGTGTATTAACACATGTGTGTTCACTCAGTGACACTCGGTAGCTGGGTCGATACATAAGCGGCTTTCGTCAGGTCAGGAAGACTTGAGAATCAATTCCCAGGCAACCTGGTACGTATTGTTAGGTACGTGTTTTGAAGGTTTTATTTTCTACTAGGATTTCTATATTTAATATTAGCTTCTTTTTCCTTTTTTAATGTATTTCATAAGGTTGCAGCCCCTCACCACACACATGGTAATATCCCAGCTGCCTCAATAACCTTTGATGTATTAAGTTCTCGTTGATGTTACCAGAACGTCTCCCCTTTATTATTACAAAGGGCATTTCCCTTCCCGGCTCAGGAACTGTTCCTTTCTCCTCTGCAAATACCCTCCTGAAATTTTCTGTTCACAGCTTATCTCCCTGTCATTCTCTGAGAAGCTCATGTCCTTCACTTTGACTAACGAATAAGTTCCTCTAATTTTCACCTGACTTTTTGTTTGATCTATTCAGTTCTTGTGTGGTCGAAGAATTCTCTGGGTAGAGAAAACATTGGTTGTTATGACGTTTTCCAGTGAGTTCTCTGCGTGTCACCTTAATATCACACAACTTCTGACTCTCTTGATTAACTTCAAGGTCGTCTTCCTTAATTTTATCAACGGCTTTCAGACTTTTCATGAAAATAAACCCAATTTTATTGAGGTATTCATGAATATCTTAGTAACCTTCCAGGGCTCCAGGAGGAGGTGGTCCATCATACTTGGAAGGGTCTGTCTATCTTGCCTGCTCTTTCATTCAATTCCCGATAGACACCCTCTCTCCTACATACTTATAAAATGTTTCTGGCCGTTTTTAGCATCATTTTACTCTCGATATATTGAGACCAAGGTTTTCCTCTTGGCTGTCTGATAATCCAACATGTTGTGATGGCTATGTAGACCATGTCGCAGGTCTACATAGCCATCACAGCATGGCTGATTTTGCAATGATTTTAGGAACTGGTTCAGTTTCCTCTTGAAGACTTTTAAACTTTTTTCCATCATTATTTCTTATATTTTCTGGGAAATAGTTGAAGAGTCTTGAAAAATAAAGAGTGACAGTGTTCTCAATTGGTGCATATGATATCACTGCTTTTTACTTCATGCAGTAACTTATTATGGTAGTGTGTTAATTAGGAGCCTTTTTTTTATTACCACCATCAATCAGCAATACTTTAACCTCTAAAATAAGGATTAAAGTAAACTTTAAGTGTATATATGCACTAAGAGAGACACACACCTGTTGTGCTGCACGACGGATGTGTCTCCATAGAATTAGGAACTTCGTTTCCTGATTATCTGTTGTACCTCTGTAGGATTTCCACTCACATCTATATTACCTAAACATCAGCAATGTTGTGACTGGCTCTCTAAGAGGAACATAATGTCTCATCACTGTTATTCCTAACTCATGAAGTGGAAATACATTATTTATTCTGGCCGGTTCATCGCCGATTCTTGTTCTCGTTTGTTTCCTGAAATATAGGCTTAATAAATGTACTAATATTTTCCTCCCATTGATTTATTAATATTTCTCACCAGTTTATTTCTTCCCGAGATAATTTCATATTTTCCAAAACACTTGAAGGTAACATGACCCCTTTTTTTTCTTCTTCTGTTGCCTTTATTTCTGTTACTTTATTGTATCATGAAGGAACTTTACATTGCAAGATACTTTTCTGTGAATGACATCTCTCAGGGATGAGCAACATTGCCCTGCAACTGCATGCTCTCTGTGTTACTCATATTCTCCGTCTCAATACTACTTTCTTGTTTTACACTTACAAGTTTTAACTTTCTTGTTTTACACTTACAAGTTTTAACTTTCTTGTTTTACACTTACAAGTTTTAACTTTCTTGTTTTACACTTACAAGTTTTAACTTTCTTGTTTTACACTTACAAGTTTTAACTTTCTTGTTTTACACTTACAAGTTTTAACTTTCTTGTTTTACACTTACAAGTTTTAACTTTCTTGTTTTACACTTACAAGTTTTAACTTTCTTGTTTTACACTTACAAGTTTTAACTTTCTTGTTTTACACTTACAAGTTTTAACTTTCTTGTTTTACACTTACAAGTTTTAACTTTCTTGTTTTACACTTACAAGTTTTAACTTTCTTGTTTTACACTTACAAGTTTTAACTTTCTTGTTTTACACTTACAAGTTTTAACTTTCTTGTTTTACACTTACAAGTTTTAACTTTCTTGTTTTACACTTACAAGTTTTAACTTTCTTGTTTTACACTTACAAGTTTTAACTTTCTTGCTTTACACTTACAAGTTTTAACTTCTAAAAGTAATTGTTTTGATCAGTCCTAAACCCCCGCTCAAGTCTTCAGAGAACCGTGTCTGCAGACGTCCTGTGCACGCTGTCTTCTCCTGTCTGCCTGTTGTTTTATATTTGTCTCTGCTTATGGCTGTCTCCTGACTATTTCTGTATTTACGTTTGTCTCTAATAAGATGTCCATACACAATATCAACTTTCCTGTTTCTCCTAGCCAATTTCTAGGCTCTATCTGCTACTATGTCTCTTTTTGAATTATTATTTTACGTTTACCTCTTCTAATTCCTTTTACCCCTATTTTCTACAGCTCATTCACCTTGCTACTATGTTCTTCCACTATTTTTTCTCCATTCTCCCAATTATCTCTTCTCTTTTCCTTCTCCCTCTCTTCCCTTTCTCCCGATCATCCCTCTTCCTATTATTTCAACTGCCTATCTCCACTATTCTCTGGTTCGTGTCATCAGCTGGGAAGGGCGCCAGGCTTGTCTCCCTTACACTAGCAAATCTCACAGGGACAGACGCTGCACCCACGGGGAAAAAACTTGGCTTTACGCCCATATGGGTCCGCATATTGTCTGACCGGAGAGTGGAGAGGCAAGACGTTGTGTGTATTCTGCAATCCTTAGCGTCCTGAGTACGTTCCGAAATTTGGAGTGCGGCATGGATAAAGTTCATTTCTAGGTACTTTCCGAACTTTGTAGTAGTTCCAATTAAAGCTCGACCTTTTTAACGTGCGTAAAATTTAAACAAATTTAAAACTGATTTCTAATTATTAACATCTGTGTTGTCGCCGTCACGCCAGCCAAAAACCGAATGTTTATTTTCAATACACTGTAACGATAAAAACACATGTGAAACACGTGGGTGTCTTTATTGCTAAAAAGGTTTCTCTCGCACAACAGGTTTCTGCAGTCTAATATAGGCGAATATAACACTGGTAACAGTAGAGGAAGTAAATTTGAAGTGACCGTTCCCCAGCCTTGAAAAGATGGGGGGTCAGTCCCTTAGCCTGGATAGGTAATGGTAAGTCTCTTAGCCTTAATAGATGGTGGTTAGTCCCTCAAGGTTTGATGGATTGACCCCATCCTACCAAGGTTGAGGCACTGATAACCTCTACACTACTGTTACTGTTTCCAGTGTTGTACTCGCCTGTCTTCGGTCTGAAGCCAGGTGTGCGGGCGAAACGAGTCAGCAATAAAGCTGCCCAAGTGCTGCACTTGTGTATTATTCATCAAGTAGTCTGCATTATACACATCACAGTTATAAAACAGAAATAAAACACAAAGAACTGAAAACTCCATGGCGGTCAAAATGTGAAAACATATAACAGCTCTTACCTGTTCCACCATTCCTCTTACGTTCTTATTCTCGTTTATTCAAACTTCTTCCTACTTCTTCCACATATCCACTTTTTTTTTTTAAGAACGTTACTTCCGAGGGAGAATAATAATCTACTGGTTAATGCTATTCCTGGGTTCAACTTAGACTACAAATCTGTAGATGGTGGTATTGAGTCTGCGCCACTAATTCCCTTCTCTTTTATTGTGTGTTAGTAACCTGTTGTCAAAGGCACTGTCGATAGGCATTTAGCTTGTGTATGTGTTGAGAGACAGTGAAAACACAGAGACGAAGGGCGGTTCGTTAGGGTATTTGGTGAAGGGGAGAGAGAGAGAGAGAGAGATAGAAAGAAGGGAGCTGAAACATGTTGAGTGGCAGTGGTAGAAAGATTTAGCGAGGAGTGAGCAAGGGAGAGAAAAGCGAAGGGGTGTGTGGAAGATTCATTTAGTGAGAGACTGAGGAAATAAAATGGAAGAGGGAGAGAGAGAGAGAGAGAGCCAGGGTTGTGTCTTCATACACATCAGCAAGCCCTGCATATTTCAAGTATTGTTAAGTGAACCTGCTCACTCAGGTTCACCCAACAATATTCTCTGAATTGAATTGTATATTGATTTATACTCCTTTCACTGCTTGTATTAATGCAACTTTACGTATCAATACAATTTAATTGACTTGTACCTCTATACCTCCAGCAGACTTAATACCATATCTCCAGACAGAATACCATGTGTCAAGCAGACTGAAAACTATGAGTCAAGCAGACTGAATACCATGTCTCAAGCAGATTGTATGCCATGTCTCAGACTGAATACCATGTGCCAAGCAGACTGATGAGCAAAAACCATCTTCACAAGCAATTAGTCAAACTGACATTGTTAATCAGTGAAAATATCGCTCAGACATTTCGTGAACGTAGATTAGGTTAGGTAAGGTTCGTCAGGAAACAGGACAAGTGTTTCTGACGCGGGCTTAGTCAGATGACGACCCACCGTTGGAGTTTTTGGTCATCTGGCGCGGGAGGCCCCCTTATGGTTAGTGACGATTACCCTCGTAAAAATTATGCTTATTTATGATTATTATTGCCTTCGCTGGTAGAGTACTTAAAATTATGGTTTATTAGTATGATTAGTAATTGCCTGTATAGTGTGAGTAGTAGTAGGAGTAGAGTAGTAGTAGTAGTAGAGTAGTATGTGTAGTAGTAGTACAGAGAGTAGTAGTAAGTAGTAGTAGTAGTAGTAGTAGTAGATAGAGTAGTAGTAGAGTAGTAGCAGAGTAGTAGAGTAAGTAGTAGAGTAGAAGGAGTAGTAGCAGTAGTAGCAGTAGTAGTAGTAGTACAGTAGAGTAGTACAGTGTAGTAGCAGTAGTAGTAAGCATAGTAGACAGCAGTAGTAGTAGTAGTAGTACAGAGTAGTAGTACAGTAGTAGTAGTAGTAGAAAGTACAGCAGTAGTAGTAGTGAGTACAGTAGTAGCAGCAGTAGTAGTACAGCAGTAGTAGTACAGCAGTAGTAGTACAGCAGTAGTAGTACAGCAGTAGTAGTACAGCAGTAGTAGTACAGCAGTAGTAGTACAGCAGTAGTAGTACAGCAGTAGTAGTACAGCAGTAGTATCGCAGTAGTAGTCAGAGTATGATAGAGCTATGTGCAGAGTAGTAGTACAGCAGTAGTAGTACAGCAGTAGTTGAGCTGTAGTATCAGCGGTAGTGCAGCAGTAGTAGTACAGCGAGTAGTAGTACAGCAGTAGTAGTAGCTATTAGTCAGCTAGTAGTACAAGTAGTAGTACAGCAGTAGTAGTACAGCTAGTAGTCGAAGTAGTAGAATAGATACAGCAGAGTAGTAGCATGTAGAGCAGCAGTAGAGTAACAGCAGTAGTATTAGAAGTAGTAGTCGTAGTTGATATTAGACTTACTTTTCGCCAGTATTCTAGTTCGTACCTCTCCCCCTCCCCCTGCAATTGATGCCCCTGATGTCTACTCTATCCCATGCTCCTCTTGTCCCTTTGATGCCCCTGATGTCTACTCTATCCCATGCTCCTCTTGTCCCTTTGATGCCCCTGATGTCTACTCTATCCCATGCTCCTCTTGTCCCTTTCAATACTTAGGAGAAACTGGCAGCTTCTGACAGAATGAAAGAACACAAAACCAGTGTTAGGCTTGTCGACACCGATAATGCTCTTTTCCGTCATGTTAGAGATCACAGTCATCCTATTGACTGGTCCTCTTCCAAAACTGTCTATCGTACTTCTAGCCTTCACAGCCGTCTTGTTGAAGCATCCCTTATACACAGCTTTCCTAGTATGATTCTTAGTCCTGGCTTTGTCTCTCTAGATGCCTTCCTTCCTTTCTCCTTACATTGTCAAATGCTACAAAATTCGGAACAATCGTGACTTGACATGAGCTTTTCTTCTCCCCCTAACTCTTCTCCTTTCCTATTTTTCCTTAGTTCTTTCCTTGTTTTTCCTTTCTTCTGCCTAGTGTGTTGTCCTTCATCACCCCATCCCCCCCCATCCTGTGTTTTTGGTCTAACCCCTTACTGGCCCTTAGCCCTCCTTAAGTGATCCATTTACTGGCCCTTAGCCCTCCTTAAGTGATCCACTTACTGGCCCTTAGCCCTCCTTAAATGATCCATTTTCTTGTTCTTAGACTTGCCTCACTTCTACTGCTATTACTACCACTCCTTTTCTACTGTTATTTCTTCTACCTTTTTTGCTGCTATTACTACTACTACTTTTGCCTCCCTTCACTCCCCTTTCTATATATTGTGGTAAAAAACTACTTCCCCTACTTTCTACTACCACCACCACCACTACTACTACTACTACTACTACTACTACCACAACCACCACCACTACTACTACTAATACTTCCACTACCAGCATTACCACTACCACTAATTTTTCTTCCTCTCTCTCCCGTCCCTGTCCTCGCCCATATATACTGACTCATTCACTCTCTTCATAAGTTTTTCTATGTGCGGGTTGAGTATTGTTCCAGTCTCGATACTGTGCCTTGTTTATCTGTAGAGAAAAGTAGTAGTGGTAGTAGTAGTGTAGTAGTAGTGGTAGTAGTAGTGGTAGTAGTAGTGGAAGCAGTAAAATATGTTTTATTATTAGTAGTAGTAGTATTTTATTACTGTCTTAAGACGCCTGTCTTTGATATCCTGCTGTTTGGTGGAGGGTTGTGCATCAATTCTACTCTCTCTTTATACCAGTTAACCAAACTGCACGCACCGAGAGGAAAGGCGTCATGCTTACCCTTGAAGCTGCGTGTGCATTTGAGAATGCATTTGTGCAAATTAGAGACTAAAATTAAAAAAAAATATTACTGGAACTCCATACCCTCTAAATGTCACTTATACTCCTCGTCTGAGCTGAAAATTAAAAATTAAAGAATTTCCAGCTAATTTTGCATTCCCCGCTCATCAGAGACATTCAGAAATATTAAGGAAGTTTAGATGAGCTAAGAATCATTCTTAGTTTCCGGTCAAAACTTCTGCGCGAAAACTTTATCTCCAAATTTTTCGGGTTTTCCAAAAGTGACGTTTATTGCCAAGTTTTAGTTGAGCAAATAAAGTCGAGACTAATTAAAAGAAGCTCGTATCCAACACACTTCAGTTAAATGTAATGCGAAGATGTTAGATAGCGTATAAGTTCTAAACCAACCACGGCACGGGTGGGGTTCGAACTCACTTGTCATGGGTTCGAACTCCATCCGTACCGTGTTTTGTTTGCAATCGTGCTGTTACGATTTCGTGAGTCATAAGTTCTGAACGTAGGGAAAGGAACGTAATGAAGTTTGGAAAATATTAATATAATGTGAAACGGGGAATTTCAAGCAGTCGAGAAAATGCTTTAATATACAAGGCAGGATAAATATATAGGAAATTCAACAACAACAACAACAATAATAATAATAATAATAATAATAATAATAATAATAATAATAATAATAATAATAATAATAATAATAATAATAATAATAAAAATAATAAAAATAGAAAATAAAAAATAATAAGAGCCCCTTCACCGACATGATGGCATCTATCTATCTATGCCAGTAACAATTCCCAAAGTTAAAAAAAAAATCATCTTCCTCAATCTACCTCTCGTGTCCCCTCTCCCTCTAGTCCATGAACCGCTGCTCAAAATATTGAATTTGACTACCAAATTGAGGCACTAAAAGCCACAGTGATTTTCAGTTAGCCTGATGTCTGAAATCATGTGATGGACGTGGCCCGACTCTCTGCTGAAGGCTATTGTGTGGTCAGCATCCATCCAGGGGAGGATGAGGGGGAACTTTAGATGCTGCGGTCCATCCTGGACCGAAATATCGTCTTAAGTTTCCAAAGTTTGGGTCGTTTGTGAATTTTTCCAGTCACGGTATTGTGACATTTAGTCTTCTAAGACTTAGAAATACATGTCGTTGACGATGCTTCATTCCCTTGACGCGTCTTACTTAGGTGCATTCATTCCTACACTAGGCTGTGTTAGGGAGAAATATGGAGGCACTTATATACTAGGCTAAGTTAGGGAAAACATGGAGGCACTTATATACTAGGCTGTGTTAGGGAGAAACATGGAGGCATTTATATACTAAACTGAGAAACAGAGGTACTATACTAGACTGTGTTAGAGAGAAACAGAGGTACTATACTAGACTGTGTTAGAAAGAAACAGAGGAACTATACTAGACTGTGTTAGAGAGAAACAGAGGTACTATACTGGACTGTGTTAGAAACAGAGATACTTCTATATTATTTAAAAAAGAGAAACAGTGGCACTTATATACTAGAGTTAGGAAGAAACATGGAAGCACTTCTAAACTAGAATCGTAGAGGCACTTTTATAATTTAGTTAGGAAAAAACGTAGACGTACTTCGGAATATATATCAAACAGTTTACCAAAGTAGACAGACTACAGTTTCCATGGTGTCCTGGTCTATATAAATAAAACAAATGGTTATAATAATAACGATTGATTTTTAAAGGGGTGGACCGGTAAGCCAGCGGAAGGCCTCGGTCAGATGACCGAAAGTTCCAGCTGTGGGTCATCATATGACTAAGACCTTCGTCAGGAAACACCTGTCTTGTTTCCTGAAGAAACTTACCTAACCTGACCCTGGTCTATTAGTGAAGCTGCAAAGTTACCAAGTTTCTCGGAGCTCAGTTCTATAGCATTCTTCTTACAACCGAAAGGCCCGGGTTCAATACTGGGAGAGTGGTGACAAGTAGATAAGCCTCCTTGTGCTCTTAACTGCCAATAAATAGGTACCTGGGTATTGGTTTTCTCTCGAGGGTCGATTACTAAGAGTTAATTGCATACTTAGCCTTTATTGTCGTCTTATTCATAGGGAAGCGCTAAATTGGTAGGGATCGCAGAGTTAATTAGATAATAGGAGGTAGTCAGGTTTGAGCTCCAGTTTCTTGGATCAAGGGCTCTTCAACAGTAAGGTAAACATAGTTAACTGTGGTTGTCTTTCCGCTCGCTGGCTCACTCTTCACTTAATGTAATCATTCACTAATTAATATCTTCCTTGTTACTCAACTTGTTGAGAAGTTCCCAGTAATGATAGGCAATGGGACGGACACGGACACGGACACACACACACACACACACACACACACACACACACACACACACACACACACACACACACACACACACACACACACACACACGAAGAATGTAGACTGTCAAGTAGAAAGCATCGGAGACAGAGAAGACTGAGAGATCACACCCAGAATATCACATGTTATGAACAGTTACTAATATACGACAATAGCAAACTTCAATAATTTAGCTTCAAATGTGGCTATATATATCAGAGAAACACATTTATATAGCATGAGAAAAACAAAATGGAGCGGACTAGGCAGCAATTGGAAGGATAAAATAATGCACAGTTTTCAAGAACAGATATGATAGTAAGAGATGACGTTAGTCATCAGATGATGTAGGAGGCGGGACCAAGAGCTGGAGCTCAAAATATCAAGGCTCTTCTAGGTATTTAGGTAATTACACACAATATTAAAGAGGGGATACCACGAGCATAACTCTGCTTTTAGTAAATATGGAAATACCTTGATATTGAAGGCCCTTGATTATAAGGACTGTTGCCGCCCTTCCCTTTCTTTGTCCCCCAAACTGTGTAGGATTCTCACTGTAAAATTCCTGCAGCTAAAAATCGGTAATTGCAGCAATATTCTGACAGCGGGACATGATAAGAACGACAGCTTTCAGGACATCTCGTTCAGCAGTGGATTAATAATGCCTGAAATATACAGATAACAGATTTGATGCCACTGAAGTTACAGTTATCATTCTGGCGTATAATATTGTAAAATCTGGTGAATTAGACACGTACAACACTGGAATATCTTTATTTGCCGTAACGTTTCGGTAATAAATATAAATAAGTGTTGTCCATGTTTTTTTTATTCATCACTGAAGTGGTTCATATAACTAAACACTATACTATAACTGAAAGGTTCTTAATCCAAGGAATGAGATTTACTCTCCCTCTCCTAAGCTAAAACTTGATTACCCTCCTCCCCTTTCCTCAGGTGCTGGAGTACTCCTTCAAGATTAACATTGTCTCTTGATTGTATTAAATAAAATATATCCCCTGCCTGTCTTCCACTGACATGATCACGTACGTTATGGTATATTTGTTAATTAAAAATATGACGAACCTAAAGAGGATCCGAACACATAAAGTTCAACAAATACTCTTAATTATCGAATCTCATTTGATAGAGAAAAAATCTGAAACTCAATACGAAGTCAAAATGACAGAGTGAGTGAGTGAGTGAAAGAGGGAGAGAGAGAGAGAGAGAGAGAGAGAGAGAGAGAGAGAGAGAGAGAGAGAGAGAGAGAGAGAGAGAGAGAGAGAGAGAGAGAGAGAGAGAGAGAGAGAGAGAGACGGGAAAGTTTGTCAAAGGAATTCAAGTTAGGAAAGCAGCCAATGCAATCATTTATTGCAATCTATTTAGTTAAGCCTCCCAATCTACCAACTCCTTTCACCACAGGCTCATAACACCACTTGACCACAGAGCTTCGCCACATCACCACCACCGACTATCATCACCACCAGGCACCACCACCGCCACTATCACCACCACCGCCACTATCACCACCACCGCCACTATCACTACAACCACTACAATCATCACTGTAATCACATCACTACACTCACCCCTACAATCATCACTATAATCACCATCACTACAATCATCACCACTACAATCACCACTAAAATCACCACCACTACAATCATCACCACTACAATCACCACCACTACTACAGTTACACATTTTCACTTATTATTTATAAGTTTCGTCGGAAAATTCAGATATCCATAAAATATTTACTGTATTTCAAGAAAATGGTTGAATCAATGTGACAAAAAAAATTGCAGTTCTCTGCATACAATAGCTCAATTATCGTAAAGTTGAGTTCTCTGGTAGATAGTTTGGGCGTGATGGTCCCATACAATAGGCCAAATCAAATGGCCTTCCCTATTTTTCCCCGGAGAGATTTTTAAGGAATATATTTTCCAGATATCAGTACCTCATGTTAAAGCACTCAATCTTAGAATAAATGGCATCACAAAGGTTACACCGGATATGATGGTCATTATGTGGAAAAAAACCAGTTCTGTTATATATATTTGCTGACCACTAGAGGAGCACGCGAGGCAACTGCACAGTTACCCGTGAAGCTGAATAATTTAACAATTATATACAATAATTTAACAATTACATACAATAATTTAACAATTACATACAATAATTTAACAATTACATACAATAATTTAACAATTACATACAATAATTTAACAATTACATACAATAATTTAACTATATACAATAATTTAACACTTATATACAATATTTTAACAATTATATACAGTATTTTAACAATTATATACAATAATTTAACATTATATACAATATTTAACAATTATATACAGTATTTTAACAATTATATACAATATTTTAACAATTATATACAATATTTTAACAATTATATACAATATTTTAACAATTATATACAATAATTGCATTTTCAGATCTGTTATTATTTTGTTATAGACAAAAATTTAAATTGGAAAGGGACTTGGTGGACTGTGTCATTTAACTGAAGTGTAATTAATGTTAAATATTTTGAGTTCTGGGTAGGTGTAAATAACATATCTCTGTGCTTACGTGCTCCTCAATGGAGAGCTTTCATGTTGGTGAAAGACTCTCTATCTCAGGATTTGGAGATGCCATTCATTCCTCGCATCAAACCCAATTACCTCCAATATTCCAGATGCTGTTTGACCCCCCTAATACTTAACCGTTTCTCAGTAGATAAAGTCAGTAGATAAAGTCAGTGCTAAGCTTGTGTGGGTTATTCGTCGCAAAAAGCGGTGAAGGCTCGATCCTCCTTCCGCTGATCGCGGCCCGGCCTCTGTTCACTGGTGTTAGAACCTCGTGAAAAGACTCTCCCGGGCTGACAGCACGGGGTGTGTAACAGGATAAACTTATTCCTTCCTGAGCACACACCACCAGAGTTTCCGGGTTTGAGGTAACATGCAGAGTTTGACACCATCAACTCACACTTTACGGGAGAATCGATAGCGGTGGAATGGGTTCGAGTTTTTGCAGTTATAAGATCATATATATGTTGTGCCGAATAGGTAAAGTTGGTCAATTAGCAAGAACTCATTTAAAATTAATTCCTCTCTGAAATTTTCTCTTATACGTTTAAAGATATATTTTTCCTTTATGTTAATGTAAGAATTAATAATTTTGTACCAAAAGAACCTTAGAAAACTTACCTAACCTTATTATAACAAGCGCAATTTAATTTAGCCTAATCCTACTAAATATATTTTAGATAAGTTTACAATAATATAAAAATAAACACAATGAAATATATTTTTTTTGTTAGGTTCAGAATGATTTTTGCGAAATTATTACATGCACAAATATTCGCTTGCCTTATTCGGCAAGAAGTGCGTTGCTATTTAAGCCAAAATCGCAAGTTTTACCTATTCGGCGCGACAACACACACAATAATATATATATATATATATATATATATATATATATATATATATATATATATATATATATATATATATATATATATATATATATATATATATGCATGCATTACTTATTGGAAGGGATCACCTCTAGTTCTAGTACTGACCGGGGACCCACAGCCTCCTTTAAACTTACTTAGAGCGAAACGTCGTTCAAGAAAAGAAACTAGCTTTTCTACTGGTCTTTTGCATTCGCAGTTATATTTACACATCAAGAGAGAGCTTTTCCTTCGTATACTCACTTAGGTGTTTGTTGGTTGACATTTAAGTGAGCTTGCATAAAGGCGTTTTCACAATCAGCTTACCTGAAAAGACCAGAAAATATTGGCATTTACTTTCGATATTTAGAGTCCCAACTAAAAAAAAGTTTAGAGCTTCTCTGCCTTGCTAAAGAATAGATGGAAAGAGTTCAGGGAAAGACACGAGGTAGGGTGATATTGAGGGAGTGAAAGAATTACTGTTAGGCAGGGTAAAGTTGGATATTCAGCAAAGAGAAGGTATTTATTAAGATAACGGGTCACTCAAAGGTTCATTATTATTGTATTTGTGGACAGTGCTGAACCCATGAGGGGTCAGACAACGCCAGGAATGGTAAAGGATTTATCCTCCCTCTAATAATCATGATACAAATACACACACACACATACATATACACACTAAATCCAGTATTCACAGAGTTCTTCGCTCAAGGAGAGATTTATAAAGTCTTGATTTATAAAGTCTTAATAAAAGCTTAACTCTGTTATTATTGTCTTCAGATTACCCGTATACGGCAATCTCCATTGAAAACATGTGTGAGTGTGTTAGATTGTAACAAGTGAGGCAAATGATTCACTGACTTGGTGAGTGTTGGAAAAAAAAACTAATTCGTTCAAGAACCATTTTACTCCAACTGGATTTCAAACTTAAATATCATCAAGCTTTTATATGTGGAATTACATTTGCGATAGAAAGTGAAATACTTGGAGTGGTAGGGAAAGTGGAATATTCAAATGACTTCAGGAAATCCAAATATTCTTCCTTGAAGCCTTTTATTCACTTCTCCGAGGCTATGGGTCCCACAATTTGCACCAGAGGTGGACCCCATCCTATTATATATATGTATGTTTTATATATATATATATATATATATATATATATATATATATATATATATATATATATATATATATATATATATATATGTCGTGCCGATTAGGTAAAACTGGTCAATTAGCAAGAACTCATCTAAAATTAAGCCCTTTCTAAAATTTTTCTTATACGTTTAAAGATATATTTTTTCATTTATGTTAATGTAAGAATTTATAATTTTGTACCAAGAGAAACTTTGAAAACCTACCTAACCTTATTACAACAAGCGCAATTTAATTTAGCCTAACCCAACTAAATATATTTTTGATACGTTAACATTAATTTAATAATAAGCAAACACTATGAAATATATTTTTTCGTAATGTTCAGAAGGATTTTGGCGAAATTATTGCATACACAAATTTTCACTTGTCTTATATGGCAAGGTGAGCGTTGCTATTTAAGCCAAAATCGCAAGTTTTACCTAATCGGCACGACAATATATATATATATATATATATATATATATATATATATATATATATATATATATATATATATATATATATATCAGTGTTTGTGAATATTTCGCCTGCTCTTGCGAATTCCTAGCATTGTAAAAATCTCTAGTTGTGTCGATGCATGCAGGGGATGAGATGAAAAGCTGTAAGCCACCTGCCTGAAAGCTGGGTGCCTTGGATCAACGTCTAGCGTGAGCTGGATGCCAGGTATTGGTCCAGTGTGGTACGGTCGGTAAAGCACTGCGTTCCTGTCACAAGGTTCGTAGGGTCGAGTCTCCGTCGGCCAGAGATCAGTGTTTGTGAATATTTCGCCTGCTCTTGCAATTCTAGCATATATATATATATATATATATATATATATATATATATATATATATATATATATATTATATATATATATATATATATATATATATATATATATATAATATATATATATATATGTGTGTGTGTGTGTGTGTGTGTTCATGTCTAGATAGAACTGCTTATACACCTAATTTGATCATCTTTTATATTTCAAATTTAGTATCATTTCTGAGATGGGTTTAAACATATACGATACTTTGAGCTCTGATACTTATACATTTTCGTTTGTATTGTATATATTAATAAGAAATTCGCTTACTATCTTTCAGTATCGTTCCCCTGACAGCAGGGATTCTTCCCACAAGCTCCGCAGCCTTGAGAAAAATAAAATGTTTGGTTCAGAGAACCTTGTAGCTCCTGGCTCTCCAGTGACACGAAGATTCTGACTGGTAAAAAAAATAGCTGCAAATATTTTTGTCTTGAGAGAAACAAGTGACCTAAGGCACGAGATCAGAATATAGAATATAGAAGAGCAGTTGAGTATTTTTTTTTCTTTTTGGGTAGGTCACAAAGTCGATGTGAAGAATGGAAAACTGGAGAATTGGGGCACGACAGAGTTGTGGGTAAACAGGAAGAGAGAGGTGGAAAAGGTCAAGTGTCCTGACCCCTTTGGGGCGAGTTTTAAGAGAATGGTTTTTGTCTAATGTGGTGTGTCACCTGTTAAGGTTCTTCAGGAAGAAAAAGTATATCATTACACTGTCAAGAGGAAAATACAAATTCTCTCCTATTTAACCGGTAAGTAAAATTTATATATTTTTTTATATTTTACCCTAAGGGGCAAGTTTATTGGGAAGTGTCACTCATCCTGTGAGTGGAGATACAAGCATGAAGGCAGTATTTTTTCCAGCCCATTACTGATTTAATACATCAAAAAAGAAAAGCCGGTTCTCAAAACGGCGTAAATCTTAAAAGAATTTGCTCAACTACTAGAGGGGAAAAAAAAGAATACTTCACCAGTCTGTGGGAAGAAAAAAAAACACCGCTCCCCGCATTTTGCGGCATAGACAAAAGAAATTGGCCGGTAGAAAAGAGAGAGATAACGGGGGAGAAATGCAAGAGAGGAGCAACCCTGGTACCACTTGACAAAGGGACAGGCTGCAGAGCTTGGCCACGCCATCCCGCCTGTCACTCCCTGTTAGGCCGGGTGCAAGAGACGGAGGCAGGCTCAGAGCAGCTAGCCTGACAAAAGAGGGCTGAATGGAAGGCAGATTTACAACAGAGGGGAAAAAATTATAGAGATCTGAGTTCGTGGGATATATGGATAAGAACTTTCAGTCTCGACTGGGATTATTTTTTATTTTGCAGAAGTACGGGTACATTAGCAGTGTCTTACTAGCCAACTTTATACGAGTGTTGTAGTGTAGGAATTCCTACAGCGTGCGACGAACTTATCCCTCAGTGTGCAGCCAAAAATTCCAAATGATATTTAAACAGTGAGAATGCTGCAGCGTACTGCTAACCTATTCTCCAAGTTGGTGGGAACACACGCTGTATGTACCTTCTCTATTCTATACAAAAATTACATTGTGGAAAAACAACAGTGTGCTGCCTTATTCTATATGGAAATTGCACTGTGGGAACATCAGCAGTTTGTTGCTACCCTATTCTTTATTATAGGTACATTGTGGGAACAAAGTCTAGCCGTTTTCCTCTAATATTGCAGAATTGGCTAAGTATATATAATAATGAGTGTTGAGGAAATCATCAAGTATTATTAAGTTAGAATGAGAGAGATAAGGAAAGAAAGAGATGAGAGAGACATGGAGAAGAGAGAGATGAGAGGGAGAAGAGAGGAAGGGAAGAAGAGAGAGAGAGAAAAGATGAGAGAGAGGGAGAAAGCAATGTATCATCTTAATAGCTTACGCTCAGAGTTTTAAGATTAGGACCGACGTATGCAGAGTAACGTACCCATACAGAGTGTATACACTCCTGCAGAGTGCATGTATCCAAGCAGCGTGTATGTACTCCTGTAGAGTGCATGTATCCAAGCAGCGTGTATGTACTCCTGCAGAGTGCATGTATCCAAGCACTTTGGCTAGAGTGCATGTATCCAAGCAGCGTGTATGTACTCCTGTAGAGTGCATGTATCCAAGCAGCGTGTATGTACTCCTGTAGAGTGCATGTATCCAAGCAGCGTGTATGTACTCCTGCAGAGTGCATGTATCCAAGCAGCGTGTATGTACTCCTGCAGAGTGCATGTATCCAAGCTATTAAAACAACACAGCAGAGAGAGAGAAAGAGAGAGAGAGAGAGAGAGAGAGAGAGAGAGAGAGAGAGAGAGAGAGAGAGAGAGAGAGAGAGAGACTAGCTATGGCCTCACGTAAATAAAATTTAACCTGTGATATTCATCTCATTAATAACAATACAATTTTCTCCCTGACGTTAATCTGTCATAATCCCAAACGGAAGCGTCACGAGATTAAATCATTTAAATACATAGTAACCTGATGTTATTATAATATAATGGAGGTCCAACTGAAAGGAAATTACAATAGATGAGGGAAAAACTTGGATCAGCTGAATTATAATAATTATACTTTATGACTGAATTTCCTGAATTAAAATAATCGAACTTTAGTGAAGAATTTAGCGTTCGTCGGCTTTATTTCAGTCCACTGCTGGTTCTCGGTGTGGTACGGTCACATGGCATACTGATGTATTTCCGCGAGTCACTGGAATAGTGAGGGGTCAATTCCAGGAGCGGAGCCTCACGCTTCCGGCCGCTGAACGCGATACGAGAAGTGTAACAACATTGATAGCCGATGTAGTGGGATATTTGTTTCTAACAATTTTATTAATGTGCTCCTCAAATGACACAGTTTGTATTCAATGAGGGGATTACAGAATTTGGAGCCTAAAAAATTTGCTAAACAAATATTTAGACGTTATGTCTCCTATTCTTGTGCTTAAGAGATTTATAAGAACATAAGAAAAAAGGAACACAGCAGCAGGCCTACTGACCCATGCGAGGCAAGTCCATCACTCCCCGGCTTAAACCTGTCACTTACACTTAAGGAGCACGACATAATACCTAGTAGCACAAGCTAGTCAGGTTCAACTCTCACCCACCCACACCCACTCATGTATTTTTCTAACCTATCTTAGCTTCTATGACGGTACTCGGGAGTTTGTTCCACTCATCCACAACTTTATTACCAAACCAGTGCTTTCCTATATCCTTCCTGAATCTGAACTTCTCCAACTTGAAGCCATTGCTGCGAGTCCTGTATTGGCTGGATATTTTCAGCACGCTATTTACATCCCATTTATTTATTCCTGTTTTCCATTTACACATCTCAATCACATCCACCCTAATTCTACGCCTTTCTAGAGAGTGCAGATTCAGGGCCCTCAGTCTATCCTCATAGGGAAGATTTCTGATACATGGGATCAACTTTGTCATCCTCCTCTGTACGTTTTCCAGTGCATTTATATCCATTCTGTAATACGGTGACCAGAACTGTGCAGCATAATCTAGATGAGGCCTAACCAAGGATATATAGAGTTGAAGAACAACCTGAGGACTTCTATTATTTATACTTCTTGATATGAAGCCAAGGATTCTGTTAGCTTTATTGCGAACACTTATACACTGTTGTCTTGGTTTCAGATTACTGCTAACCAGAACTCCTAAATCTTTTTCGCAATCACAAGTATTAAGATCTTTGCATTTGTCTACATTAAACTGCATCTGCCACTTCTCCGACCACTGCATCAGTCTATTCAAATCATCCTGGAGTGCTCTAATGTCCTCATTAGAATGAAGTGGACGACCTATTTTGGTGTCATCAGCAAATTTGCTTATGTTGCTATTTATTCCCTCAACTATGTCGTTTATGTAAATTGTGAACAACAAGGGGCCCAAAACTGACGCCTGTGGGACACCGCTTGTGACGTACCCCCATTCTGATTTCTTCCCATTTATGCAAACTCTCTGCTGCCTATTTGTCAACCATGCCTCTACCCAGGAAAAAAATTCTCCTCCTATTCCGTGTGCCTTACGTTTCCTCAATAGCCTCTGATGTGGAACTTTATCGAAAGCCTTACTGAAGTCCATATACAGAATATCATATTCATTATCAAGATCTACCTCCTCAAACACCTTAGTGAAAAAAGTTAGTAAATTTGTAAGACAGGAACGCCCCATAGTAAAACCGTGTTGAGATTCATTAATCAATTTATGCCTTTCAAAATGGCTACGAATTGCCTCGGCAATCATTGATTCCATAAATTTACCAACTGTGGAGGTAAGGCTTATTGGTCTATAGTTCGAAGCTAAGGACCTGTCATCTGCCTTGTAAATAGGTATTACATTTGCCATTTTCCACTTGTCTGGCACTATGCCAGTTTTGAGACACTTTGACCGCGGGTTCGAACCCCACCCTGGTATGGTTTATTTGCCAAAGGTTTGCTAAGTCCTCTTTAAAATGAAAGAATGAGAAAAATGACAAACAAGTGAGAGGAATTGAGAAATAAGAGAATGAGAGAAAACGAAATGAAAGAATGACCTAATGGAGTTCATGAGAAACAGTAGGAGACAAAAATAAGGTAATCTGATAAAAAAAAAGAAAAACTGAATGAAAATATATGAGACTGAGAGGAAATGGGAGAATGAGAGAGATCGTAAGGATGAGACGTAATGGAAGTGAATTGTAAAATATAGAAAAATTGATAGAATGAAGAAATAGTAGAATGAAAATATGAGAGAGAGATAGATAGAGAGAGAGAGAGAGAGAGAGAGAGAGAGAGAGAGAGAGAGAGAGAGAGAGAGAGAGAGAGAGAGAGAGAGAGAGAGAGAGACAGAGAGAGAGAGAGAGAGAGAGAGAGAGAGAGACCCAGCCTGACTTCACGGCACAATAACTCTGGACAAATCATAAAAAAAATAAGTAATGAATACGGAACCTAAACAAAGTTTGGTAGCCCAGGTGAACAGTACGAGGAAGTGAATGTTATGTATACCTGGAGAGTATACCTGGAGAGTATACCTGGAGAGTATACCTGAGAGAGTTCCAGGGGTCAACGCCCCTGCGCCCGGTTTGTGACCAGGCCGATATAGTGATGAGAACACTGACACAATGGACACCAAGATTAGGATTATGTACTATTACTACAAATTTATTATTACAATTATTTAGAGTATTATTATCCTGGGAAAACGCTGAACTAGGGTCGTGTAGCGCATGGGAAGGCTGAGGTGGGAGAGTAATCAGATTTGACCCGTGGAAGGGAAGGATAGCTTCAATTCCTTAATCAAGAGCCCCTAGTGGGATGAAGGCGTCTATTACCGGAGCTGCAACCAAAGACAAAGTTGTAATAATGTTGGTAGAATTTGCGACAATATGTTAGGTAAAAGGACACAAGTGCAACTAATGTGACATTTTATTGTGGCAATGTTTCGATCTCCTGGAGAGCGAAACGTTGTCACAATAAAATGTCGGATTAGTTATACTTGCGTCCTTTTCAAGTTGAATTTGTTATAATGGGTCAATTTTTTTAGTCAGACTGCATTAAACAATTGGAGAATGTCTCTTCTGATGAGAAAGAAATCACATTGTTTGACTTATTGGGATATCTGAGGTTAAATCTATACAATATATTTTCTGTGTACCCTTAACAACTGCGTGTCCTCAAGACTATTGTAAAAAAAAAAATATGCTTCGGACCCAAATTGTAGGACTAATAGAGAAATTGTGAAAGGTTTCTCTATCACTATTGTCCAGCCTGGACATTTATTCAGAGAGATCTTGAGCATAGTAGATGCAGGCTTGACAAAATACTGTATTCTAACAATACATGAAGTGACAGTTGTAGCTTTTAACTTGTGTTATTAATTTTAAGCTGTGTTATTAATTTTAACCTGTGTTATTAATTTTAACCTGTGTTATTAATTTTAATATGTGTTATTAATTTTAACCTGTGGTATTACTCCTGAGGTGGGAAGTACAGTGCCTGTGCTCTGAAGGGCGGTGGGAGGGGGGGAGATATGCTGCAGTTTTTGAAATGTAGTGTAGGTACGCCTCTGCCAAGACAGTGATGGAGTGAGTGATGATGAAAGTGTTTCTTCTATTTCAGGTCACCTGCCTCGGTTGGAAACAGCAGATATGTTAATAGAAAAAAAAAATATTTACTTAAATGTTAAACTTTTATAAAAAAACTTTGAGAAAATTTTAGATTGAATTAGGTCTGGGCCCCAACTTGCATTTTTTCATAGAAAAAATGGAAAATTTAAATGTTTTTATTTTTTCCTAGGTAATTTCTAAGTGCCTCATTCAATTGGCTTCGACCCTTCAACGATGATAACATGCTAACGTAAATTATTAGAGGTTTAAACTTAATGTGTGTGTGTATTTAAGGACATTGATCTCCTTGAGAATGAATTTTCAGTTTTGCTTGAAAGCCGGTGTTTTTTAGTGTCATCAGAGTTAATTATGGACTGTGCATGTCTTAATTTGCCATTTTTATTGAAGAAATTAGGATAGTTTCCACGTGATAAGTAGTGAACAAGTCTTCTAATTCGCTTCAAATCTTCAAGGTTGACATAACTGCATTAGAAACTTATGCAACACTCTTCAACATTGCAACTACTTTCACTCTTCAACATTGCAACTACTTTCACCTAGGTGCAGGGGGCTGGGGTTATGCATCACGGGAATACCTTTCACGGATAGCGCAACAACCAAATACATCTAATTCTGATGAAGAAACTGCATGTTCTTCCAGCTGAGGCTGACAGGGTTCATGATTTTATAAATCTATCATTGTTCTCAGTTTACAAAGTTAGTTTCCTTACGTGGTTTCCTTAGTTTCAATCATCATTCCAGTAAATTTATAAATGCTGTTATTTTTTATTTCAGATTAGATTTAATTACACTAATTAAAAATGTATATGTATAGGGTAAAGAGGACAAAACGTAACAGAATAAACATGGTGAATATGTGATTGGAAGAGTGATTTAAATGACAAACTATGACTGCTTAATATCAGGATGAATTTAGAAAGGAAAAAGGAAGATGAGAAGATTTCTGGGAGATACTTGGTAAATCTAGCAAATGTTTGGAATATTCTGTGTAGTGAGTTGGTGATACCTGTCAGCTCCTGCAGAAAAATAGGGAAATGCATTTCAGTAAAATTGGTCATGGAAAGTTAAATTACCATCAAGGAAATGGGGTGGAGTTCCTTGATGCCTGAGAAGGACATTTGATTGATAAAATTAGAGCTTATCTCCCCTGCCTTTGATCGAACTTGATCATCTCTTATTTCCCAGGTGAGGTGTGACCCCAAAGAGTTTTAACGTTTTCCCGATCAATATATTTATGTAATGTTTAAGAAAGACATTTTAATGAATTTGTCGTTAACAGACAGTGAGAGTTATGACGGTAGTTTGCTGGTGACACAATGATGTTAGCATTTCACAAATTTGATAATAATAATAATAATAATAATAATAATAATAATAATAATAATAATAATAATAATAATAATAATAATAATAATAATAATAATAATAATAATAATAATAATAAAAATGAGAATTTTGGCAAATGTTATTATACCTGGCCTCGGCCCCCTAACTTATGCTCGGGACGATTATTGTCGACAAAAGACTAGACGCAGATCAGGATACTAATGGTAAATAAAGACAGGTCGCGGCGCAAGCTTTTATTGCGACTACGCCACTTGGATCATACTGATCGTTTTGAAAGTTCTCGGCTATCGAGATGAAAGGGTATTAAATCGAATCTGCAGCAGTTAAAAGGACACACGCAGAGCTATTGGGAAGACACCGCCAAAAACAGCAGTTACCACATCGCTTCGGTAGGCTGTGGCAGACAGCAGCAGATGGTAACATAAAGATGGTATAAACAGAGGAAATTATACACTGAGAAGTGTATATTTCTCGTTGCATATATCCTAAGAGTTTACTCTAATCCCTGTTTTTTGGGATTAAGGTGAAGGGTGGTTTACAGGTGAACTGTGTAGTCGATAGGTTTTAAACCTAATAATTTAGCACAATGTACAACAATGGCAGAAAACATGACAGCACCGAGATGGCAGTAATACAATGTCAGGCAGAAGAGACCAGAACTAATGAAAAATAATGGCAGACCTTATTGAAAAGATGGCGGGTTTTGGGAAGCAGCGGCATTGACAACAAAAGCCTATTTGAAACAACAGCGAACGATAGGCAGAGCAGAAACTGCGGCAGCAATTGTGGCGTGACACTGTCCTGCGGCAGTGACTACGGAGTCACCACAGCCTGCGGCGGTGACTGATGTATCAGGCTTGCCTTCGGCAGTGACTATGCAGTCACTGACCTCGACGACCAAGGTGCTGGAACACGACTTAAATCTTTCTTGTGAGGAATTACGATACGACTGAACAATAGAAGGGCAAGGATGGAGTGAGGGGTAACTAGTGCGTAAGCGAGAGAAGCTATGCGTAAGGGAGGAAATGAGAGTGAGGATTGGCGTAAGAAAGACGATGGAGAAGAGAGAGAACAGTAGAAAAAAGAAGAGGGAGTCACAGAAAAGGAGGACAAATGGAGAGGGGGGGAAAAAAAGAGGGAGAATTAGAGAAAACGACGAGAACTTGTGCGTGAAACAATTATAGAATAAGAGAAGAAAAGAGGAGAGATGAACTGTGGAAAAAAAGGAGAAAGCATAAACCTGCCACTGAATTTATTAAAATAAAAAGGAAAATAAAATTATTACAATCATAACTAAGCGCTAAACCTAAAAGGGTTACACAACGGAAAATAAAATATAGCAATAATTGTGTTGAACTCAAGACAAACCAGAGTCCGCTGACACTCCCTTCAACGAAGGTGCCCCAAGGCGTGTGAAGGGCTTTTCCTCCCAGAAACTGAGATTATCCTTCCCTTCCTCGGACCAAACCAGATTTCTACCCATTACCTCATTCAGCTATTCCCTACGAATAAAATAATGATAAAAGCAATAATACAAATAACAATAAATCATAATTCTGTAGCACAGCTCTACTATCCACTGTGGCTTGTTATATATTTAATAATAGAGGGAAAAAAGGGCTAAGTAGTAAAGTGTGTTTATAACGCCTTCAATTTCCTATTACCTGTGTTTACTCACTCACTGAATTAAGTTTTAAGACGCCAAATTAAGGGTTTAGAAAATATTAAAAGAATTTACGACAGTTTTCTCTTTTTTTTTTTTAAATAATGCTGTGTTCACACACACACACACACACACACACACACACACACACACACACACACACACACACACACACACACACACATACACACACACAACTAGGTGAGTGAGTACACACACTCTTCCTGTGGTTGTGAGTGGTGTCCCAAAAATTGAAAGGAAAAATGTGCATGGAAGATTGCTTGGGGTGAAGCAAATTTATGTTCCTTTTAAGGTAAACTACTGGAAGATATTATTAGTCATCTGTTTACAACACATAACTGTCTTAACAGCAAAATAAAATGTAGTGGATGGACAGACAAAACCGAAACAAAATCCGAAAAGGCAGAGAGGAAACAAACAAGTATAAAAGCGAGCATTTAAATGTGAAATAGAAAAAAAATTGTTTCAGTGCAATAAATTAAAAAAAAAAACATTAAATGAGCAATAACGAAAAGAGATGAGGCAGATTAGGAACTGGTAAAATGTGTATGACGACACAGAGAAATAAACAAAAGGCTTTAATGAGTACAGAACAAAAATAATACAGAGTTATGCTGGTTCAACAAGATAAAAGTGAGAACTGGAACAACAGCTGCAGCTTAAACATAATAACATACAGTTATGTTAACCTAAGCTTTCAGATGAAAGGATTAGACGAGTGTAAAGTTAAAACAGTAGATATATATATGACAGTTATGACTGTAAGGAAATACTTCTTTAGTCTCGGGATGGCTAAGAAGATATAAAGAGATGGAGGAGGAAATGGTAGAGGCTGACTCAGTACAAGGTTTCAAGATAAGGTACAGAATGTTTTAATAAAATGGACCCAATTTCAAAGAAGTATTTACTGAAATTGGGTCCATCTCTTTCAATTGTCCTGTATTTTAAACCCAAGAGGTCCCTCCCAAAAAATAGTAATTCCGATTTAAGTAATTTAAGAGATGTCGGGAGTAAACACGTTTCATAATAATTTACTAAGAGAAATATTTTCATAATTTACTAAGAGAAATATTTCCATAATAATTTACTAAGAGAAATATTTCCATAATAATTTACTAAGAGAAATATTTCCATCAGAACACATCTTTTGAGACAAGAACAGAGGCTGTGGCTAGTGTTACATAATTATTATTAATGGTTGAAATCATAACCATGATTTTTAAAGAGGTGGACCAGTAAGCCAGGTAAAGGCCTCGGTCAGATGGCCAAAAGCTCCAGCTTTTGGGTAGGGCATTCAGGGGTTGGCAATGGTGTGTAAACTCGTGGCTAAGAGTGAAACCCCAGTTCTCTCTCAACACAAACTAGGAGTGAGCTTTCTCTCCCAACCCACTCACTCACATTCTCCCCCCCAAAAAAAAAAAAAACACCCTCTCAAGCTTTTCCATATAAAATCATTCTCTGAGTCATCTGCTGCCATCCCTGACTCGGCTTTTCAAGATGGTACCAAAAAACATTCTTGCAGATGCCTTCCCGTATTCGCAAGCGTGACCCAGAAAATAGCAATTACCATAAAAAGTTTCTCATTCCTAACTCCATTATACAGCCTAGAATTCCCTTTCAAAATCAGAAAATAACATTCAAAAGTTTTTAAACGAGCTTTTTTTATTGCTACCTGGTTTGTCTGGGAAAATTCCTGACTCGGGGCGCAATTGTGCAAAACTTCCTCTCAATTTCTGTCTTAAAAGAAATCAATTCTGTATGACCCAGACGGATTTTTCGTTTTTTACTACTACTACTACTACTACTACTACTACTACTACTACTACTACTAATAATAATAATAATAATAATAATAATAATAATAATAATAATAATAATAATAATAATAATAATAATAATAATAATAATAATAATAATAGTAATATTAAGTAGGCTAAGTATACACGCAGGTGAATTTCACCGTACATATGCTTCGAGTTTGCTTAATGTGAACCTTTCCTAAAATTCTGTTTTAGGGATTTAAAGTAATCTTGACTGGTAGTGACCTGCAGCCTTATTGACCCTTGTGTAGTCGATAGGCTAAAGTCTATTGACTACACAATCCCAACCAATGATGATAATTATAATACATAAAGAGTTACATACTGAGAGGTATGTAACTGTATTTTCATGGTGAGAGTTAACCTTGGTGCCTATTTTAAGGATGAAAGGATTCTTGTCTGGTTTAGTACAGGTTACATGCAGTCTTAATAACCTCGAGTAGTAGATATTATTAAAGTTCTAATAACCTATCGAAATGGATGTTTAGTTCATTACTCTGACGTGGCAAGCTTCTACATTTTCCAAACGTGTTTTTTCAATATCATTATTTATTGTATGATAACGTAATCACTCGTGTATACTATATACTATCCATTTTTTATACGAGAGAGAGAGAGAGAGAGAGAGAGAGAGAGTACTCACCTATTTGTGGTTGCAGGGGTCGATTCATAGCTCCTGGCACCGCCTCTTCACTGTGTGTGTGTGTGTGTGTGTACTCACCTAGTTGTGATTGCAGAGGTCGAGTCATAGCTCCTGGCCCCGCCTCTTCACTGGCCTCTACTAGGTGTCGTCCTCGGGTGTGCACGAACCACCAACGTTGTTGTAGGTTCGCCGGTACAACCGGCCCGGGTCTTCTCCAAATGGTGACCCGGCACCGAACCACCAACCCTTCGGTTAATAGCCGTAATGTGTAACAGTGTAGATGTGACTGTACGTAAACGTGAAAATATGTAGCAAAGATAATCCTCATCATTTTGACAAAGAAGCTTTTCTCAAAAGATATCAAACACATCCCGTAACAGCATTCATTTCTTACTGTCATCCTAGAGTCGTTCTCAATCTCGCCGCTGGAGAAAAACCTCTCCCATACCCCCCACGGCTCGAAGACTCTTCTCTCCCCATTATCCTGTAAAAACTTCTCTTTTCCTTCATCCTTTGAAACTTTCCCGTCTCTCACTCGTAGACGTCCTCCTGCGAGTCAGAGACATGCGTCTGCCTTTGATTCTTATTCTATTCTCAGAAGATATATTTTCCTTTGGTATTAAAAGGCTGAATGAAATGTTCACAACTTGCAAGTCTTTCCTTGTACCCCGGCTTGTAAAATATGTACATTGTTTTTATTATATTCATATGGGAAGTGCTAACTCAATAGGGGGTCTTACAGTGGCTGGATCATGGCAGGTATTCAGGTCTCATCCAAGAAATGGAAATATAACTCCAATTCTTTAAATCAAGAGTATTTCAAGAGCATCATGGTACCACTTTACATCCCTTACTCCATATTCCTCTCTATTGTTTTCTGGCCTATTATTAGGCTTCGTGACAATGTAACTAAACCTGTTAGTTTATCACCCTATTTTATTAACCCCTTTTATCATCCTGTTTTTATTTATTATTTATGTTTGTTTTTATCTCATTTCTTTGATCTCGTTGTTCATAATATATTCCTTCAAGAAGCTTTCCTCTGCCACAATGGCTATTATCACTCTCAATTGACTCTCAGTCCTCCAAGTTTCTTCCTATATTTATCCTCTCTTCTGCAATTATCACATGCTCTTTATTTTACATGTTTTCACACTGCTTGAACAACAAGAGCAGGCTACCTCAAGCAACCTGTCATCAAGCATCTCCGACCCTCACTGCTTGCCTCGCAAACTCTACCAACTTGGCTTCGTTTCCAGATTATGACTTGTGTTTCCTAGTTTTCGTTATGTATCTTCCCTGACCAGAAGACGAGAAGACAGCCTCACCAAGTTGAAAGTATTAAGTCCCAGATCATTCATGGTGTACATCGCCGGTAAAGTGGTGAAAAACACACGCTTGCAACCCTTTAGTCTCTTCATTGTCTCAGTGTTTCAGTTTGTATTCGACTGAAGAAGCCTGTGATGAAGGCGAAAGGTTTCGTCAATGTATCCAAGTGATATAAATGTGTCTTATTCATCACTCCCAGAAGTTGGCAGTGTTGACAGCAAGAGGTTCCAGCTGGCGCTTGGTGATTATGTCATTTAGGTTATTTTCAAAGCCATAATTTGCTAAGCACGTTAGACAGTAGACCTACTTTAGTGTGTGTGTGTGTACTCACCTATTTGTACTCACCTATTTGTGGTTGCAGGGGTCGATTCATAGCTCCTGGCCCCGCCTCTTCACTGATTGCTACTAGGTCATCTCTCTCCCTGCTCCATGAGCTTTATCAAACCTCATGTGTGTGTGTGTGTGTGTGTGTGTGTGTGTGTGTGTGTGCGTAAACATTCCAAAACGACTTTTTTTAAACAAAACAGCCAGGCATTTTATTTCTAATCCCTGTACATGGAAAATAAATTTAATACGTGCTCAAATAATTAATCTGATCCACATTTGTTAATGAAAAATACTGCAAATATTAATTCCTCGGATTAACATTTCGACAAATTTACAAAAAAAAAAAAAAATACTGGTTTAGCCTTTTTCTTTTTTCTTGGTATTTACAGATTAATAACAGCGATAAACAGGAACGTGAAAAATGTCAACACTCTAAGACACCCTTGATGTTGGTGAAAGGCTCTTGGTCCAGGGTACCGGAACTTATGCTGCTTCCTCCAGTCAAAACCGATTACTTCCCATTCCACAGATTCTGCAAGATCTTACGGGTTTAGCGTTTTCCTATGAATATAACAGTAAATATAACTACTACTACTGATCACAATAATATTAAATATAATAATATAATAATCCTGTTCTCTATAAAGCAATTAACCTCCCAACTCACCCTTATAAAGCAATTAACCTCCCAACTTCCTTACAAAGCAATTAACCTCCCAACTCACCCTTACAAAGCAACCTCCCAACTCACCCTTATAAAGCAATTAGCCTCCCAACTCACCCTTACAAAGCAATTAACCTCCCAACTCACCCTTACAAAGCAATTAGCCTCCCAACTCACCATTACAAAGCAACAGTCCTCCCTTCTTACTCAGTTTAGGAAGCTCTAGAAAATAATTTTCCATACTGTAATTGCCAGAAGATGCGTAGTAGTATAGTCATTAGCGTTGGTACTCTTCTCATTATTATTCCAGCAGATAGAGTACATTTCCGTCTCTTTTATTTGGAGTTCTGGACCCTTGATTCTGGCGAAGGACTCTTCATCAGAGGCAATGGAGCTATTCTTCCCTTCCTAGGATTCACCCTCAGGCGTTCCTTGATTCCCACGTTTTCAACGTTTCCTCCGAATGTAATAATAATAATAATAATAATAATAATCATAATAATAATTATAAATTATTACAAAATTAATAGTAATAATCACATTAATAATAAAGCAAAAATATAATAAAAATAAAAATATTAAAAAAAATAATTGAGCTTTCTGGAAAAAAGCTCAATTATTCTCCACAAGCTTCCTGGAAGAAAGCTCATTATACCAACCTCTGCATGATTTACTAAAACGTATCTTCGAGCGAAACGTCGTCACAATACATTTAAGTTAGAAAAAAAGGAACTTTTTACAAACGTTTCATATTATCTGACTCAGATATTTACAACAAATCATCTTTTTATGTACATTCCACTAAGTCGCTCACAGAAAACCCATCAATAATTCTGTTCTCGGTTTTATATTTATGTAAATCAATTCTGAACCAGGTGAATCATGCTTGCCTGGAAGGCAAGAGCTGGCTTGACACCAGTTAAATTTTGCAACATATATTAAATTATAAAAAAAAAAAAAAATTCACAGTCACATTTTAAAAAAAAGTGAATCGGATAACAAATGAAAAAAAAAAGACAATTTTCTGCCGGTAAATAAAAATGGAAAAAGGGAAGAGACTTCAAATTATAGATCCCTTATCGCTTACGAGAGCATTAATTATAGCAGTGCAAATATAGAGATGTAATTATAGAATTGTATCATTGACGAGAGTCTCTTTTACAACCCTAAAGTACTTTTTTTTTTATCCAAGTTGAGAAAAACTTTTGGAACGCATCAGATTTTTTATATATAAAAAATATTTGAAAATTGTCGAGTATTCTAATTATTAAATTGATGCGAGACTCAGGTAAATTAAACTTCAGAATGATAGAATGTATTGTAAAGGATTTCAATTTTATTTTATAGAACGGTTCATAATTCGAAAATTTTATGTCAAGCGGAATAAATAATTAACATATACAAGTGTACGTGTATATCTATCTGTGTGTGTGTGTGTGTGTGTGTGTGTGTGCACATACCCGACATATACGCTTAGACAATTCTTTCTTTATATGTATACAAACATATATAAATCAGCCTTTATACCCAAGGTTTCCCCCGTACACAAGAATATAGCAATCATGACTAAAATACAGACCCTCGCAACATGTTGTAAACATGAACTGGAAGGACGAGTGCTTCACGATAAGGATGAGTACAAACACCCGAGTTTGAAGAACAAATTTTCTCTGGAACAACGTTTCGTTTTACCAAATCAAGACTTGTTAAAGCTGTACACAGAGCGAGATTGTGTCCCAGTGAAAGATTGTTCTTAAGCTCTAAATTTTGTCTTCCTGTAAATATGAGACCCGCAAGGTGCCCTGATAACATGATCTCATTACGTAAAGTGTGTGATTAATGTGAAGAAGCCAATTTTTGACAGGGTACCTAAGGCACAGGAATTTAAGACCCTGTACTTCTTTGCCTTGCTACGATGGGGGTAACTGTGGGGTTGCTTTAAAGCTGGTTAAGGGTATTTGGATTCTCAAAGAACAGGATCTGCCCTTCCATTCTTATTCCCGAGTGTTGTTTAATTAACTCCGAGTTTATCGCTTCACGTGAAAATAATAATAATACTATAAATAAATGTAATAATATTTGGTTAATATTGAACGCGATAGTTTATTATGCAAAATCTCCAGTCATGAACTGGCTGTGCATTAGAGACAGATATACTTAGAGCTATGACTAAAACCGCATATTTGGTAACCTAACTTAACATAACCCAACCGAGCCTAAACTAACCAAACCAGTGATTCCAGGTTAGGTTTAGAGGGTTAAGTTGGACTATATTAGACTAGGTTAGATTACCAATTACAGTTTTCTAACCAACTATCTAGAATTACAGTAGATACACTACACAACCCACTGAATATTGAAGAACTTAACAGGAAAATACGACGAGCTAAAGTCAATATTTACGTAATATTTTGTTGACTAATACTCCGAGAAGCCGCAGTGGTGGGGATTATTTTGCACCATGTTTCAAGAAATGTCTTATTAGTCTTTCGTAGAGTGTAGATAAGACATTTTACTGAACGTGGTGTCTACAGAGGCAAATGAATTACGCAGTCCTTCACTTTTAAAGCTTAAAATTGACATAATACTAGAAAGTTTGACTATTATTATATAAATTATTATATATTATATAAATTATTATTGTATATTATATAAATAATAATAATGGGATAAATGGTTTAGAAAACCGACAAGTTGAAGAATGAGACACTTGTGCGACATTTCGGAATCGTTATTTGAGGAAACGTTTCGCCACTCATGGCTTCATCAGTCCAATATAAAGAAGAACGGTAGGAAATGAAGAGGAGTTTGAGGTAATCAGTCTCTCAGCCTGGAATCGATATGTTCAGTTCATCAATCTTGAAGAAAGATTGACGGAATGAACACAATGATTCCAGACAGAGGGACTGATTGCCTCAAACTCCTCTTTTTCTACCGTTCTTCTTTGCACTGGACTGATAAAGCCACTGTGGCGAAACGTTTCCGCAATAAAGATTCCCAAATGTTGAACAAATGTCTCATTCTTCAACTTTTTAAATACTTATACACATCTACAATGATGAATAAAGCTACAAATTTGCCAAACTTTTTCGTAATAAAGATACCAATGTGTTGCACATTTAGCTGAGATTTATGTAAAACGTCATTCGTGTTTATGTAGGACTCGTGAATTCATCTCAGAAGCGCGCGATATGTAGTGTGTGACACTTCCCGAGGCTTCTGCTGCTCCTTCTGTCTTAGAAACCTAAAGTACATTCATTCGTGCTGAATTTATAATGCAATTAGATTCCTCTGTGTTATGACTGCACCTTTAGAGCTTATACATTTTGTGGTACGAAGGTTTTTCCGCAGGATTGATTTTTTTTCGACATAGAGGTATCGCTTTTGTTTGTCTTCCATGTAGCATTGTTCATGGGATTTTACGAAGACAAAGGCAAAAACTGCACGACAAGCTTTTATTAGAAAAGTGCTTGGCTCTGCATAAATTATTATCAAAAAGAACCGTTAAACCTACAAGGAGACTCTGCGTAAAGCTTTATCAATTCATGACTTGATGAAAGCTCTACATAGAGTTAAATGTTGGCCCAGTAATACTTTCTGAAACTTTTGTGACTGTGTTCGCACTTTTAGGCAATACGGCATTTCATTCATTCAAGTTGACTTCATATTATATATATATATATATATATATATATATATATATATATATATATATATATATATATATATATATATATATATATATATATATATATATATATATATATATATATATATATATATATTGCAAACGTCTTGTTTTGTATACTGCTTTAGATACAAAAACGCTTACACGAAACTGATTTTCTGCCGGAGAATCAAAACCACACTAGTCCTTTGCGTTACATAACTTACACGGGTTAAGAGCTACTTAAAATATATGAATATATACGGAGTTGTGATCGTCTACACAACCTCAGTAGCACTGATCACCTCAGACTGATAAAAAAAACCAATTTATACCACTTTCATAATGCGTTCTCTCCTCAGTGTTTGAAGTTAATTGTCGTTGTTTCTCTTAGTCTTTGAAGTTAATTGTCGTTGTTTCTCTCAGTTTATGAAGCTAATTCTCGCTATTTTTCCAAGTGTGACTAATTCTCTCTATTTCCCTCAGTCTGAAGAAATAATGAAGTCTCGTTATATCCTAAGTTTATTTCCCT
This sequence comes from Cherax destructor, assembly GCA_009830355.1. NCBI lineage: Eukaryota > Metazoa > Arthropoda > Malacostraca > Decapoda > Parastacidae > Cherax > Cherax destructor. The sequence continues at coordinate 328,637 of WNWK01000041.1, forward strand.
CAGTATATTTCCCCTCATCTGTCTTTCCCATTACGTTTCGCTCAGTATATTTCTCTCGGTCTGTTTCCTCACAGTCTCGACGTGGAGGCTGAAAAAAAAACAGAAACATATTCCTGAAAAAAGTAAACACACAGAACCAACTCATATTTTCTATTCCCTGACCATTAACGTTAATTGGCCTCGTTTGGTAACCCTCGTAAAAGCGTTGAAGTTCTTCTGTCCCCAACAATGAGCATTCAAGGCGTTCCCCTTCCTGGTTTCTTCCGTGTTAAGGAAGACGTTGAAGATCTGCTTTGGAGGCTACTTGTGATATTGCGTTAGCCGCTGCTACTGCGTTACTTGCTGGTATTGTTCTGTTTATTGGCACTGTTACTCACTGATATTCCGTTGTTTAATGGCACTGTTACTCACTGGTATTGAGTTGTTTATTGGCAGTTACTCACTGGTATTGAGTTGTTTATTGGCAGTTACTCACTGATATTGAGTTGTTTATTGGCAGTTACTCACTGGTATCGAGTTGTTTATTGGCAGTTACTCACTGGTATCGAGTTGTTTATTGGGAGTTACTCACTGGTATTGCATTGCTTATTGGCACTGTTACTCACTGATATTCCGTTGTTTATTGGCACTGTTACTCACTGGTATTGAGTTGTTTATTGACAGTTACTCACTGGTATCAAGTTGCTTATTGGCACTGTTGTTACTTACTGGTATTGCTTTGTGTGTGGGCACTGTTACTCGCTGAAGTGCATTTCTTCAATGGGACTGCGTTATTCATTAGTACTTCACTCCTCCCTGTAAGTGCGTCACCCATTAAAAAATGCGCAATTCCCTAGATTCGCGTCACTATTGCGTTATACGCATATACAAAAAGGTAAACAAAAGTGACAAACTAATTACATAATAAAGAAATATATTTCACTGCATTTATGTAGCTAATTCTCGGCATAAATATTGGGTCTTTCGACGTATAAATGCTTGACATTTATCAGCATATATCCCAGATATTCCCCGGTATATATATTTAATATGCTAAGGTAAAAAAATAATTTGAAAGGCTATAATGGCTCCTTACTCCAGCTATTGGACTTGGAGACATTATTAGAGGCGACGTTTTGCTCTAATTACAGCTTTGTAAATCTTTATGTACAGCGAAACATCGTTGGTAGGTAATTCTCGTCCTCCAGCTGCTGAAGTTGTTCACGTGGACTTAAACTGGTTGCTGAAATTCAGGTTAAGTTCAGTAGAGAAACAGAACAGTAACATTTCAGAACGTATAAGTGGTTCATAATTAGAAGTTACACTGCTAAGGGTGCTGCTGTGTGAGTGCTTTTCTCTGTCTTATCTGGCAGCCATTAAAAGCAGAAAGACAGCCAGACAAACAGTAATCAAAAAGCCGGATATCTAAACATCCAGACAGATAACCAAACAGTAAAACAGCTAAAAAGCCAGACAAACCACCCAGACACCTGAATACAGGGAAACCACACACACACACACACACACACACACACACACACACACACTGTATACCGTATACGTCAGGCCCATACTAAAAATGCGCACATCTAGAACCCACACTACGATCAAGCAAGTCAACAAACTAGAGCAAAGTTTGCTAAAGGTTTCGACGTATAAGTGTATAGTATCCAATATCCAGGATATATTCTTATGAAGAAAGTTGAGGTATAATGGCTATCAACATTGGATGGAAATTATTAGAGGTCGAGGAAACATGTAACGACAGCAAAATCTTTGGGGGTAATTGACAAGGTAGGGTAGGTGATCAGGTTAGTTTTAGAGAGAAACAGAACAGTACACAACTAAGTGGATCAATAGAGTCAAAGGGTGTCGGAACTTTCTCAGCCACTGGAGCCATGAAAGTGAAGGACAGCAGACAAATATATAGAGCGGAACCATACATAGTACAGACAAACAGTATATAACCAGCAGGAAAGCAGACAAACCAGCCAGACACCCGAAACGGGCCAGACTACTCGACCCCTGCAACCACAAAGGTGATCACACACACACACATACACACACACACACACACACACACACACACACACACACACACACACACACACACACATATATATATATATATATATATATATATATATATATATATATATATATATATATATATATATATATATAATACATATATATTGCTCGGAGCGTAATGAGCGCTTTTATAAAAATAATATATTAATTTCAGCCAAAATATTACATTGACAATAATAAATACACCTGACACTCGCAAAATAACATACACACATACACATTACACACAAACATCACACCCACAAGAACACACAAGCGCGCGCACACCAGGAGCTATGACTCGACCCCTGCAACCACAACTAGGTGAGTACACACATACAGACGCCTAGTGTCTAATCGACATGTGCCTAGGACAAAATGGTAACTAACGCGATCATAATATTAAAAAGAAAAATCATCTTTCTCCACCTTCCTTGAAATAGAATAATTTATCTTCCATTTTGCCTCATCTGTAGAAACGGATATAATAAAATTATTTTCTGGCCAGCAGCGGCGTTGGATAATGATGCTGTTGTGTGTGGTTGGGGCTTCCTCATCCCCCATAACACCCATCCATGCACGCCCTCACTGGCATTATCTGACTCCCCATGGCACCCACCCATCCCCTGCTTCACTGTTATTATCTTACCCCCTTTCCCACACCTCTCCTTTATCCCATTTTTCTCCTCTCAGTCTTTGAACGATTTCACCCCCCCCCCCCCTCCCATCCACTTTTCTTTATTGGGCCTCGATAAATACTGACTACCTCACATTCTTCGGATGCTGCAAAGCCCATAGGGGTTTAGCACTTCTCTTGCAATGTAATAATAATAATAAAATATAAAATCATATAACATTAATAATAATAATAGTCTCTAAATCTTCAGCTGACAGCTGAGAACGCACCATTTATGGAGTCTTAAAGCTGTCAAAACGTAAATTGTTTTATATAAATATTACTGGTTACAAGACTTGATTGCATCCTTGTCTTTTTTTTGCGCCTGGTCAACGAGGTTGTTCCTTCTAGCTCCCCACAGGGCTGCATACCCATCAAAACCTGCATGATTGGGCACAAGTGACAATGATCCAATTCCCTCTTGAAAACAACTACCAATGCTGGGGTAATAAACAGTGATAATGGCAGCTAAGAGGAAAGGAAGAAATACAGCACAGAAGGTAAATTCATTAAGGAGTCGAGTTTCTTTACTGGATTCAGTAATTTGGTCAGAAGTCAGGATGGAATACGAAAGAGAAATTTAGGAGGTGAAGCTCCATTAGTGGATAGTAATGAAGTGAGTTGTATGCTCTCTCTCCTTTAGCTGCCTCAAGTATGTCTCAGAGATGTACTCATCTATTTGTACTCACTTGTTAGTAATTGAAGGGTTCGATCCGTATCTTCAGGCCCCACCTCTTCGCTGGTCGTTACTAGGGCCACTCTTTGCTCCAAGAGCGTTATCGTACCTCTTCTTGAAGTTGTGTATAGATCCTGCCTCCACTATATGACTCTCCAGATTGTTCCAATTCCTGACAACTCTGTGACTGAAGAAATACTTTCTAAACATTTCTGTGACTCATCTGAGTTTTCAACTTCCAGTTATAACACCTTGTTGCTGTGTTCCATCTTTGAAACACTGTCCCCGTCCACCATGACAATGCCTCTCAGTATTTTATATAGTGTTATCATGTTTTACCTGTCCCTTCTGTCCTCCAGTGTCGTCATGTTGATTACCCATAACCTCTCCTCGTAAGACATACACCTTAGCTCCGGGACTAGTCTTGTTGCAAATTTTGCACTTTTTCTAATTTCTTAAAGTG